>CM032635.1:15734572-16136164 GCA_019097785.1 Fraxinus excelsior | reverse complement strand
TTTTTTTTTTGCTTATAAACGTGATTAGCTAAATTTTATTTTTCACAATTGAAATTAGTAGTGTAAACTTTATTTCGAAAGGTACACGGAGATTTTTTCGACATGTAAACAGTATCCATTTGTACTTAGGTTTTGTATTTCAAAAATTAGAATAAAAAACTTATGCAATTGTAAGGGGAAAAAACATTTATATTTTGTGGAGCTAAAAATGAATATAGAAATGGGAAAATACACATGATTTGTTTTTTTTTTTTATATTTCTAACTCTTCTCTCTTTGTCGATAAATAATGGGATAAAACGCAAGAATGTAGCGGCCATCAATATTCAATGCACATGCCCCCATTTCTAATTTCTAAACCCACCCCCTCTTTTCCACTCTGCTTCCCTTTCCATTCCACCAAATTGCACTAAATCCTTCACATTTAATCAGAATCTCCGTGGAACAAAAATAGAAAAAAAAAAGAGAGAGAAACTCACAGTGAGCTGAACCGAGACTGACGCAGTCACCACGCGAGTCATGCCGAACGGTTGGAGATCAGACAGCAACGCACGGGCACAAGCACGCAGCAGATTGCCCTCCTCGGCTCTACGGTTTGTTCGGTTTCAACTTTCAATTGGAATTGGGGATTTCTTGTAAGGCTCAATTTGGTTTTGTTTTTGGCTATGGGTTGTAAATTGGCCCAATTAATTGTGTCATATTGTTTGAAAACAAGACCCAAAGGTGTTGGGTCTTCTCTTCATTGAAAGAACAACAAATGAAAAAAAAATATATATATATATTCTCAACCGGCGCCTGTAATCTCTTCACTCCTTCCAGGCGGCACTTCAAGATCCCGGCAGACCCAGCACGGGCGACCGTGGGGGCTGGCCATGTGCTAGATCCGCCCCTGGTCATTAATGACGTAACAAATTAGGGTCTCGTTTGGTAGGGATTAAAATTGAAAATATGGTCGTTATTGAGTCTCACTCGTCTAATAAAAGTCAACAATAATGACTAATTTTTCAATTTTAATCTGATTTTAATCCCTACTGAACGGGCCCTAGGTCGCGAGCCCTTCAAAATAATATTAAAAATGTAATATTTTAACTTCATTTGACAACACATAACATAACGACTTCCATAATGTAGGTGTATTGAAAACTCTTTGATCAAGTCATGGATCGTAACGTATTTATATTTGATGATGATGCAAGTTACTTATATCACTTAAAGACATAAAAAATTTACCGTATGGATTTATTTTCAAGATTTGAATTAAAACAATCAACGTAGATTCAACAAAGTTTGACGAAATTTTCATACGATTTTCAACTTCGTTGTCTGTATCGTAAAAATATAACTGCATATAAGAAGACGTATTATTTTGTGGCATAAGTTCATTTACATAATGATGTACTTGTCCTTAAACTCTGAATGTGTAAATACATTTGTATGTTTTAAAGAGTTCTTTATCGTATTTCACACCAAATGAAGTGAAAGCAAAATGATTATTATATCCCCTTGCAATTTTTTTGAATTCCATACAATGAACTTCTTGAGATGTAAAAAAGTTATACAATTCAGCTAGTGAGTCACACATAAGAAGCTTAAGTTTTCCATCAGAACAACATAAACTTTTACTTTCTCTATAAAACTTGCATGTCTTACAATGTTTACATGAAGTAGAAGTTTGTAATATAAATGTCATAGGTGGTATGTTCAGTTCCTTGAAAGTTCTTTCTAATTCATAATTTAAAATATTATGCGTTTCTTGATTTGAAGTTAAAGTGTCCAAGTGTTGACGAATTCTTGATTCATGTAGTTGGACAACAGGAAAATTATTTTCGGATAACATAGGGTCATTCTCCTTTTATAATAAGCACTGTAATCAATTCTAAGTTTATTTCGCCTCTCTCTGTCTTTGAATTCGTTGTTGATGAATGGAATATCTGTAAAACTCATTTTCATTTCCCGATAGAGCATCCAAGTTATCAAAAGAATGGGTTTCATGAACAGACGTTTCCAAAATATCCATCATGATAGCTGTATCAACTAAGGCAATTGAAGAACACTATCAGTTGTACTTGAAAATACATAGAAATTAAAAATCAATAATTTAAATTCCAAAAATCAACTTGATTGTATAAGAATTGCAAAAGGTAATAGGATAATCCATTCGTAAAAGGCAAACTAAATGTTTTTTTCATATTAATTGAAGGAAGAAATGCTAGAATCACACTCTATTTTAGATTACTAAGATTGAACGTTACAAGAAAGATTACTTTTAATTCAATTGATTTTTGAGAGCCCAAGATTCTGACTGTCAGTAGTTTTTTTGTAACCTTGGGTAAGATTTTTTTTATACAAAAAATATTGGAAGGCACCCCGCGAAATATAGTAGAATTAGAAAAAAAATGTAAACTTCGCGACGGGGATTAACCTGTCTGATCAGGTCGCGGGGGTCGAGGGGGTATCGCCCCTCGTGGGGGCTCGGGGGCGTTATTTTTATTTTTATGTATGTATGGAAATGAATATTAAAAAAATGCTCGTGTACGGAGATACGAAATTTTTTTTGAGTTTATTATATGTATGTAGGAATGAAGCAAAAAACTTAAAAAAATATATATAATAATAAAATAAATTGGAGGAAAAAAAACTTGCTCCGTACACGGTGCGGAGTGACACTCCGCATTTTTTGTATGTTTATATTAAAGTAGAAAAAAGTTGTCACGTGAAAGAGAAAAAAAAACGACGTGCGTCCAAAAAATTCGGTGACATAGACCGAATTTTTCGGTCGTGACACTAAAAAATTCAATGTGTGTCTCACCGCACCATGCGGACACGCACCGAAAAATTCGAAGGCATTTTTCCGTGAAATTCGATCCATGGCACTGAAAAATTCGGTCATGCCATGACAAAAAAATACGGTGCGTGTCGTGTGCGGACACGCACTGAAACATTCAGTTTTATGGACTGAATTTTTCGGTCACATGCCATGTTTTTTTTTTCCGAGGAACCAAATTTTTCGATTCGGTCATGCCATGATCGAAACATTCGCAGGCATGGCACCGAATGTTTGGATAACAATTGTATCTCGAACACAATCATCAAGGTAGTAATAATTGAGAACAAAAAACTGCAGTGATAATAGAGAACCTTATAGGAAAATAGAAAACCTTGAATTACGTGTCTCTCTCTATCTAAAAGAAGTTGAACTGAAATATTTTTGCTCGGAAAAATTCTACAATTGCTTCCACTACGTCGAAAGTAAAAACCTGAAAACAGTACAATTACATTAGTGAAGTGCATACAATTAAATAAGAGGATCTAATAAAGAACACTTCAAGAATCAAGCAGAAACTCAATCATGAAGTAGTGAAGATGTTATTCTCATAGTAATGAAACTGAATAGGAGTGCAAAGATCGGGAACAAGAAGGGTATATAGACCATTTAAAAATTCTGAAAGGTAAGTAATAAAAATGTAATGGGAAACTGAAACAAAATTATTGTAAAAACTTTGCATTGTAACAAAATACTAACCACCTCTTCTGATACAGCAGCAAATGAATTCTTATTAAATTTTCTTGCAAGGTCGTGTGGATTGAATGAAGAAGAGAAATGAAGATTTGTTTTATTCCTACCGCTATCACCACCTCACTTTCTTTTCATTTATAATTATCTTTTTGCATGAGACATTATAATTTCACCAGCAACTACAGTGACCACCGCCTCATTCCCATTTAGTCAAAAACTGTGGCTGAGATATTTTGTATTCAACATAACCGGCTACATTAATTTAATTTGTCTGGGATGAATAGTGAAACACCAGTTAGCTACAGTAGTGTGAAAAAGGAGGATTCAAATGAACAGTAAATTTGGGATCCCCTCTTTTAAGGTAAAGGAAGATTAACACCTCAAAAGCTATTTTTGACTTTTTGAAAATCATGCAAAACAAATCATAAATTTCTAGATCATAAAGTGGGTCATAACCCATAAGTCACTTATAGAGCTGTCCGTGGATCGGTTCGGTTCTGCTCGGTTCCAAAATTTTCGAGTATTTAATAAATGGACCGTCGGATCCAAATATAATTATGGAACCGTTTGATTGATTTCGTTCGGTTCGGTTCGGTTCCATTCCATAATTAAATTTTTTAACATTTACATCAACACTATATAAATACAACTAATGACATGTTCATTCGTAACTTTTACAAATTAACGTAACCCAATTTAAAAACATATAAATAACAAGCTATCCATAAGATTAATTCAATGTATATAAATTAAAAAAAAAAGTAGATACTGATAAAATAATATCAGTTATCCATATCAATAATTCATTTGCTTCAAGTAACCTGATAAAGAAAATGAAATATAAATTAAAAGTTATAAAAATAAAATATTTTTAAGTGTTGGTAATACTTACCAACTATTTGATTTAATTAGTAGCTACCACTGCTGGTGAAATGGAGGAGCTTCAAAATGGATTTGGGAATGAGAATGTAGGTTTTAAAATTATCAAATGATATACGGGAGTGTGCACCACTTACCAAATGAAATTGGAATGGAAAGGGGAAGGGAATGATAAGGCTCAAATGGGCTGACAAAAAAATAATTTAGCTAGTTTGTTTAATTAATTTGCTAATTTATTTAGAAAAAATTAAAATAATTTAATTAATTCGATACAAAAAATTTTAAAAATTATTTAGATTTGGTTCTTGGTTTAGAATCGAGAACCGAACCAAACACATTGGTTCTTGATAGGCCCAGGTGCCCCCTCAATAGGGGGCCGCCACTTATCAATTCGGTAAAAAAAATTGGTAAATAATTATGTACACGTGGTGCGGTTGATCACGCTCTATTCCATGTATCTGTGGTAGTCCAACCCTCCCTCCCTTTCCTTTTTCCCCCTTATCATACTGTATTCCATGTATCTGTAGCATTTCATAGTGGTCCAACCCAAATAGGCACATAAAAAGTAAATTTACATCTGAAAATATTATATGCAAATAAAGCTAGACATGAGTCAGTTCAGTTCGATTCCTTTCAGCATCAAACCGATCCAAAATTTTCGAGTATTTAATAAGTGGAACAGTCGGGTCTAAATATAATTATGGAACCATTCGGGTTCGATTTCGTTCAGTTCGGTTCGATTCGATTCGATTTTGTTCTGTTCCGTAACATAATTAAATTTTTTTAGCATTTACATCAACACTACATAAATACAACTAATGACATGTTCATTCGTAACTTTTACAAATTAACGTAACACAATTTAAAAATATATAAATAACAAGCTATCCATAAGATTAATTCAATGTATATAAATAAATAAAAAAGTAGATACTGATATAAAAAACATCAGTGATCCATATCAATAATTCATTTGCTCCAAGCAACCTGCATAAAGAAAATGAAATATAAATTAAAAGTTATAAAAATAAAATATTTTTAAGTATTAGTATACTTACCAACTATTTGATTTAATTAGTAGCTACCACAGCTAGTGAAATGAAGGAGTTTCAAAATCGATTTGGGAATGAAAATATAGGTTTTAAAATTATCAAATGATATATGGGAGTGTGCGCTACTTACCAAATGAAACTAGAATGGAAAGGGGAAGGGAATAATAAGATTCAAATGCTGGGCTAACAAAAAAATAATTTGGCTGGTTTGTTTAATTAATTTGCTAATTTATTTAGAAAAAATTAAAATAATTTAATTAATTCAATACAAAAAATTAAAAAAATTATTTAGATTCGGTTCTTGGTCTAGAACCGAATCAAACACATTGGTTCTTGATTCAAATACTCGTTCGTGTATTTAATTTATAAAGAACCGCTCAGTTTGGGTTTAGGTTCAGTCCAGTCTGATTAGGTTCGAGAGTTTTGTCCAGTTCTAATTACAAGAAATGACAACTTTCACTTAGTCATTTGCAAAAATGTTTCAAATTTATTCTATGTCCATTTTCCTATATTATAGATCAACATACCCTTGTTAACAAATGCAAATTCCATAATAAAGACAATCTTTTTCATATAATTAAAAATTATATTGACAAATAGAAGTTTGATACATGACCTATAATCCTATACTACTTCTTTGAAAAAGTACTATTGTTAATTCATGCATTAAATGTCAATTTCTACCTAAAGTGAATAAATAACCCATGACATGGAAACCCGACCGGCTCGACCCGTCACGAATCGGGTCTGATTGACTTAATTTACACAAACTTGGTTGGATGAAAATTGACCCGACCTCGTATAATTGAAAAAAAAAAATTGAAATCTATGAAAACTCACCCCATTCACTCAGCTCTCTCCAACCCTAAATTTCATCTTCACCGTCTTCGATCGCTCTTATTCCAACGTGTTGTGAAATGAGAGATAACATGTGAAGAAATTTAGACAACCATAACTTCTATGCAGCTTCTTCCTTTCAATCTCTCACACTCTTGTCTCTCATAGTTATACGGGACTCTTCAAGCTTTCCATCTTCAGCGCGACAAAGGTATTTTCTTTGTTTGATCGCACCTAGTTTCTAGGGTTTTTTCTTATTTTAACCTGGGATAATTTCTTCATTTCCAAGTTTATTAGACTTTATAATGAAATTTCTGGTTAGATTAATTTGGGCTTGAAATTTTCCCTTCACTATTTTTTTCACCTTTTATTGTGATTACTCTTGAAGCAGTACTGTAAATAAGATTTATTAATTTTGAGTTTTTGAAAATATTGAAAAATAATGGAGAAGAATTATAATTTGACATTATCTCACATAGTCTCTATTTAGAAGTGATATTTTGTACATGCTTCTATTTTTAGAGGATTATTGATTGTTGAAGTGTTTATTTCCATATTCCTCTAAGCAAGTTGATATGTTTTTGGAGTAGAAGAACCTTTTAACCTCCTCACCATGCTTTTACAAATTAGCAATTACTGAAATAAAAGGGATATTCAGCATCTATGAAATAAATTAGTTTTGTGCCCTAAAGATGATTTTACAGTACTTATAACTTGTTAAAGTAATTATGGAGTATTTATTTATTTTTTGCATTCCTACATGACTTTTGATGTAGACTATATTATTAATAGTTTGGTCATCGGACAGTATCTCCATTATATGTGGGCTAAGTGGCAGTGCTTGTATAATTTTATGATCATCTATGCCCTGCAGCATTTGAAATGTTGGTTCAAGCTTTCGATATAATGTTTTGATCGAATTTACCATGTCGCATTTTTCTTGTATGACTCGCTTCATGTTGTAATCTTGATAGAAATTTGTAGTGCTCCTTAATATGGAAATTAAATTTAGGTATCTAGAAGACTATTAAAATTGAAAAACTACCAAATTTTTTTGGCAAGGACTTACAAGTGTATCAAATTCTGCTGTTTAGAGTTCTGAAATTCATGCAATTGGGCTTTTCTACATGCTGAAATCATCGTTTTGTATCGTAGATGTTGAGTTTCATTGTTATTCTTTACTTCTCCATCTTACCTGGTTTGTTGTTGGTAGGTGATGGGTTTGTTTAGATTAAAGGGAAAAAGCCTACCAAGATTTACCGCTACAATGAATTGGTAGCAATCAGTTGATATTTGTCCAGAAAGTCTTTAGATGTGGTTGGTACCATTGCAGATCCTCCTACAGTCAATGCTCCACCGTCGTCTCAACCTCGATCCGTCAGGGTCAGATTGCCCAGTGCTAACAGGCGGACTCCTTTCACAGGGACTGGTCGTAGAAAAGGTAATATGGATGCATAGTTAGTTTATAATGTTAGTGGAGCATAGCATCGTGCGTTTTGGAAAAACCTTTTGCAACGTCATTTTGTACACCATCATTAAGCAGATGTTTTGGTTGATGATTTAGTTCTTAGTGTGAATGTAAAATTGAAATGGAGACAACAGTATTTTGTTTCACTTCTTGCATGTTGTTCACGTATTATATTGTAAACAATTTACGAACTGCGTTTTTGACTGTTGAAATATCAATTGTCAAGAATAACATGTATTTAATGTCGAGAACAACGTTTCAAATGTCAAGAAATGTTAGAAATGTATAGAACAGACGGAAACGGAATGAAATCTCGTTCTAGATACATAAAATGTCAAGTGTTGTGATAAACATAGACCAAATGTCGATAACAACTTTTGAAATGACGAAAACAACGTGAAATGTTAAGGACTAAATCGAACCAATTAAACGTATAAGTTCCACAACAAAATTTCAATCAAAGGTGTGTTATAAATCCATCATCATTAACAAAAAGTTCTTATGATGAGTGTAGTGAGATAATATGTTGACTTCATATTTAATGTCATTTCGAATATCAATTGATGTTGTTTGGTTCCCAAAACACTTCCATTCGTCCTCTATGTTGACGAGTTTACAACCATGCGAAACAACAAATCCACAACATCTCTGATATTGACATGTCATCAACACAAATAAGATTAGCTAACACGAATACCTAAAATAAACATACTACTCGTAAGAAATATGATCAATGGTAAAAACAAAATATTCTATAACTTTGGTAAGTTTGCAACATAAATCTCGACATTTGAAACAACGTCAACAATTATAGTTGAAGTGTAGTTCTCGACATTTATAAAATGTCGAGAATGATATGTAGGCCAGACAATTCACCGTTTGCATTTATCATCATTTCCATCCTCAACAACCATTTTTGCAAGGAATTTATTACATTATTAATGACATTGTCAATACATGACAATCATTCCAAATTCATCCATCAAAGTTATTTAAGTGGTTTATGACACCATGCTTGAGAAAAACAAAACAATAAATATGAATTTAATTTAAAAATACTTCAATAATCTTGCAACAAATATCTAATAATATTTTGTCAAATCTAATCATCCATTTACATCACGTATATCACAAAAATTATTAAATACAATTTATCAATACCAAAAAAATAAAAAAAATTTTTTACCTTTTATAGATAACTGTGGATGAGATTAAATTTCTTGATACAAAATTATATGATTTTCTTTAAAGTTCTTTAAAGTAGAAGTATGTAAAAAAAAATTTGTGAGTTTATAATTTTTCTATTTCATCATCTTTATTTCTATAAAAACTTTGGTTATTACCTAATAGATAATGAAATGACATTTACCCATTAGGTATTATCTTGTATTATTGTAACTTCCCATTAGAAATTTGTGACAAATTGAAATGAAAAAAAAAAAAAACTTCATTTTTAATTAAGGGTATAAAAGACAATTTGATACAAAATGTAGTCATTTTTGTAAGAGTTATCAAAATTAGAAAATTTTCAATTGACAATCATATAATTGGCTATTTTTTAAAATTTCCCCAATATTATATTACTAACGATGTTTTTAATAATAAAAAAATCGTTTTGTAAAATTTTCTTGTATACCTTCTTAGAAGAACTTCGTTTTTTAAAATTTTCTTGTATACTTTCTTAGAAGAACTTTGTTTGATTAGAAGTTTTTTTATAAAACATTAATATAATATAACTTTATCAATAAACTCTTATACAAGAAGTATAAGTCCTATCAAATTGACCCTAAATATGTCCAAATAACTTGTAACTTTTACGAAAAAAAATTATTATTTTGAAAGTAACTCTGTTACTATAATATCAAAATAAGTGAACTTGTTTTCAACATCTACTGATAAAGAATTATTTATTTAAAAACTTACTTATTTACTTATAATTTAAGTTGTTAGACTTAGCCAACGTGCTCGAACACCGTTTTAAGCTAATGCTCAAATTTGAAGTCCAACTCAACTCGAGTCGATTCTAATAAATATGTTAGCAATACTTGGATAAATTATGATACTTAGACAAACATGTGCACAAATATATTGGCTCCTTCATCTTTCTTTTGAAGAAATAATTTCTTAATTCATTTCGAGCTGACTTTTGAATTAATAGAACTTTTCGATTCGCATTGTTATCTAAGTAAGATTAAAGATCTTGCTCAAGAGTCAAGTCACGTTCAATTATTTGTGCTGGATTAAACTCAAAGCAACATTTTTACAAGAAGCAAAAGCAACTCAATTTCAAAATCTTTTGATGCATCTTATGTAACAAAAATGTTCGCAAAATGATACACAACATGCTTATTTTGTATTATATCTCAATTAATAAACTTGTATTATAGTCATAACTTTTTGGTAACCTAAATAGAATTGAAGAACATAAAGTTTCTTGTCAGCTAAACACGTTGGCAATACAACAAACTTGAAACCCTGACACATGGCATGATGAGACCTAAGAATTCAAGAAATGGTAGAAAAAGCACAAATGCATGAAAAAAGACATAATTATCATTTGGTGAAAGCTTCACTTTCACACCAAGTATCTATCTACAATGATTTATTGATTTAACTGGGATTTCTTCCCTTCTCATTTAAAAAAAAAAAAAAAATAGAAAGTAACTTTTACATATTCACTTTCTATTTTTAAAGAGTATAATCTACAATTTAAAGAGAGAGAGTTTTTAAGTACTCCAATAGGTTGTTTATATTTAACCCCTAATTTTATTATTTTCAAAAAATAATTATTGTTTTTTTTATACTTTATTTTTGCTAGATTTCCTCCAAATTATTATATTATTTTCCTCTATTGAAAATTGAAATACTTTGAGCATTTAACTATATAGAATGAGTTTCTTTATATGGAAAATAGTACTTCTCCATTTATTTCTAACATTTGTTGTTGGTGTAATGTCACATGCACCAAAAAATAAAACATTTACCTCTAAAAAAAACAAATGTAGTAGTGGAAATAAGTATGGATCCCACGAAGAGTGATTAGTCTAATTTTATACTATGTAAACAAGGATTGGCAGGGTTAATTATGCGCAAACTATTTTAAAGAAATTAACTAATAAACAACTCAAATTAATATACTGAAGGCAATTAAAAGAACAATCATTAGTCTAAATCCACATCCATCATTGAAATTTACAACTAATCATATATGCAAATATATGTTAATTCACACTTTGAATATTCACCGTTAGAATTATTTTCCTATCTCTCATTATAGTTAATTAGAAAACAAGTGGTCCGATTAACCATAATTGCTAAACATCACAAGACAAGAGCTATAAATTTAATGTAGTAACAGTCTTAATAATTAGAAAGATCGATGAAACTAAATAAAATTAGCACAAGCGATTGTATTTAATCTATTCAAACGTGCTTCCCAAGATTTAATAATTTATGACGCACAAATCATTAAATCCTAGTTGCTTCATAAATTAAAAGGACTAAACAATTACAAATTTGATATTTAATTTAACTATAGATTGCAACAAATAATAAACTAGTATGTCTCCTACCAATTAAACGCGGCAACCATAAAAATAAGTGTAGAAGAACATTCAATACTCAAAATATAAATTAAATAATGAAAATAATTTAGATCTTATAGTTGGATTGGTTCCGAGGTTTCAGTTTCCTTCGACTAAGTACAAAGATTTAGCTACTCATGAGAGTTCTAAGAGCAAAAAGAGAGAAAAGGGGATGGGGCGTGTCCTCAATATTTGGATGGTTTTACTGTTTAAAAATGTTTTGAAATGTGTTTCCATAAGCGTTTGAGTCAAATTTGGAAATCAGATTTCGCACACCGAGAGTGTACTATGAGACCGCATAGTGCAAATGCATGCGATCGCATAGTTCATTTGAAAATCAGCCTTCATTTCTCTAAAACCATGTATGCGACTGCAAAGGTATTAATGTTATGCGACCGCATAGCATTGATATGTATGTAATTATTGTGTTTCAACCCTCAAACTACGTTTTCTCGATTCATGGTTTTTTTCTACTTTTTCTTCTTCCAATGCTTCATATCTTCTATTAATTGGTCTTCAAATCTTTCACATCTTTGTTTTGCTTTCAGAGTCATCTTTTGAATATTTGCATTTTGGTCCCTAAGCTTTTATTTTTTTATCACTTTAGTCTTTTTTTTTTTTTTGCTTGTTTCTTCTAAATTTCATCATATTCATCCAATTGCAACCTAAATCAAAATATTAGAGTAATGAATACGTTTAGGCATCAATTAATCACAAAAGTATAAGACAAATGGACGAAAAATATAACATTATACATTCTCATAAGTTGTTATGTTATATTCAGGAGGCTAGACTTATGTCCCCCTTCTTTCATGTATACTGGCATATTTTTTGACATATTTATGGTTAGAGATGTGTAGATGTCTTTGCTAAAAAAAATAGAGAATGGCTTTGGCTCTACTAATTTGGAGAGTCAAACCTACCTTTTAAATTAAAATGTTAATTTAAAAAGTTTCTTGGAACATAATTTGAAATATAAAGCATATTAATTTAAAAACTCTATTTGAGATGCTCTTAAAATTATATTTCAAGAGACTCTTTAAAGTAACATTTTAAAATGGAGAGTGAGTTTGACTCTAACCCTCTCATTTATAATTAAATGTAGGAAAAATTGCAGCAACGGTACCAAGCTTTTCATTAAGTAGTAGACTTTGTCCAAACTTTTCATTTGTACCTCTATGGTACCAAACTTTTCAAAGTGTTGCAGCTAGAATCCAAATTAATGAAAACTGTTAGTTGACCAAAAATCAAAAATTTGACCAAATGTTGACTAATTTTAAAAGGGTAAAAATGTAATTTTATATTTTACATATAAAATAACTAAAACAAAAAAATTAAGTCAAAAAAGAAGAAGAAGAAAACAATGTTCATCTTCTTCCCACACCCCATCCACCCCAAAACCAAAAATCAGAAACCACCAAGACCCCAGCACCGCTATAATCCTCTTCGCCTATACCGTCTACCTCTCATCAAAACCCAAAGTTACCACCCCAAACACAACCACCCAATTTCTCGTTAGTATCAACACAAACTCTATCATTTGTGTTGTTCTTAAACTCTTCCATTTTCTTCGTGTGTGTTTCCTAGGTGGTTGTGGTGGTGGCAATAGAGGCGGAGGACGAGATGGGGTTGTCCACTTCTAACACCCAAAAACTCACAACTCTGAGGCGAGGTATTACAGGCCCCATCCTCGAACAATGAAGGCAAAAATGGCATATCTGCCCTTGGCTTCGAGGGGGACGGTGGGATATAATGCGGTAAAGGAGTTGGAAAATTGAGTAAGCTATCTAGTGATTTTGATGCTAAGCTCCAAGGCTACTAGAATTTAGAACCACTAATGGGCTATTATCAAATGACGAAGAATAAGCTGGAGAGTTCAAATTAATTAGGTTTAAGCTTTTAGGAGGGGATGACCTCTTGTGACATGGACTAGCATTGTTTCATGTGGACCCTCTTGGTGAAAAAAACTCTTCTTCTTCATTTTTATCTAAGGAAGAATAAGAAGAACAAAGGTTGTTTATAGTAGCATCTTTGTAATTTTGGTGAGAGTGTTGATGTGGTAAGGGCGAGAGAGGGTGGAGCTCCGGCGACCCTAGTCGCTGGTAATCTAGCAAAATGGCTGCAGGGGTTTTCTTTTCATTTTGGGCATCTCGAGAGCTGACTAGTGTACCCAAGTAGAGGAACTCAGATGAGGTAGAGGTGGGTGTGCGTCGAGGAAGGGCGAATGTGGTGGTTTTTGATTTGGGATGGGTGGGGTGTGAGGGTGTGGGAAGAAGATGAACAATGTTTTCATCTTCTTCTTCTTCTTCTTTTTTTACTTCATTTTTTTGTTTTCGTTATTTTATAAATAAAATATAAAATTACATATACGCTTTTAAAATTAGTCAACATTTGGTCAAACTTTTGATTTTTAGTCACTAACGGGCAAACTAACAGTTTTCATTCACTTGGACTCCAATTGTGACATTTTAAAAGGTTTGGTACCATGGGTGGTACAAATGAAAGGTTTGGATAAAGTCTGCTACTTAATGAAATATTTGGTATCGCTGCTGCAATTTTTCCTTAAATGTTTTCAAGTATTTCAATTTTCAATTAAAAAATAATATAATAATTTGAAGAAAGCTAGTGAAAGTAAAAGATAGGGAAAAATAATAAATATTTTTTGGAAGTAGTAAAATTATGTGTTAAATATAAAGAGTCTGTTAGAATACTTTAAAAAATTATTCTCTAACTTATAAAATATACTCTTTGAAAATAGAGAGTTTCTTGTATATGCTCTTAGTTATGAGTTTAACTTCAAAACAATAATAACTAGTCCGTCTTTAGATTAGGAAAAAAAAAAAAAAAATCAGAGAATATTTTAGAACCTTGTTATTGAGGTAACAACTCAAACAATGTGGGGACTTTAGAAAAAAAATGTTCGAAGATGGCTTTTGGGAAGAATAATAAAATCGACGGTTTTTCATTTCTTGTGCCAACATTTTTAGTTAGTGAAATGAGTCACCTGATGAAAATTCAAAAGGTATTCTTCAAAGAGTAAGGATGTTTTTATCATAACGATGGAATATCGATTATGTGGTATTTCATTATTACTCACATTTATCTCTCACTCACGTATCTACATAAACTGATGTTATAACTCCGACAAGGTTAAATAAATTACTCTAAAATCACAATCTTTAATAACTGATAGCATCTCTATAATCGTTATTGATGATAGTGTCGTTGATGAAGTCATTAATAATGATTAGAATTCAATTACAGATCGAAATTGTATCACTAATGTCATCAATAAAAATCATTGTAGTTATTTTAATTTTTTAGTAAACTACCGATGAAATATTTAGTCACTAGTCAAATATTATAAATTACTTTTTAATTGTTATTTCAATATTGTCTAAAATTTTCTATTATAAATAATTAATATTATTATTTGCGCTAGTTTATTTCAATTGCTTAATTTTATTATTTCATTAGCGAAAAGTTTTTAATGAAAATATTGAACTTTATTTACTGAAATTTTTGTCCAACTATTTGGAATGAAAAATTAATAAATATATTTAGATTTTTTTTAGTAATCCAGCATTGAAATTGATAAAATTTGGGAGCCCAAGGGTTACATCATCTTTAATAAATTTCACCGATTACAATTTAAGTGATGTCAATGTCTAATAAATAGAATATCAAACTTAGTATTAATATCCAGTGGGCCGCATTTTGTAAATTGCCAGGTCAAAGTTACCATTCAGTGCATAAACTTATCAAGTATTCACTATAATGACCTTCTCAAAACGTAAAAGACGAAAATATCCTTAAAAATAGCCCAGACACCAGGGTCATTTCTGGACGTCAGTGCCATCTGGGTCCGAACGTCTGGTCCAGTTACATGGTTGTCTAATTTTCTAGTCGGCCATGAGCATCGCGAAGTTCACCATTTTTGATTAATTTCGCCCCAAAAAAGCATCAAAATTATCTCTAACTTCGATTCTAACAATATATGTATCTCAAACCATACGTTAAAAACATAAATTCATAAATTTTATCAAGATTGAATGTTAAAAAAAAATAAAAATCCCGCTCCTTATGACCTTCTGCATCCTACTCGAACTACTCCATTGATTAAATGTAGAAGATGATGATGATGGTGGTGGTAGTGGTGGTGAATAGTATTGAAGTTGATTTCTTCGATAATTTTTTTCCCCTTTTTCTAAATTTTCCCCTCTTTTTTCGTTCCTTCGAAATGAAGGCTATTTGAGAGATTTTGTTAGATTAATATGGTCAACCGGCCATTCACCACCATTCCGTCTCTCCAGTGGGCTATTTATGTAATCCAATACTATTATCCATGTCTTTTATCTACCATATAATAAAAATAAATAGAAATCAGAGAAAGAGACCGCAAGGCCATCTACGAACTCAAATAGTACCCCCAAGCATGGAAAAATTAGTTGAAGGAATTTTTCATCTCTTTTGATTTATCTAATTCAAGTTAGGATACATTTTTATCTATTTATAAGTACAAGTACACAAAAATTTACGTGAAAATTCAAGATGGGAAAAATCACAAGTGGAGAAGGAGAATTCCATTATATCAAAGATGAATACAAAAGATAAGTGTTTTTGGCATCTAATCCAAAAATTATCTAATGAAACCCTAACATACATCATAAATATATGTGTGCAAGAATTATAAAATAGATTCGATCTCTCCTCTACCACCACCTACCCCAAAAAATTCTCATAATTTTTGTTTCACCACATATTTCAAAATGTGAGCATTTCATGGTAGGCTAAACAAAAATTGGGTTACTGTACTATACAAATCTCCACCTTAATACGAATTTCAATGCTAAGAGTAAAATTTCACTCTTTCAAAAAAGTTCTCCACATATTCTACAAGAGCCCTTAAGGACAAACTCAGCAACAAATACCAACCAAGCCCAAGCAATGCTCAAACTTGACTACAAGGAGTGACTTGGACATCATATCAGCAAGATTATCTTAGGTACCAACTTTACTTACAACAATCTCATCGTGAGCAATAAAATCACGTAGAAAATAATATTGCACATCATTGTGCTTCGTTCTCTCATAAAACATGTGATCTTTTGTGAGGAAAATAGAGCTTCGACTATCATAAAATTGTATGGTAATCTGTAAGTTTTCAATGAGTTCACCAAATAGTCCCTTAACCGAATAGCTTCCTTATAAGTATCTGTAATAGCCATATACTCAACCTTAGTAGTAGTCAATGCAACTTTAGTATGTAAAGTATAGCAAAACTAGTAATAGTAAAAACATACTATGTAAGAGATCTTCTTTTATTAAGGTTGCTAGCAAAATTAGAATCAAGATACCCAATAAATCTATTTGTAATTCTCCCAAAATGCAAACAAACATTAGTAAAGCCACATAGGTATCTAAAAATCCACTGAACTTATTTCTAATATTCTTCACTAGTATTTGCCATGTATATATTGATTGCATATGATAAATCTGGATGTGAATAAACCATACCATGCATGAGTGTTAAGTTTCGAACCCTGTACTGCTGGAAAGAAATGAATGATTCCAACATTTTAAAAGGGAAATCGTGTTTCTGGGTTGACACTTTTATTATTGAGACATTGGCTGGATTGTTGACACGTGGATTCATCCTCATCGTTGGCTGAACGTTCTAGACACTTCTGGTTATTAACACTCGTGAGACCTTGGGTTGGCTGCATCGATTCATTTGCTCTGGCTTTCCATTATCTCTCGTCTTCTAGAGAAATCTCTCATTTCTAGGGTTTGAATTCTTATTGAGTGTTGATCCTGTAAATGAGTAAATCTTCTAGATCTACTTCTATCGTTTGTGAAGTGTTGTTTCATTGAGTGTGGTGTGACTTAAATCTTTGTGATTTCGGCTATCACTTGAGGGGTTTGGCAGAACTATGTGATCTTTTTGTTCTTGTGCCTTGAGGGTGTGTTCGATCCTTCAGTCTGTGTAAAGATAAGTCTATGTGACTTATTTCTGTAATCTTGAACTGATTGTATTTGTTTTATGTCATTTTTGGCTATTAGTGCAACCGAGCGATGTCCATATATTTGGATGCTCAATGGAGGATGTAGGCGTTAGATGTGGTCGCCGAACCTCCGGGGCTTAGGCTGAAATATATCTTGTGTTCAATATTTAAATTTTTGTTTTGAGATTAAGTTGTAAGATCTTGTTTTAATATTGTGTGTATTGGGCCATTTCAGTGGTGTCAAAGCACTGGTGAGGACAAGAATCCTGGATCTTCGCAGAAAGAATAAGAACACGATACCTGGATATATGAGAAAGGGCCTGATCTATTGTAGATCTGAAATTTTTTGGACTGCTGAAAAGCACATTAAAAGTTTTCGAGTTTTTGCTAACTCGCTAGGTGAGATCTATACTTTTTTTACAATACAAGTTTAAAATTAAATCTAGGGTTTCTTGATCATACCCTTGATTTACCATAGCACCGTTGAAACCCCCTTAAGACTAATCTTTGTCCGTAGCCCATGTGAGGCTCCTGGAATCTAAGATAAATCAAGTACGGGTGTGCTTTTGGGGGATCTTGCTGGAGTGATCTGTAAAACATAGTCTGTGATCTCTACTGTGTTTTAAATTGTGCTTATCTTGCATGTCTGTAAATATCTCTATGATCATAAACCTGAAATCTTGTATTACTAAGTGTGCTACTGTGATTTCTTGAGCTGATTGAAATTGATATAAGTTTCTGATTGTAAGTGCCACTATTCTATGATCATACTTGTGCATCATACTTGTGTCATTATGGCCTCTGCAAAATTTGAAGTGCCTTAATTTGATGGTAAATGTGACTTTAATGTATAAAGTCAAAAGATGAAAGCTATTTTGATACAAATGAGAGTTGTTAGGGCTCTTGATGATAGTTGGCCCGCTGATTTACAACCTGCTAAGAAAACTGAACTTGAAGAGGTTGCATGGAGTACTATTTTCTTGTACTTAACTGATAATGTTGTGAGAGAAATTAGTAAAACCAAAACTGCCTCTGAATTGTGGACTGCTCTTCAAGCCAAATATGTGAATAAGACAATCCCCAATAAATGTTTTCTATTGAAACAATTCTTTTCTTTTAAAATGGACCCTACTGTTGACTTGGATGAAAATTTGAACAAGTTTATCAAATTGACCACTGACTTAGCCAACTGTGATGAAAAACTTTCAAAAGATCAAATGACTGTAGTTTTGTTAAACTTCATTAGTGACAAATATAGAGACATCAAGGTTGCTCTTGAATATGGTAGATTTGAGATTTCTACTGAAGATATTATTGTTGCTTTAAGAAACAAAGATCTTGAGATTAAGTATGAGTCTAGGAATCACCATGGAGACAACTTACTTGCAAAAATAAAAGGATTTAGTAAGCCAAATTTTTACTCTAAGTCATAGACTGAAAATAGGAATAAGTGGAGTGACAAGAATAAATCCAAAAATAAGGCAAAACGTAAAAAATGCTATCATTGTGGTAAACTGTGTCATTTTATTAAAGATTGTTAAAAGAAAAAGAATGAAGCAAAAGATAAAGGCTTCAATGATGGGAATTATGCATTGGTCTGTAACAAGGATAATTCTGAAAATGGTCTGGTTCTTGTTAATAATGAAAAGAAACTGTGTGAAGAGTGGATTTTGGATTCTGGTTGTTCTTTTCACATGTGCCCAAATACAAATTGTTTTCTTGATTTTGAAACCACTTCAAGAGGGCACGTTATAATGGGAAACAATATAACTTGTAAAGTAAAAGGGATAGGAACAGTTAAGTTGCTTCTTGAAAATGGTAAAGTACTTTGCTTAAAGGAAACCAAATATGTACCTAAATTAGAGAGAAACTTGGTGTCTCTAGGAATGTTGGATGACATGGAGTTTAACGTCAAATTGGGTCAAGGACATATCAAAATTCTTAGGGGTAATGATTTAATCATTAGCACCCCTAAGAGACATGGTCTTTATTTCCTAAATGTCAAACCTTTACTTGGCTTAACTGCTACTGCATTAGGGCATGAAAGACTTGGCCACATTGACAAAAAGAGTTTAAATTCTTTACAAAATAAAGGAGTTTTTGGAAAACAAAATCTTGGTGATTTTGGTCTATGGGAACAATGTGTTATTGGCAAGCAAGTAAAATTACCTTTCTTACCTGGAACTCATAAATCAAAACAAGTACTTGAATATTTACATGCTGATTTGTGGGGTCATGCCTCTGTTTCCACCTTAACTGGCTTTAGATATTATCTATTGATCATTGATGATTTTTCTAGAAAAATCTGGGTTTTCTTACTAAAGACAAAAGATGAACTTTTTCTATTTTCAAATATTGAAAAACACAAATAGAAAACCAATCTGATCATATGATAAAGACTCTAAGAACAGATAATGATTTGGAGTTTTGTAATTATGAGTTTGACAACTTTTGTAAAGAAAATGGCATTTTAAATTTAAGGTATAAAACTGTTGTTTACACATCTCAGCAAAATGGCAAGGCTGAAAGAATGAATAGAACTTTATTGAATAAAGTGAGATGTATGCTTTTAAGTTCTAGTCTGCCTAAAATGTTTTGTGGTGAAGTTGTAAAAACTGCTGCATATCTTGTAAATAGAACACCCACTAGTGCCTTAAATTTTGATGTGCTCGAAACTGTTTGGTCTAAAAATCCTGTTAACTATTCTTATCTGAAAATTTTTGGTTGTGCTGCATATGCTCATCAAAATGTTGGTAAATTAGAACCTAGATCACTTAAATGTGTTTCTTGAAATATGGTAAAAATGTTAAGGGTTATAGCCTTTGGGTCAGAAGTGAAAAAGGCTACAGGGTGATCATTAGAAGAGAGGTTATTTTTAATGAGTCTATTATGCCATGTTTGGAATGAAAGGAAAATAATTTGAATGAAAATGATATTCAAATTGAGGTGGAGTCTTCTGTGACTGCAAAAAGCATACCTGCACCACCTGAACTTGCTGTTTATGATTCTGATCTTGATGATAATAATCTATCTATTGAAATTGACAATATTTCTGAAACTAAAAAACAAACTGATTTGCCTAATCTACCTCTTGAGGAGTATCAACTTACGAGAGATAGAGAAAGGAGACAAATTAGACCTCCTGCAAGGTTTGATAATGATGACTTTGTGTCTTTATTTACTTATCAAGATAAATCTGAAAATTAAAGCTACTATGGATGATGACATGAATTCACTTCATAATAATAAAACCTAGGAATTGGTTAAAAGACCTAAAGACCAAAAGCTGATTGATTGCAAGTGGATTTTTAAGATAAAAGAAGGTAAATGGGAGAATAAAAATATTAGGTATAAAGCTAGATTGGTAGCTAAAGGCTTTACTCAAAAGGAGGGTGTTGATTGTATTGAAATATTTTCTCTTGTTGTTAAATATACCATCATTAGATGTATACTTGCTCTTTTTGTTCAATTTAAATGGGAACTTGATCAATTAGATGTTAAAACTGCTTTTCTCTATGGTGACCTAGATGAAAAGATTTATATGAAACAGTCTGTTGGTTATGTTAAGGGAAATCCTAAACATGATGTGTGTTTGTTGAAAAAATCTCTTTATGGGCTTAAACAAGCCACAAGACAGTGGTATAAGAGATTTGATACTTTTGTTTTGAAACATGGCTTTCAAAGAAGCAATTATGATGTATATTTGTACTATAAAGGTAATGGAGGTAAGAACTCTCTGTACTTAGTACTTTATGTTAATGACATGCTACTTGCTAGTTGTATTAAATCTGAAATTGATGATATCAAATGTATGCTGAAATCTGAATTTGATATGAAAGATCTTGGTCTTGCCAAAAAAATCCTTGGCATGCAAATCTTGAGAAATAGAGATAAGGATATGTTATTTTTGCATCAACATGATTATGTAATAAAACTTTTGAAAAAATTTAACATGTTTGATTGTAAACCTGTTACCTTGCCTCTCTCAAATCACTTAAACTGTCAGTTGAATTCTATCCTAAAACTGATGAAGAGTTTGATAGAATGTCAAAAATTCCTTATGCAAATGTCATTGGTTCTGTGATGTATCTTATGGTTTGCACAAGACCTGATCTTGCTCATGGCATTAGTATGCTTAGTAGGTTTATGAGCAATCATGGTGAAGAACATTGGCATGCACTAAAATGGCTCTTAAGATATCTTAAAGGCACTTTGAATTTAGGACTTGTGTTGAAATTGGATAAAAGGGGGATTATGTTAAAGGGGTTTACTGATTCAGACTTTGCTGGGGATAGGGACAATAGGAAATCCACTTCTGCTTATTTCTTTACTTTGTGTGGTACTACTATAAGCTGGAAATCCCAATTGCAAAAAATTGTTGCTTTATCTTCTACTAAAGCAAAATACATAGCTGCTTCAGATGCTGTTAAAGAAGGAATATGGTTGAGTAGATTGTTAAGTGAACTTGATTTTGTTGATGAAAATGGTACACTTTATTCTGACAACCAAAGTGCCATACACTTGAGTAAAAATCCCATGTTTTTTATGATAGAACTAAGCATATAGACATCAAATATCATTTTATTAGAGATGTTATATCAAAAGGAATCATGAAAATTGGTAAGATACCTACTCAGTCTAATCATTCTGATATGGGAACCAAGATAATACATTTGAATAAGTTTCTTAACTGTTTGAAGTTATTGTCTATTGATGGTATGTAATGTTTACAGGTATTTTGGAGCAAATGAAAAATTAACTGAGACGTTGCTCCTGGCTGCACTAAGCTAAAATGGTTGAAAGCAAAGTTGAGATTGTTAAGTTTCGAACCCTGTACTGCAGGAAAGAAATGAATGCTTCCAACATTTAAAAAGGGAAATCGTGTTTCTGGGTTGACACTTTTATTATTGAGACATTGGCTGGATTGTTGACATGTGGATTCATCATTATCGTTGGCTGAACGTTCTAGAAACTTCTGGCTATTAACACTCGTGAGACCCTTGGGTTGGCTGCATCGATTCATTTGCTCTGGCTTTCCATTCTCTCTCGTCTTCTAGAGAAATCTCTCATTTCTAGGGTTTGAGTTCTTATTGAGTGTTGATCCTGTAAATGAGTAAATCTTCTAGATCTACTTCTGTCATTTGTGAAGTGTTGTTTCTTTGAGTGTGGTGTGACTTGAATCTTTGTGATTCTGGCTGTCACTTGAAGGGTTTGGCAGATCTGTGTGATATTTCTGTTCTTCTGCCTTGAGGGTGTGTTCAATCCTCCAGTCTGTGTAAAGATAAGTCTCTGTGACTTATTTCTGTAATCTTGAACTGATTGTATTTGCTTTATGCCATTTTTGGCTATTAGTGCAATCGAGCGATGTCCATATATTTGGATGCTCAACGGGAGATGTAGGCATTATATGTGGTCGCCGAACCTCCAGGGCTTAGGCCAAAATATATCTTGTGTTCAATTTTTAAATTTCTGTTGTTTAATTTCTGTTTTGAAATTAAGTTGTAAGATCTTGTTTTAATATCGTGTGTATTGAGCCATTTCAATGAGAGATCCAACTGCACTAGAATACAGATCTCGTGACATATAGTCAACCTCATCATCTGATTGTAGAGATAAAGAAGATGAAAGTCTAAAATTGGCTGCTAAAGGAGTACTAACAAGTTTGACATTCTGCATATTGAAATATAGAGCACTTCTCAATGTATCCTTTCTGACTTAGTTAAAATTTGCCTGCTTTTGTATCCCTCGGAATCTTCATTCCAAGTATCTTATTTGTTGCCCGTAAGTCTTTTATCTCAAATTCCTTACTAAGCCATGCTTTGACCTTTTCTATCTCTCCTACAAATCCTAACCACATAACCATATTAAAATCAAGGTCTCCAATCGGTGTAATCATAGTTCAAAACCCAAAACAGACCAATAGTCTTTCTAGACATGATCTATTTGTGTATGTAGCAAATTTTCTAAAGCAATTCACATTAAAATTATGGTTTCTGTTAGGTAGTCGAGTTACTTGTTTAGTGTTTGAACCGACTCTGTTGGAGTTTCAATAAGGAAATTCTTACTATATATTACTCTTTATAATAGTTTTCTCTTAAATTTGAAATGGTGAAAAATATATGTATGCTAATATGAGTAGTTGGCAAATTAATTACTTTTTATTTGCTTAAACATCCAGTAACACTAGTAATCTATTGTAGTTTCATTGTTTCAATCACAAAAATTTGGTGAGTATTAATGGTATTATGTATACATACTCATAAAAATTCAATCTTTGATGGTTGAAAATGAGAAACTTCAAATTAACAAATCTAAATTTGTAGATTAGCTTGAGATTGCTTTGATAAATACTTTCGAGAATAATTGTTGTGTAAAAATATGAAACTTTTTGTAACCTCTAATCCATCCTGAATCATCAAGCATGAATGGAAAAGTTTCCATTCCACGTGCAACCCGCCATTGAATTGCTTGTATGTGGGCCATATACAGGATCTCCAGATATAAAGTATGATCACACTTTTGTTAAATTAAATAATAATATAAAAATATTTTGTAAGGAAAGAAATTGTCGAAATAAGTGAATCTTTCGACTCTTGATGCATTAAATAATGAATTTGTTTTTATTAGTTATTAAAATAAAAAATATATATTCTTTCAAAAACAAAAACTATGCTTAATCGAGTAATTTATTTCTATAATTTCAATATTTGTATAAAGTTTCTAATTATAAATATCAATCCGGCAGTATTAAAATTTTAAATTTTGTTGGATATCTGCTATTATCCGGTATTAAAAATAATTTAGCATTAATTGATTTTATTTATTTTTATTTGAAAGAATATCTAATTTAGTATTGATTAACATTTTATCAGTTTATTATTCTACAATATTGAAATACATTTTAAGTTAATAGTAGTTAATTCATATTCTGCCGTTCGTATGTTACTGTACCGCATGTTATATGAATTTTAAAAATGATGATCAATATTTTGGTGTAGGTTCAAGATCAGCCAAAAAAATTATCCTCAATTGAGTCAATCAGATGGTAGGCTATAATTTGTTGAGTAATGCTACAGGAACCTGCTGGGTTACCTGTAGCATTACCCGACCCCACGCCCCCCACTCACAATGGGGGGACCCGCCCCATTATTTAATTCACCTCGGGCCCCCCTCATTGTGAGGGGGGCGGTGGGGTCGGGTACCCGGGCGTGTAAACGCCCGGGTACCTTTAGCAAATTCCTAATTTGTTTTTACCAAAATTAGTACATGGCACGATATGATGTCATCAATTTTTCGTAATTATGGTAAAAATTAGTACATGGCACGATGTGATACGATTAATTTTTCATACGAATATGAATAATTACACGAAGGACCAGCGCCGAGGTGATAACCAAGATTCTTCCTCAATTTGATATTTTTGAAGTAACCCAAGAAATTATGAGGAATGCTACGTGTACAAACAAAAAACATACAGAAAGGCTACAGAATACACACAAATAGGTAAGACCCTTATTTGTTTTAACAATATTTAATTCATATGGAGTCCACCCACGTGAGAATCTCGCCTAATCTTCTCCTTGACAATTGAAAAAAGCCAAGCAACACGTTTGGCCATAAATTCAGTTGGGTCCCCACCCAAAAAGCTGTTGTGAAGTACTCAATAAAAAGGCAGATATCACAGACGCAAAAGTCAAAATCTTACATACAAAAGAAAAGAATCCTAAAAAGTGCCATATTAGATTATGAAATAAGAGGGACATCTTCCAAAGCTTTATTTGTTGGCTGATTATAGGAACACACCCCAAGAGATTAGGTAGGAAAATTGGACCCCCTTCTAATAATATATATACGACACGTATTGTCAAAACTATACACCTCAGGATCACACGAGCAAGCGAGGTAGGGGTCGTTTGTTGGGTGGAAAAAATAAAGATGTTCTTTCTTTTCTTTTCCATTCTTGAACTAAGGATGATAACGAGTTGATACAGACCAATATACATTGATCAAGATTGTTCGTTAAAGTACCTCAAGAGAGTAATCTTGTGATCAATTGTTGAAGATCATTTCAACACGAATACACCGTCAGCTAACCATCATATGAAACCTGACACAATACATGAGAAGCTTATTTTCAACCAATTTAGATCGAACAAATTGGCATGCCAAAAACCACCTGAACTGTGATTTGATAAACTTAGCATCAGTTTATGTCTAAGTATATGTTGAATCATTTGATCTAAAAATTTAAGTTATATTAGATAAGACTGTTGGAAAATTTTAACATATAAGGCCACACATGTATTAAAATGCGTGGTCCTATTTTTAAAGATTAGTCAATAAAGTGATATATTAAAGCTATTTGGACTAATGTGTATTAAAAGTTATGGAATTAAAATGTAGAGACCATAATGGTTATTTTAAATTGATGATGGGCCACTTTATAAGAAACGAAAGATAATAACTGCATATTTAGTTATTAAATCATGAGTCATGATTTTCAATTGAACGTGATTTTCCATATATCTGTATCCCCATCAACAGAGATAAAATTCAAGAGGAGATTATTTATCAATTAAAATATCATAACCCGTTCAAGCAATTAGACACGTGGATCAAGGTATGCTTCCGCTTTTAATATTCTCTTTGATTACAACATGGATGATTTATTTGCATGTGAAGTGATTGATAGAAAATTTAATCATTTTATCAATTTCAACAAGTGGTACCAGAGACACTCCATTATTGAATCTTCGAAAAATAAAGTTTTATGCAAATTCAGATTTTTGGGTTATTTTTATCTTCTTTCATGTTATGAAATTTGGTATTATAATCCCCCCCTCCCCCCTTTTTTTCCAAAATTCGGGTTTAGGATCAAGTATTTTCAAATTTGTAAAAAACAATTAACTATATTTGGTTGCTGGCGGCACTGCAGTGCGTGCATTGATGGCACTGGTGTTGCGTGCAGCGCAGGCATGTTGTAGGGCGCCCGACGGTACTGCAGCTACGGGAGTGCCGCCTTCACGCTTCCCCCTTATTCCTCTTTCTCCATTTTTTCATTTTTTAGGGTTTATAGTTGGTAGAAAGTTTTGGGGGCGGACGCTTGGGCTACAAATTTGAAGTTTTGAGGTCCTTGCTTGCAATTTAATATTAGAGTTAGGGTTGCAATTATAAAATGTATTTTTTTTTTATATTTCAGCCCTTAAAGTTTAAAGTTCATTCAAGTTGGGCTGTAAGGTTATGTGTTTTAATAATTCGGCTCTTTGAGTTTTAAATTAATTAATTTGGGCCATTTAAGTTATGAATTTTGCAATTAAAGCCTTCAAAGTTTCTGATTTTGTTCTAATTGGCCCCAAAAGTTTTAAATATTTAAATTTTACCCCTTTTAAAAGTTTTGAATTAATTAATTTTGATCCCTAAAGTTTTGAGTTATTAACCCTTAGGCTCCTAAAGTTTCAAGATAAATAAAATATGCAAATTAGGTGTTTTGGTATAAAGGACTCATTTGGGAGCATAATATTCGAAAGTGATTTAATTGAAGCAACATGTTGCCAAATCTACCTCTCTTGTGGAAATTAATTAACTTAGAATATTAAAAGGAATTAATGTGTGTGTGTGTGTGTGTGTGTGTGTTATTCATGCGGATATTAGCCGACCCAAATGATGATTAATATTTGGTCGGATTGCGTGCACACTTGTGGTGGTAAATGTGTGACAATTATAAGTTTTCCATGTGAATAATAAATCAATCCAAAGATGAGTTTATTATTTGACATGAGTTATTGTTATTGTTTGATCAGTACCCCAAGAGTACCACTTGCAATTAATATTATTGTCCAAAGACTTGATATTAATGATGTGCTGGGTATCTTGAGATGAGATTTACCATTATTTGAATTAATTAATTATTTAATACGAATTTCTATGTGAACATGTTAATTAGGTATAAGTTCTTTATTTAGTTAATCCATCAACTTCTGCAATATCTGTCAACATCAACTCAATTCATGTGCTAAATGGAACCAACTTTAAGGACTGGAAAGAGAATGTTCAGATCGTTCTTAGATGCATGGACTTAGACATTGTGTTAAGGACTGAACAACTAACTGCACTTACGGATAAAAGTTTCGCTGATAAAAAATGGACTTTGATAAGTGGGATCGTTCAAACTACATGAGTCTATGATCATGAAGCATGGTATTCCAGAATCATTCAGGGGCATTGTGTCCGATAAAGTAACTACTGCGAAGGAATTTCTTGATGAAATTGAAAAACGCTTTGCAAAGAGCGATAAGGTCGAAACTCGTACGTTTTTTTGACGAACTTAGATTCACTGAAGTATAAAGATAAAGAAAATATTTGGGAGTACATCATGAAGATGTCTCGTCTTGTTTTAAGATTAAAACCATTAAAGCTTGAGTTGTCTGATGAATTGCTGGTGCATTAGATTTGATTTATATTCTTGCACTATTTGGTTAATTAAGGTCAGTTACAACTGTCAAAAGGAAAAATGGACTTTTAATGAGCTCATTCCATATTGAGTGTAAGAAGAAGAAAGGTTAAAGTAAGATAAAACTGATATTACTCACTTGACAAGTACCTCTAAGGACAAGTAATAAAGAATAAGAAAGTTGCATCTAGTTCGGTTCAAAATAAATAGCAAAAGCATGAAACTGATAAATTTAGCTGTAACTTTTGTGAAAATATGGTATATATAAAGAGAGACTGTACTAAATACCACGCTTGGCATGTAAAGAAAAGCACACTTCTCACTTTGGTTTGTTTTGCGGTAAATTTAGTGTCATTGCCTACACACACTTGGTGGATAAATTTCGGTACTGCTACTCACAAAAGTGTGTGTATGCGAGGTTGTTAGAGTTGTCAAAATCAATTAATGTTGAAAAATTCATCTATGTAGAGAAATGTCAAATCAGTTAAGGTTGGGGCTTTAGGGACCTTAAGTTATTATTAAAGACTGGTTATTATTTGGATTTGAAAGAGACTTTTACGGTACCGTCTTTTGGACGGAATTTGGTTACTCTTGTTCAATTTGAAATATTCGGTTTGATCTTTTTCTTAGCTCAAATATTGTGGGTACCAGATTTTTATCCGTTATGATAACCTATATATGCTTAATACGATTGACTCTTATAAAGAAACATTGTATGTGAATTCACGTGGTATTAAACATAAATTAACCAATGAAAATTCTATTTTGCTTTGGCACAAGCAATTAGGTCACTTATTTCAAAAGAGAACGAAAAATCTTGTGTTAGAAGGAATTCTTGATTCTCTTAATTTTTTCAGACTTAAGTGTTTATATTAAGGGTAAACAAACAAACAAACAAACATAAAGAGATTAGGTGTCGTAGGATTTCGGACGTCTTAGAACTAATTTATACATATTTTTGTGGGCTATTTACTTCGACTTTTTAGAATGGTCCACAATAATTTATTATGTTCATAGATAAATTTTTCTCACTATGGCTACCTATATTTCATCTAAGAGGAATTTCAAACACTGGACATGTTCAAGGCATACAAGACTGAGGTTGAAAATCAACTCAATAAAAAGAATTTAAAAAGTCAGATCTTACAATAGTGGCGAATACTATGATAGATATGATGAATCGGGAGAACAACGTCCAAATATTTTTGCTAAATTTCTAGAGAAACGTGGAATTATCCCACAATACTCAGAATCTCTCTAGATAAAAAGCACTAAAAACTGCAACTTAAATTCTCAACAAAGTTCCAAGTAAAGCAATTGTTAAGGGGTTACAAATTTTTTAAAGATCCTACTATTAGGTCAATTTTCAAAATGGGAAATGTTTGATTCCTTAAGGATGTAGAGTTTGGGAGGGGGAGATAAGGTTATAAGGTTAATGATTTTGTGTTGGATGAAGAATATGTATATATTTTTTTTTGTTGCAATTGACAATGATTAGGTTCATAGACAAATTCTTACTCCAGATCTTGTTCAAGAAGCAATTTTGGATCAAGACTACATTACACAATCAAGATATTGTTCCAGAAAAATGAATTTAACAACCTCAATAACAAATGTCATTAAGGAAATCCACTATAAAAGGGAGAAAATGCAATTCTGAATGATTTTATAGTATTTCTTCAAGGAAATAAGGATGTCATAGATTGATGAAAGAAGACTTGATCAAGCAACATTCATCAAGCCATGCCAATGAATAATTCTAAAGAGTGGATTGATGTCATGTATAAAGAGATAAAGTTCATAAGTAAGAATTACGTTTAGGAACTCATCATATTGTCTGAATGTGCGAAACCCATTGGTTATAATTTGATATTTAAAACCAATAGGGATTCGAATGATGATGTGGAGAGATATGAGGCTCGTCTTATTGCAAATGATTTTACTCAAAAGAAGACATTAGCATTAAAGAGATATGGCATTTGTGACACATTTTTATCTTAAGTTACATCAGAGGGTTGACAAATTAAAGAAATCCATCTATGGTTTAAGTTGTTTCCCGAAATGGGATCACAAATTTTATTAAATAATTTTCTCATTTGGTTTTGAGATGAATTCAGTTGACAATTGTGTATATCACAAGTTCAGCTGGAATAAGCATATTTTTGATATTATATGTCGATAACGTACTACTTGTCTGCAATGATATAAACTTATTGCGCGAAACCAAGAGATTTCTGTCATGGAATTTTGAAATGAAAAATTTTGGTGATACCTCTTTTGTATTAAGGATATAGATACACAAGAATCGTTTTTGGTGTATTTTTGGATTATCACAAAAGAATTGTATCGATAAAGTTTTTAAAAGATTTGAAATGCAGATATATAATTATTGTGATACACCTATTGCTAAGGGATACAAGTTTAGTCTCATTTAATGCCACAAGGATAAATTTAAAGAAAATAAAATAAATGAAATTCCCTATGTTTTAGCAATTGAGAATTTAATGTATATTCAGGTTTATACATATTCGGATATAACATTCATTATTGGAATACTAGACAAATATTTAACTAACTTTGGGATGGAAATTTGGAAAGCAGCCATGAGGTTATTTAGCATCTATAGAGAACTAAGGATTACATGATCACATTTAAGAAAATCAGACTAATTGGAGATTGTTGGATATTCTGATTTTGATTAAGGAATATGACTTCGAAATATTGTTACTAGACTGTATATTTTGGATAGAATTGAAAGATCACTTAAGTTATTTTGTGACAATAGCAATTTTGTATTCCAATAGGAACATGATGATATCAAAGTTTATAGACATTAAGTTCCTAGTTGTCAAGAAAAGAATTAAGAGTGGTTAGATTTCTACAAAGCATATTAGGACAAACTCCATAACAATGGATCCATTTATTGAATGGCTACCACGTAAGGTCTTTCATGAGCATAATACTCGCATGGGTGTTGCATCTTTTGATGATATGCCAATTTAGTGGGAGTTTGTATTTAGATGTTATCTGTTTTAGACACATATTTTTATCAATGGATATTCGGTTTATTTCAGAAATAAAGTATTCAGTTCCACTCTAATTAAAGTTTATGGTTGATCTCATTAAAGAATAAGGTTGGGCCAGTTGGAGATAAACATGTTTTAATCACATAACATGTAGTTTTCATGCTACACTTACATGAATGATCTATGTGACGTTAGACAGAATAATGATTATTCTATAGGCTAGTTCTACCAACAAATTCATAGGGAAAAACATAATATTAGTGCAAAAACACAGAGAAACGTCTCTGAAGTTTAAAGAACTTTCTTATATCCAGCAAATCTTAAAAATAAGTCCACAATCCGGACTTTATAGCAAAAATCCGAATTTTACCAAAAATGGCAAAATTCAAAAAATCATGCCAAATTAAAATATGAAATAAAATAAGTAGTCTGTGAAAAATCTAGTTCAAATCGGGTTAAAAATCATTTCATAACATGCAATCAAAATATTTCCAAAAATAACAATTTGGAAGGGAAAACAGCAGAATTTGAGGTCGAAAATAGCACACAACGAGCAAATCTATTATCAATGATATGCACGCCAAAACAAGCTTTTCGGATTCTGGTCATAATTGCAATTCTGATAACCGTAGCCAAAGTTATGGCCAAATTACCGAAACACGTCTCAATTACCAAAATTACACGATCACTTGTTATCCTTGTGCCGATCTGCCAACTCATGATGCTTTGGACCCATTAACGTGTTATCTGACAACTCAGCATCTGACTCGAACCTTCCTGCATCAGTCGTCTCGGGTTGGAAAGAACTCGTCCTTTAGTTCGGGTTAGTGTCATCAGAATCCACAAAACAAGGACTTAGGTGTTTCAAATTAAAGACATTAGAGGTCCTCAAGTGACTTGGAAGGCGTAACCTATAAGCATTATTGTTGATGTTCTGTAGTACCTCACAATGCCTAATATTTCAGTCCTTAAGCTTACTATACACACCAATAGGAAAACAATCACGCGTTAATACAGCCCAAACAAAATCACCAACATCAAAAAGTACTTGATGACGATGGCTGTCAACCTGAGCCTTGTACTTTGTATTGCTCTCATGAATTTCCAACTTCACTTGCACATTGATACCTCAAAGATGCTCTACCATATCATCTGCCTTAAGATTGAAACGTCCTACGAGTGTAATATGGGCCAAATCCAGCACCCCATATGGGTTATGACCACAGACAATCTGAAATGGATAGAAGCCAATGATTCTTTTTGTTGTCTGTTATAGGCAAATTCTACTTGATGTAATGCTAAATCCTACTACTTCGGCTTAGTTCTTTCCAAAAACCTCAAAAGGTTGCCCAAACTCTGGTTCATTACCTCGGTCACGACCTACAGGAAACCCAATAGGTCATGACCCACAGGAAACCCAATAGCACATGTATCTATCATTTTAGGGAGGAGGAAGCCTTAGACTAAAAGTAGAAGCCCTAACTAGAGATTTAGAAATCCTACATGCTAAACACTCGAAATATACACCGAATGTATCCCATTTCGAGCCTTGTAGACCTTGTTTTATGTGTGGTGAAAGTGATCATCCAGCGCAAGAGTGTTCTACTTTTGCGAAGATGAACGGGGTTTATGAGGAACATTACAATGTCTTATGCACGTATAACAAGCCCTACGCTCCATTCTATGAAACCTACAACCCTGGTTGGCAGAATCACCCCAATTTTAGCTAAAAATCAGCAACTTGCCCAAACGAATAGAGATTATACTATACCTTCCTATCAACCCACGTCCTCTAGGAACTCCTTAGAAGACACCCTACATGTGTTTATAGAGGCACAAAGTAAAACTAATCAAAAATCTGAGACTATGATTACCCTAATTGTTGAGGAAAACGAAAAGATAAAAAACCATATGTCAAAATTAATAAATGCTTTAGCTGTAGTGGAGCGTGGGAAATTTCCAACTTAAGCTCAATCAAATCTTAAAAGGCAACATATTGCACAAAACTTAGGATCAGAAGAAAACAACCTTAGGGAAGTGAATGCCATAACTACTCAATCAGGGAAAGTCATAGAACCAATCCCCAAACCTAGGGAAAATGAAGAGGAGTCGAGTAAGTCTGAAGAGAGTAAGCCGAGTGAAGAGGTAGTAGTGAATCCATTGAGAGTGCCTTTCCCTCAACCTCTTAAGCCTACCCCGAAATTCGCTGGACAACATAGTGAAATTTTAGAACACCTTAATCAAGTAAAAATCAATCTCACTCTCTTGCATTTCATTTCACAGGTTCCAACATATGCTAAAGTCTTTAAAGACTTGTACACTGTGAAAATGAAACACCATGTCAAGAAAATCGCTTTCTTAACCGAGCAAGTGAGTGTTGTGATTGGGCAAAGGATCCCATTGAAATATAAGGACCCTGGTTGTCCTACTGTGTCTTGCATAATTGGGATCCATGAGTTTGCACAAGCTTTTCTTGATTAAGGGGCTAGTGTTAACCTCATGCCTTATGCTGTTTACCTATCATTAGGTTTAGGTAAGATAAAACCAACTTCTGTGGTTTTACAGCTAGCCGATCGGTCCACTATAAGACCTAGGGGAGTAGATGAGGATGTCTTGGTTCAAATTGATGAATTCTACTACCTGACTTCTTGGTTTTGGACTTGAAAGTTGATGTAAATGCTGATTCTTAGATTCCTATTATTCTTGGTAGACATTTTCTTGCCACAGCTAATGCTCTTATCAACTGTAGGAACGGTCTAATAAAGCTATCATTTGGGAATATGACTTTAGAAGTCAACATCTTTCACATTACTAAGCAGCCAAAGGAAGATGACGAGTGCCATCAAACTTATATGATTGATTCACTCACTCAAGAAGTATTTGAAGATGTGTTTCTTGGACCAGCGACTACTGACTACGACCCCTTAAACTCTTCTCTCGTAAATTCTGAAATTCCAGGAAGTTATAATGAAGAAGAGTATTCTAACATTTGTTCTGTTTTTGCAGAATTTAGGAATATAGAACATCACCGGTGATTATGTCCAATGAACATAGTGGATTGTAGAGAAGATTGAAACCACCCTTGCTGGATGCAGGCTAATGAAGGAAAACATTGGGTCGAGCCAACAACAATAAACCAAGGCGCTGCTTGGGAACCCAAGGGGAGTTTCTCCTTTTTCCCTTTATTTTTTATTTTTACGTTCATATTCTAGTTAATTTTTGTCCTTTTCTTTTCGTTTTCCTTCCATTGAGAACTTTCAGGCTTCTTATCCTTCAAGCTTATATTGATTCACTGCAGTATTTAGGTGACATCTTTCATTCTTTTTATTTCGCTGACATATTTATGCATTGAGGACAATGCAAAATCTGGTTAGGAGAGGGTCAATTTGGATTTTGTTGTGAGTTGTATATGATTTGCATAATTATCATGAAATTTTGTTGTAATTTCGCTGTAATTTTGTTGTGAAATTTTGTTGTAATTTTTTTGTTTAAGTCTGTGACTTGCTGCATGTTATACTTTTGAATGATAAAATATGCCATTAGGAATTAATTTTATTCATGAGAATCTAGATGTCATGACACTTGCTGAATTCTTTTTGCGTACACAAACATTATGGTAAGATGGTAGTTTGACGCATATAGATAGAGGAGTTTCTTGCTTTAGTTTTCTTATGAGAGAATTGGTGAGGATTGAGGGGGCCACTGTATACTACAAATGGTAATAAGCGTTAATTGATTTTGTGAATTTGACACTTCTTTTGAGAATAAGGCTATATTGTTTGTGGTAAGATGATGGATTACTTGGGTAATGATGAAAGTCAATTTATGATTGAAAATTGAGCCTTCAACCTTACTTTTCATTAATTACAACCCATAGTAGCCACTTTGAGCCAATACACATATATAACATTTTTCTTCGTGCACCTATGTTATCCATACCTCCCCATATTGGAGTATAACATATACACGTATTTTTCCACCTTTTACTTCCAAGTGTATAGTATGTATTGTATATTTATTTGTGAAGAATAGAAACAAGTAAAACGATAAGAGCTTATATATGTTCAAGTAAAGTGGATTGAGATAAAAAAAAATTCCAAAAGGAAAAGATAAAGAAAAAAACATATATATTTGACTTTGGGGTTTGAAATATTAAGAAATATACTGATTGAAATGTGTGATGTATTGAAATATGTGATAATATATTTAGCTATGTGCTTAGAAGTTTTGATTCTGATATCCTTCTTTTCATATAACTCAACCTAAACTTCATTACAACCTTTTGCATTGACTGTTTTGATCTCAAGTAGAATTGTGGAATGAATAGATGAATTCTCATTTGACGGTATGCCTATCATGAGGTCAATGTTTGCTTGTTGCTGATTCATAAATATTTACGCCTCCAATTTTGAGCAAACATCTTTCTCAACTCCATAGAGAAAAACCCCGCACTAAACACTTTGATACCCGTGAGTTATGGCTCTGAACCTTTAGCTTGAGACATACTTAATGTTACTTGTGTTAGGGTTGATGGAAAGATGGCTATGGCTTGACACCCACTCACACAATTCATAAGTGTTTTTGATATCCTGATAATCACGACGCTATTAATTTCTTTGTGGTATTGAGTTTGAAAAGAGCATGAACTGTGGTTGTCATTACGCCCAAAGTATTATGCGATGTTGTAGTGTAGCTTTGGGGTGTCGTATCCATTGGGAGATGGAAAAGTTGTCAAAGGTTCCAAAAAGGGATGAATTATCTTCTTTAATTTTCGGAAGAGTTGAATTATCGATCAATTAAATTAATATAAAAAAATATGAGATAAAATTCAATGATTGGAATTCCCTCATTCGGATCAGATCATTCAACAACGTTTATTCAAATTGATGACACAATTAGAGACCTTCATCCCAGCACTTTAATTGAAAATTTTAGCAATCATGACCAATATAATTCATGATTTTACTCCTAAATTCTAGTTTCTCTTAACAATTATCACAATCATCTATTGAAATTAGATTATAGATCATTCATATACATATAGCATAAGAAAGTAGATAACCGCACCAATAGATTTAATGAAATAGAAACTCAACACATAGTTCAATTCTTCGATAGAAAAAACGAGATAGATTCTATGAAAAACTTAATACATGTTAAATCAATTTAACAATTAACTCATAAAGATAAAAATCTAGATCTAGAAGTGTTTAGCAAAACAAATACAAAAAAATATGAATAAACAACGTGAAATCACAGAATTCGAGTGAGTTCCTCCCTTGCTTCACCAAAAATTTTAGCCTTCCATGGAGTCTTGAGCCAAACTTGAGAGAAAACAAATAGGAGATGAATTGACCGCGTTCTGGAACGTTTTAGAGCTTAAATATAGTGGAAAATTAGGTTTCCATAAGTGTTTCAATCAAACAAGGAAACATGGAAAATTTCGAGTTTTGGCTTGAAGCGCACACGTAGTGTAATCTAGGGCGCACGCCTTAAGGAGTTGGGAAGCCTCAGTCAAGGCATTCTTGGTGTGAGGTGCGCGCCTCTCCTAAGGCAAGGGCATGCGCCTTGCAGCGTGTTTAAGTCATAACGTTCTCTTCCGATTTCTGATTGAGCTGATTCAAGTTGCCTTGGAAAGCTACCTCAAAAGGTTGCCACATTGCTTCAGAGATAATCTTCAAATTCGATCGTTTTCCATATCAAAAACTGGTCAACTGGTCTCAATATGAGGTTGAAAATTGGTGTGAAACTTTTCAGCTTGAAAATAGATTTGTGATCATGTTTTGTGTATATTTCATCCATTTGACTCGTTTCTCTATCCAATTGACCTCTAACACTCTTGAATCTTCATCACAAAGTTGGAAACAAGTTTAGAGTATTTGCTCTTCATTCCCTGAACTTTCACTTTTTTCCATGTTGATCTTTTTCACTTATTTCTTCCATTTTCCACCATTTTCACCCATTTGCAACCTAAACCAAGATATATAAGCACTTAGTGCATTTAGGCATCAAATAATTATAGAAACGTAAATATTAATGGGTGAAAAATGTAATAAATGTGCTATTATCACACCCCAACTTGCTTATTGCTAGTCCCAAGCAATTTGATGCAGAGCAAGATGAATGAATGACTAGTCTATATCACAAGTGAAATTGTTAAGTTCTAATTTAACCACGTACTTTGCCCTCTTCAAACTCATTACCACGCGGAATTAATAATGTCACGATTATCAAGACGTTAAAGACTCATGCCAAATGTGTAAGTGTGTGTCAATCCATAGTCATCTTACCAATAACCCTAACATATATGACATCAAGTATATCTCAAGTTAAATGTTCAACTCCATAACTCATGGGTATCAAGGTGTTTAATGCGGGGTTTCTCTCTATGGAGTTGAGAAAGATGTACACTCAAAATTAGATGTTTAAATATTTATGAACACACAACAAGCAAACATTGATTCTGTGATGGGCATACTACCAAATGAGAATTCATCAGCTTCTTACCACAACTACTTGGATCAAAATGGTCAATGCAAAGAGTTGTAATGAAGTTCCGGTTGAATCGTATGAGAAGAACGGATATAAAAATTCAAATACTTCCAAGCACTTAGTTAGATATCTTATCAAACATCTCATTCGATCCCAACTTCCAATAAATACCTATTTTGACATTTAAAACCCCAAAATCAATCAATTTTGTTCACTTTTTTTTTTTTTTTTTTTTCAAATACTTGACACTAGCTAACTATTTTCATTTTCCTTACTTCTATTCTTCACAAATAAATATCAAATACCTACTACACACTTGAAAGTAAAAAGATGGACAAATATGCTCAAAAGTTGTACTCCAATGTGGAGAAGTATGGATAACATAAGTGCATGAAGAAAATGATATATATATATATATATATGTGTGTGTGTGTGTGTGTGTGTGTGTGTGTGTGTGTGTGTGTGTGTGTGTGGCTCAAAGTGGCTACTAGGCGTATTGAATAGAAAGGTTGAAGGCTCAAATGTCAGTCCTAAATTGACCATTATCATTTCCCAAGTAATCCATTATCTTACCACAAACCATGTAGTGTTATTCACAAAGGAGTTTCCAATTCACAAGATCAATGAATGTTTATTGTCATATTTTAGTATATTATGGCTCTCAATCCTCACCGAGTATCTATCAAAAAAAACTTCAGCAAGAGACTCCTCTAGCTACATGTGTTAAATCACCATCTTACCACAAGGCTTGTGTGCACGAAAAATTTAGAAAGTGTTATGATATCTAGATTTTCACAACAAAATTAATTCCTAGTGGTGTGTGTTGCATTCAACAGCATAAACATGTAGCAAATCAGAGATTTAATTTTTTTTTTAATTGTAAGGAAATCACAACAGAATTCCATGGTAATTATGCAAATCATATGGAATTCACAACAAAATCCATCCCCCTAACTAAAAATTACATTGTTCTCAATACATAAACATGAATACTACAAAGAATAAGGGAAAGATGTCACATGAGCATGACAATGAATCAATAGAAACTTGAGGTATAAGAAACTTGAAAGCGCTCAATGGAAATGGGTGATGCAGAAAATGAAAATAAACTAAAAGGAAAATGCAAAACACACCTAAACAAAAGGGTAATCGAAGAACTAATATACAGAGCGAGGTGAAAGACATACCTGAAGTTCAATCTTTCTTTTCAATACCCCTAGTAGCCACTTTGAGCTATACACATATATATCATTTTCTTCATGCACCTATATTATCCATACTTCTCCACATTGGAGTATGACCTTTGCACATTTTCGTCCATCTTTTTACTTCCAAGTGTGTAGTGGGTATTGGATGTTTATTTGTGAAAAATTGAAGCAAGAAAAATGACAAGAGTTGGCTAGTGTCAAGTATTTGAAAAAAAAAAGAAGAAAAAAATTGAAAAATCGAAAAAAATAAAAAAAATTGAAAAAAATAAAAAGAAACTAAAATTGATTGATTTTGGTGTTTTGAAATACCGAAATAGGTATTTATTGGAAGTTGTGATCAATCGAGATGTTCGATAAGATATCTAACTATGTGTTTGGAAGTATTTTAATTTTTATATCCGTTCTCCTCATATGATCCGACCAGAATTTCATTACAACCCTTTGTATTGACCGTTTTGATCCCAAGTAGGCTGTGGTAAGAAGTTGATGAATTCTCATTTGGTAGTATGCCTATCACATAATCAATATTTGTTTGTTGCTTGTTCATAAATATTTAAGCCTCCAATTTTGAGTGTACATTTTTCTCAGCTCTATAGAAGAAATTGCGCACTAAACACTTTGATACCCGTAAGTTATGGAGATGGACCTTCAGCTTGAGATATATTTGATGTTATATATGTTAGGGTTAGCGGTAAGATGGCTATGGCTTGATACACACTCACACATTTGGCATGAGTCTTTGACGTCTTGATAATCGTAACATTATTAATTTTGTGTGGTATTAAGTTTGAAGAAGGCATGGCACGTGGTTAAATTAGAACTTAACAATTTTACTTGTGATATAGACCGGTTACTCATTCATCTTGCTTTGCATTAAATTGCTAGGGACTAGCAATAAGCAAGTTGAGGGGTGTGATAATAGCATATTTATTACGTTTTTACCCATTTATATTTGTGTTTCTATAATTATTTGACGCCTAAATGTACTAAGTAATTCTATATCTTGGTTTAGGTGGCAAATGAGTGAAAACGGTGGAAAATGGAGAAACAAGTGAAAAGGGATCAAAATAGAAGAAAGTAAAAGTCCAGGGATTGAAAAGAAAATACTCTAAACTTGTTTCCAACCTTGTGATGAAAAATCAAGAGTTTTAGAGATCAATTTGATGATGAAATGAGTCAAGGGGATGAAATACAGCCACAACATGATCATAAATCAGCTTTCAAGCTGAAAAGTTTTGCACCAATTTTCAGCCTCATATTGAGACCAGTTTTTGATATGTCAAACAAACGAATTGGATGCTTATATTTGAATCAAAGTTGTGGCCCTTTGAGTCAGCTTTCCAACGTATCTTGAATCACCTCAATCGAATATCAGGAGAGGAAGATATGATCAAAACACTGAAAGCTGTTAGACAGAAAAATTTTGTACTTTGCGTACGCACAGGCCTACAAGAAGTGCGTACGTGAGATGTCAGAAAATAACTACTGAGGTCATTTTAAGTGCACTATACGTACGCAAGAATTGAACTATTCTTACGCTTAGTTCATTCTGGACCTAAAATCCCACTTTCCTTCTACGACTCAAACTCCTTTGGTAACATATCTTGCACTATTTTTCAACCCTAAAAACATCCCAGAACGCCAAATTCTTCTTCTACACCATTCTATCATCACTTTTTGGTCAAGAAGTTCATGAGGAACTAATAAACATTGGTGAAGCGAGGAAGAAACCCAATCAGATTCGGTGATTTTAACACTTTTCATTCATTCTTTTGAGATTTCATGTTGTAAACAATTCGAGATTTAGTTTTCCCACTCTTGTGAATTTATTCTGAAATTGGTTTAATAATTATAAGATTGTTCGTGGATTTAATCACGTTTCTTCCATTGTTGATTGAATTACTTATTGAATTCCAATTTCATGAACCTATGTTGAGATTGATTTAACTTTTACTAAATTATTCATAGATTTAGTCACGCTCTTTCTATCGAATGATTGAACTAGTTGTTGAATTTTTACCTCAATTATTTTATTGGTATGATTATTTACTACTTTATGCTATATGTATAGGGTCGATTTGTAATTTGATTTCAAAAAATAACGATGAGAAATTGTTAAGGGAAATCTAATTCTTATGATTACTTTTGAAATTAATTGGTTTGAACGATAAATTCTCATATTAGAGTACCGGGATGAAAGCCTCTAATTGTATTATAAAAATGAATGATTGATGTTAAATGATCCGATCCGAATGATGGAATTCTGATGCTTCACTACCTTAATTCATTGATTTTAATTCTATTATTTCAAGTATTGATCTTAATTTCCCTACATTGAGATTTTCTATACATTTTGAGAGAACGATCAACCATTTGGAACCTTTGACAACTTTTCCATCTCCAAGTGGATACGACACCCCAAAACTACACTACAACACTGCGTTATACTTTGGGCGCAATCACCATGTTAACATATGCTAAGTAGTCATTTAACTTGTGGGGTGAAACTTTGTTGAATATATGTAGAATATTAATTATGATTCCTTTAAAATTTACAAAGGTTTCTTCTTATGAATTGTGGAAGAAAAGAAAATCAAATATTAGATACTTCAAAGTGTGGGGGTGTCTTGCATATTGTAAGAACACAGATCCTAAAATGACCGAGTTGGGTCCAAAAAGCATCATATGTATCTTTGTTGGATATACTAGTAATAGTAAATCATATAAATTATTGAATTTGGAAAATAACGTGATAATTGAAATCAAATGATGTAGAGTTTTTTGAGAATTCGCGATCTTTGGATAATGAATTAAGGAAAACTCATAAAGAGATTCCTAACTCTAGAGAAGTACAAGATGAAACATCTTCTAACGATGTTAATGAATCTAGTGAACCTCGAAAAAGCAAAAGAACACGGATAGAAAAGACTTTAGGATCGGATGAAATTGATTCCCAACTTTTTCACTTTACTTAATAGAGAGAAATGAGAAAACTATTGTAAGAACCATTCATTTTCTTCTACAAGTGGAAATCGATCATATAATCTATATAGAAGCTATTTGTTCTCGTGATAATATCTTTTGGAAGGATGTAGTTAAAGTTGAAATAAACTCAATTATTCAAATAATACATGGAAACTTATCGATTTACCATCTAATCTTAAATTATTGGTTGTAAATGGGTGTTTATGAGAAAAAATAATGTAGACAATGAAAGCCCAAGATTGGCTAACCAAGAAGGGTGAATTGATTTTTAAAACTTTTTCAAATAATTAACTAGAATCACGTAAGTTAAAAACACGTTGATAAATTAATAAACGTAAGCAAGTTCAAGCAAGTAGATCAATCAAATAATAAGTGCAAATAAACGAAGACAACTAAACACAAGTAAGCAAATAAATGAAACAATGTAATTTGCACAAAGTAAAAGCGTTAAGTAAAAGAGATAGAGAGTGCAAATGATATAGTTATAGAGGTTCGATCCAATGCAATGATCTACGTCCCCCCTTACCAAGCTCTTCGATACGAGCGATGCATTTTTCACTATGTTGATTGACTTATGATGCAATCCAACCTTTTACAACGCTTCTGTTGACTTACAACCAAGGATCACCGATTTTTATACAATGTTGAGTTTTACGAGACCTCAACGCAACCCACACTATTGAGTTTTACGGGACCTCAATATGACACACAAAGTGACTTACAACAAGGAACACCGATCTTTATACTATGTTGATCTTTAAGGGACTTCAACACGACCCACAATTTAAATAAATTTTACAAATGAAATCTTCTCTTATTAATGAATGATAAATTCAAAGTTGAGTACAAGAAGACAAGTAGGCTAACACTTTAATAGATAGTAATGAATGAAGCTCAAGTGTTATGTTAGAAAAACTTTGATGAATATGATAATCAAAACATAAATTCAATCAATCAAAGTTTCAATATGAAGAAGTAGAAAATTTTATACAATGTAAATGCCAAGAACTTCTTCAAAAATATATTTCTCTCTTAAGATATATATATATAAATAAGTTAAGCACAAAGAGATATGAAAATCTTTGGTGAGAGAAATGATTTTCAAAGATAAAATCAATCAAAAGTTTTTCCAAGCAAATAAATTGATAAAGATAAAATAAAGTGTAAAGATCAAATATTTTATCTTGAAAAACCCTCTTTGTAATGCTCTTAGAAGTGTGTATTGAATGTAAAGTAAGTTGGTATTTATAGGAGCAAAATAGTCAAAACTCTATCCAATCGGACGCATCGTACCGAACGATGAACTAGCCATTGCGTCAGAAAATCAGAACGATTGAATTTTTTTACCGTATCACTAAATTGCCATACCGGACGTTTACTATGGCATACCGGACATCCGGTATGGTAGTTTCATGCTGAAATGTCTTCGTTTTAATTTTTAACAAATGTAAATACTCGAGGGACATTTTAAAAAGATTTTTCAAGGCAAGTGACACTTTTCAAATATAAATTTGAGATTTTTATCTTTCAAAAATAATCTTTATGCAAACATTTTTGCATCGTGATTTTTCGTGCATAAAATCGATTTTGAGTTTGTCACGATTCATTGCCGAGTACTAAAGTGTTTTACCTTTAAATATGAGTATATGAAGTCTGAGCACTTCGTTGTTTCTTTCATGTTTGGCTCTTAAACTCTTGATATTGATCTTTCTTGACATTTAACTTTAATGCTTGACTTCAATCTTGATCTTCTTAATGAGCCAGATTATAATGTGTAGATTTTGACATTGCTCGATTGATTTTAACATTAAACTATCATCACTCAAAATCAATTGTTAGAAACAATATAAATCTTGTTTGTTATGATCAAAACATTAAGGATGAAATCAACCATAGGTCAACAGACGATTCTTTTAATACCTTTAAAACTAGATTAGTAGCTAGTTTTTATCGACAAAAAGAAGTAATTGACTATTTCTATACATATGCACCGGTAACTAAAAACAAAAACTAGGATATTATTTGCATTAGCATCCATATATGACTTGCATGTTCATTGAATGGATGTCAAATTTGCATTCTTAAATGGGGATTTCGATGAGGAGGTTTATTTTTACCCGAAAATGAACACAATGTGTGTAAGTTAATAAAATCATTATATGGTTTAAACTAAACACCTAAGAAATGACATGAGAACTTTGACTTATCGATTATTTCATTTGGCTTCAAACATAATAGTGTAGATAAATGTTTGTATTCCGAATTATGTGATAATTGCATAATATTTATTTACTTATACGTTGATAACCTGTTGATTTGAGTAATCGCATAGATGGAGTAAAATAAACGAAAAAGTTTCTATCTTCCACATTCAAGGTGAAGAATCCTAGATAAGTGGATACCATTTTGGGTATCAAAGTTACTAAAATTAGTTAGGGTTACTTTTTGAGTCAATCGCATTATATCGAAAATGTGACAAATAAGTTCAAACACATAAACACAAAAAAGTATAATACCCCTTTTGATCCATGTTCCAAGCTTATAAATAGTGATGGAAGAGCTGCTGCTCAATTGGAATATGTAAGTTTTATATTTTCAATTCAATGCATAAGACCGGACATAGCATTCGCAATTAATAAATTTAGTAGGTTTACTAGTAAACCGAGAAAAGAATATTGGTAGGCCATTGTGAGAGTTCTTGGTTACTTAAAGAAAACCAAAAACTTATATCTACGATATTTCAAATTTTCGGCTGTATTGGAAAGATTTACTGATACTAGTTGGATATCTAGCACATGTAAGAATAAATCTACTTCAGGCTGGGTGTTTACTCTTAGAGGAAGTGTAGTTTCTTAGAAATCAAAGAAACAAACATGCATAACATATTCAACTTTGGAATCTGAATTTGTGACTTTAGTTGATACCGAGAAAGAAGCTGCTCGACTTAAGGATTTACTATATGAGGGATGAGTTTTGAAGCTCTTAATGAAGTTCAATACGTACAAGTATCTTTAAAAGTAACAAAGATATTGGAAGAACTTCACCTAGATGAACTTCAAGGTGGTGTCGCCTTAATAGAGAGTCAGGGTTTCTCTTTTAAAATTTCAATGAATATGATAAATGCAAGACCATATTAGCGCTAAGCAAGTTTGAGAAACTTGTGAATACATGACATTTGTGTGCGCGTTATCACTGGTATTATCACAAAGAATAATTGGTTCAAAAATATCATACTACCTTTAATTTCGATGATACTTTCTAAGATTTACTCTATGGTTAGATTCAAATCGAAAGATATATAATCCTTATACACAAGTGTCGCTATTTTGAGTATGTGATTCATATAATTTTTAACCATTGGGGATTGTTGTATTTGTTCAAAATCAATTCGAAAGTATTTATGAAAGTGTGGAAGAATTGATACAATCAAAAGAAAAACATCTTGGAGGCAAAATATTTTGCCATGCTCATTGTTAGCAAGTACTAAGGCTTTAGGCCTCAGGCCATGCGTGTGCATACAGCAAAAATATAGTCGGTGGCTTTTTTCTAGTTTGATTCTAGGCAACTTTTCATGAAAGATTGACATTATTTCATGGATGGTGAATTGAAATCTATAAATAGGTGATAGATTTCTATTATATGAGTATCAAATATCGATTGTCATTACCATATCTATTAAATGGTCAGGTGTACAAGATCTCCCATCCACCCTACAACCACTAAGAATTTCGTCAGCTCTAGTAAAGACCTTGAATTCTCATAGGATGCCACCCAGACCATTAAATACCATGAATACGAAGCACATGTCATTCATTATTTTATTTTCTAATTTTATTATTCTTTCTAATATTTCCTTTTTCTGTGTTGGCTTGTGGGACGTAATGTGGTTCGAGGACAAGTAGAAATATAAAGCACTTACGATGATGAATAACACATGCATAATGGTGTGATGTCGTAAGCACTTAAAAATAATCCTTAAACTACTAAAACTAATGTAGTAGTGGAAGTAAGGGTCGATCCCACGAAGAATATGTAATTCAATATTTTATACTCCGTACAATGATTGGGATGTTGTATGCAAACAATTGTAAATAACGCATTAATAACAATAAAAATTAAATTAACGAAAACAATCAAAAGACTAACATTGGTCTAAGTCCACATCCATCGTCGGAAATCCACAATTGATCATAGATGCAACGATAATTCAATTCATATTTTGAATATCCACCGTTGAAATTATTTTCATATCTCTCCTTATTTTTAGTTAGTTAGAAATCAACATTCTAATGAATCCTAATTATTAAATAACCCTAGATCAACGCTCAAGATTCAATTTAATAACAGTTTTACACAATAGAGAAATCGATGAATTAGATAACACAAACACCAGTGGTTATATTCAATCTATTTAAACATCTTTCTTAAGATTCAATAACCTGTATCGCAAAAAATCATCAAATCCTAATGCTTCATAAGTTAAAGAGATCCAACAATTACTGATTTGATGTTTACCTTAGCGGTTTATTGTTACAATCAATGAACTAGCGGGCCCTCTAGAAATTAAACGCAACAAATCATAGAAATAAATGCAGAAGAACATTCAATACTTAAAATATAAATCAAACGATAAGAAAAAACTATTTAGATCTCACAATATGTGGTTCCAAGACGTCCGTTTCCTTCGACCAAGTAACAAGAGTTAGTTATACATGATAGATATAAGAAAAATAGAGAGAAAATAGATTGAAAGTTTTCTCCCCGTTCTGGTTGTGCTATAGGGTTTAAATATCGTGAAAAATTAGGTTTCCATACGTGTTTCAATCAAACAAGGATACAGGAAACAATTCGCATTTTGGCTTGAGGCACGCGCCTAGTATAAGCTAGGGTGCGTTCCTTATCCTTTTGCCAAGCCTCGGGCAACACTTTTTAGGTCTAGGGCGCGTGCCTCTGCTGCAGGCGAGGGCGAGCGCCTCACTTGATTTCTGGCAGCCGAACAGCTCTCAGTATGTTTGTCATACCTTTATCTTCCAATATCCGATTAAGGTGATTCAAGATGCCTTAGAAAGCTAACTCAAAGGGTTACAACTTTACTTTAGAAACTATCTTCGAATTCGATCGTCTCCCATGTCCAAAACTAGTCTCAATATGAGGTTGAAAATTGATGCAAAACTTTTCAGCTTAAAAGTTGATATGTAATAATGTCTTGGTTATATTTCATCCCTTTGGCTCATTTCTTCATCCAATTGACCTCTAACGCTCTCGAATCTTCATTCCAAGATTAGAAACAATTTTATAGTATTTGCTCTTTAGTCCTTGAACTTTCATTTCCTTTCACTTTGGTCCATTTTCACCTATTTCTTCCAAATTACGTCATATCCATAGAATTGCCACCTAAATCAAAATATGAGCGTAATCAGTATATTTTTGGTACAAAATAAACATACGAGCCCATAAAATAGGGAAGGAAAAATATGCGTTTTACATTCCTATCAAATTTCCCCATACTTAGCTTTTCTCGTCCTCGAGTAAAACTCAAATTTAATTCCCTAAAAACACAACTTCATAATGTCAAGAATATGAAACCATCAAGTTTTTTCAAAACACATAAAATATCATGAATAAACATTACACACAAGTCATAATCAATTAGCAAGCATTTTCATATGAAGATAGAGTAAACTAAACATGTAGACCCTCACGGATATAAGATCTCAACTCTCATGTGTTTAAAAGGGTAAGTGTTTCGCTCAAATTCATTCAAATGGAGATGTTCTACGATATACTTGCATATCTTCTCATTCGTCACTACTTAGATCACATGCTTTACAAGAATCATAAGGACTTTTCAATGGTTGTAATGTGGCTTATGGTCAAGGTGGAAAATATTTGGGTATGTGACCCAAGAGTCATCGAAACTAGTAGAGTAAAGATAAATAGACTTAGCTCAAACATATACATAAGACATGTGAACCAACCACTCCACATGATAGTTTCATCATTTTTGCATCTATTCCACACAAATCGAACTATTTCTTGAGATGTATGAAGAGTTTTGAATATAGATCTTTTTCACATTAAAATCACTCTCCTTCATCACTTATTTTCTTTTTCTTTAATCATTCATTTTTTTCCTTCTTCTTCTTGTATTTTTCTTGCACAATGTAAACTCCAAATTATACACCAATACTGTAACTCCCTGAATTGACATAGAAGATTTGTTCCAATTCACCAATAATAGCACTATCACAAATCTTGATACCCCCACACTTATTTTCTTGCATACTCACACTTCTCGTGACATTCAACAATACTCCACTAGCTCTAAGGCTTGGGTAAAGACTTTGTTTTTCCAGTTTAAAGCTTGCAATGTGAGTTTATACAAAGTAAAGGCAATAAGACTCAAAAGGGCACAACAATGAAAAATTCAATTACGGGGTCGGCTATTTGGCTAATGAAGCTCATTTATGTAACAAATATGGCATTAATCATGTTCGTGCATGCATGTGTCAATGTGATCTTGAAAAGAATCAAGATAAGTTCTAGAGAAACAAAACCACAGAAGAATATCACACATGAAAAAGAATAATGCGACTGTTGTAGATGTATCAGTCTAAAGGCTCAAAAATCTCACCGACTTTTGTCTACAAAATTTAGTTACTACCATCCTCAAAAAAAAATAACTCCACTAATCAAATCTAAGTTTGAGGATTATTTATTCAATCATGTTATGAGTTTTTCAAAAGCCTAATTAATTCTAACAAATAGCATACACAACCAAAAACAATCATTTAACTCTCAACTCATTTTCTCGAAAAATCATGCAAAAATTATTGAAATTAAACTCACTCAAAATTGAAATGCAATAAGTATAAATCCCCTCCCCCACACTTAAAACTTAAATTGTCCCCAATGTAAGGTCCAATGCAAAGAAAATGACAAATATAACTAAAATAAAAAAATTGAATACGAAAAATAAAAACAAAAATAAAAAGATAAAGGAACGAACTTCCCTTGGGTTGCTTTCCAAGCAGCGTTTTTGTTTATTGTCTTTGGCTCGACTCAATGTTTCCTTATTTAGCCCGGGTCTATCATGGTTAGCTTCGATCTTCCTTGCGGTGTACCAAGTCCAATGGGAATGATAACTAGCAATGTTCCTCCACCTCCATTTAATACATACTTGTGGTGACTGGGGTGAGGTTTCAAATCTGGAATGGAAGTCTGCAAAACAGAAAGTAGAGGCTTCTTATTAGAAATTGGTAATGTAAAATAAAAATAGTTACCTGACTTTGGAAGATCATTTAATGCTTCCACAATTCTTTGCAACTTAGTGTTTAAGGTCAGCTCCTCTTTTTCCTTCCCAAGATGCTCACTAATGACAGCTTTCCATACATTTTTAGTATCAAATTCAAAAACATCATGTGCTAATTGATCAATCACATCAATAAAATTAACATGATTATTATTACACAGATATTGCATAAAATCATATATATAAAGTTTAATGATCTTATCATCAATTTTCATGGTCGATGTGTCATTATTAAAATCCATTTTAGTTTTGGATATCCTTAAGAACGGTCTTCCTAACAAGATATGGATAGTATGGTTACTATTACCGATGTCAAAACATAAAAATCAACAGAAAAAATCAACTCATTAACTTTCACGAGAACATCATCAACTACCCCCTTAGCATATGCATTAAATTTATCAGCTAGTTGAATTATTACTCTAGTTTTATTTAAATGTCCAAGTTTCAAGAAAGTGTATACAGAATATGGCATGACATTAATAGATGCTCCTGAATCTATCATGGCCTTCTCAAACATAGTGTCGCCTATCATGCAAAAGATAGTGAACATATCTAGATCCGTACACTTTGCAGGAAGTTTCTTTTGAATTATTGCAGATACCTGTTCTCCAACTTTTACCCTTTCAATCCCCTTCAATTTCTGTTTCCTTTTACTTGTGCACAATTGTTTCAAAAAATTGTCATAACAAGGCACTTGTTTAAACATATTTAAAAGTGGAATATTTACCTCACATTTACTAAAAATTTTATGCAGCTTATCATGATCTCGTTTATTTTTTCTAGATCCTACTAAATCTTGAGAAAAATGGGGTATTGGTTTATAATCAGAGAAGGGTAAAAACTTACGCTCAGTCACCTCATTATCATTGGTGACTGTCTTGTTTGAAACCTCTTCTTGCTCCAACGGCCTAGGGAATGCCTTTATCGGAATCTCAACCTCTTTACCACTTCTCAAGATGATTACACTCACATTTTCTTTTTGATTCACCATTGTTTGAGGAGGTAGTTTCCCTGAACTTTGCGCCTCTAGCCGACTGACCGCATTAGCTACTTGACCCATTTGATTCTCCAAACATTGAATGCTAGCCTTGGTCTCCTGTTGAAATTGCAAAGTATTAGTGGCAAATGATTTAACAATATCCTCTAAAGACACACCAGAGTTAGAAGTTTGGTCATGTTGTTGTCTAGGAGGGTATAGCTGATTATATTGCTACAACTTCGGTCGATTCTGATTCATATGTAGATTCACTTGTCGATTCCCGTAACTAAGATTTGGATGATCCCTCCATCATTGGTTGTACATGTTTGAATAGGGATCATAATTCTGCCGTAGTTGTCTAGGAAAACTATCGGATGCATTTACGTGTTCAACGGATTCTTATTGAAGTGTTGGGAACATATCAATTGGATGGTACCTGCAGCCATTCATTATTTTATTTTCTGATTTTATTATACTTTCTAATTTTTCCTTTTTTGTGTTGGCTTATGGTGGGACGTAATGTGGTTCGAGGACAAGTAGAAATATAAAGCACTTACGATGATGAATAACACATGCATAATGGTGTGATGTCGTAAGCACTTAAAAATAATCCTTAAACTACTAAAACTAATGTAGTAGTGGAAGTAAGGGTCGATCCCACGAAGAGTATGTAATTCAATATTTTATACTCCGTACAATGATTGGGGTGTTGTATGCAAACAATTGTAAATAACGCATTAATAACAATAAAAATTAAATTAACGAAAACAATCAAAAGACTAACATTGGTCTAAGTCCACATCCACCATCGAAAATCCACAATTGATCATAGATGTAATGATAATTCAATTCATATTTTGAATATCCACCATTGGAATTATTTTCCTATCTTTCCTTATTTTTAGTTAGTTAGAAACATGTGTTCTAATTAACCCCAGTTATTAAATAACACTAGACCAACGCTCAAGATTCAATTTAATAACAGCTTTACACAATAGAGAAATCGATGAACTAGATAACACAAACACCAACGGTTGCATTCAATCTATTCAAACATCCTTCTTAAGATTCAATTACCTCTGTCACAGAAAATTATCAAATCCTAGTGCTTCACAAGTTAAAGGGATCAAACAATTACTGATTTGATGTTTAACTTAGCGGTAGATTGTTACAATCAATGAACTAGCGAGCCCTCTAGCAATTAAACGCAACAAATCATAAAAATAAATGCAGAACAACATTCAATACTCAAAATATAAATCAAACAATAAGAAAAATTATTTAGATCTCACAATATGTGATTCCGAGGCTTCCGTTTCCTTCGACGAAGTAACAAGAGTTAGTTACATATGATAGATCTAAGAAAAATAGAGATAAAATAGGTTGAAGGCGTTCTCCCCATTCTGGTTATGTTCTAGTGTTTAAATATCGTGGAAAATTGGGTTTCCATACGTGTTTCAATCAAACAAGGGAACAGAAAAAAATTCACGTTTTAGCTTGAGGCGAGCATCTTAGCCTTTTGCCAAGCCTCAGCGAGGCTTTTTAGGTTTGGGGCACGCGCGTCTCTTGTAAGCAAACCTGATTTCTGACAGCCGAACAGCTCTCAGTATGTTTGTCATAAATTTATCTTTCGATATCCGATTGAGCTGATTTAAGATGTTTTAGAAAGCTATCCCAAAGGGTTACAACTTTGCTTCAAAAACTGTCTTCGAATTCAGTCGTTTTCTATGTCCAAAACTGGTCTCAATATGAGGCTGAAAATCGATGCAAAACTTTTCAACTTGAAAGTTGATATGTGATAATGTATTGGCTATATTTCATCCATTTGACTCCTTTTTTCATCCAATTGACCTCTAATGCTCTCGAATCTTCATCCCAAGGTTAGAAACAAGTTTATAGTATTTTCTCTTTAGTCCCTGAACTTTCATTTCCTTTCACTTTGGTCCATTTTTACCTATTCTTTCCAAATTACGCTATATCCATAGAATTGCCACCTAAATCAAAATACGAACATAATGCGTACATTTTGACACAAAATAAACATACAAGCACGTAAAATAAGGAGGGAAAAATATACATTTTACATTCCTATCACATAAGCCATCAAACATCCAGATTCAACATGACAGGACAATTCCTGTTCTCTAAGATAGAATTTATACCATAGTGATATAAGTACTAAATATAGTAAGCATTCAAATAAAACAATCTTCTCATTTGTTGGTAGCCATCAAAATTGAACAGTCAGTTTCAAGTACATGTGGGAACTATATTTTCTAGAAAATTTTAGGATGAAAATAACAATCAACAGTGGATAAGAAAATATCACGTAACCAAATTGCTTGACAAAGAATAAAAAAGATAAATAAGTCAAATTAATCAAACTATTCTAGCTAAAATGTAATGATAATGTAGCTATTTTAACCCAGAAGCGAAAAGGGTTACATTGCCACTTTACCGCAATGTCGTTGGTAGATCGCCGTATAGTTTTAAACACTTTTCACAAAAGATCGGTCTCTCGCCATCAATATTCCTGAAATTAAAATAAAACAACCAATTACAAAAAGAAATTGACAGAATTTTAGAAAGAAAAAATATCAATAAGACAATAGAGAAAAGAAAAGATAAAAGATTGGCGAAAACAAAAGAAATAATATTAAAGGAAAATAGAAAGAAAGACTTTTAATCTAGTTAGCCATAGTGATCAAAAGTTCAAATGATTAAATATGATTACATTGTGAATTTCTTCTGCCATTAATACTCTTCGAATCAAAACAAAGCACTGACTACGGAAATAAAGTGACAATTTTAAATCGAAAACAATCAACAAGACATTTGTTGGCCTCTAAATAATTATCAAAAAATTCATCTCACCTAGCTATGATTACCCCTCCTAAACTCACTATATATTCTGCTGCTCAAGGGATACATTTGTTTATTGGCATCTTGGGCAACTACCAGTAGAAGTGTACTTTTGTACGGACCTTTTAAGTGACTACCATCAACATAAATAACGTGCCCCAAGTAGTGCATGTAACCACGAATGGTTGCACTAAAAGCCAGGAAGAAGTAATGAAACTTGGAATATGATGACAATTGCTCATCACCGTCAACAATATTACAGCCTCTGTACTAAGAAACGGGTTATCCGTGTTCTCATCTTGTTACTTAGCTCCAATATCAAAAACTAAGGGTTTGTTCTCTTTACCGTTTTCTGTTTTCGATTTTCCAAAACAGTGAAAACGATTTTCTTTCTTATTTTCGAAAACGCGTTTTTGAGAACAAATTAAAAATTTATAAAGAAAACTCAAAACGACAAATTTTTTGTTTTGAGTGTTTTCAGTTATAATCAAACCAAAATTCTCAAAACGCGTTTTGGGATTTTTCAAAATGTCAGAAAGAACACATTTTCAACAATCTCAAAACAGACACCTAAAACACAAAATTCAAAACGAATTTAAAACTCAAAACATAAAACTAAAATACAAAGAGAACAACCCCTAATGTTTCGGGGTGTATTATCATTTGAAACACTTTGATTGGCATCATGATGTTTTACGTTTTTCATGACATCCACCGCGACAAATGAAGGATTTTGAAAATTTGTATCCCTCCATATGTCAACAATTGGAAGCTCGATTTTCCAAAATAGTAATGCATATACCAGTTTATTTATGAACTGATATGTACCAATTTAAGTCTTCATCTTCGCGTATTTCGGCCGAAGGTATATTCAGGTTCGAGACTTTGAACTTCTATTCAATTTGAGTGCAGAGATCAAGAATATCAAGTTTATCCTTCAACCGTAACACAAGTCCCGCTAGGGTCATACATGTCGGAACTACAATGGAAGTGATTTTATCCCTTCTCCACTTTCATTCGTCATCCACATGAAAAATCTTTCCCTCATACAACACGATGAATTTCAAATGATTACCCATACTTGAAAGTTGAGATTGCAATGATGAGAGTTTTGCAAAATCAATATGTCGGACATTTAATAGCATAAAAGTGATACATTCGAATATTAAATCCAAATAATAGCAAAAGGTCAAAACAACAGTTGAAATGTCTATCCCAACAATTTTCAAGTGTTGAATTTGATAGTTCAATTGTCTATGCCGAGAGTTTCGAAATGTCGAGTTCGAATATTGAAATGTCTAACCAGGCGGTTTCTAAATGTTGAATTCGACAGTTAAAGTGTCGAATTGTCGGGAAGCATATATATGTGGTTGATTAGAACAAACATTTAGTCACATTAAGTGTGATCATCAATACTGTACAACCAATGACAAAATATTCTTCTCAAGTAATTTGCATAGTAAATCAGTAAAAGAGAATCCTTCAACATTTTTTGGGTTTAATTGGAAGAAATTATTCAAAACATTAATGGTGATAATCAATTTTCAACTACAATATGACAACATCTTTCCAATAAATAACTCAATACTTCATTAAATATGGAATCATGCACAACATTTTGTAGATGATATTAATATCTTTATTCCAAAAGATTTGAAAAACCAAACAAATCAATAAATAATAATTTCGAAAACTTTGAATAAATATGACCATATTGTTATATGCTATCCTTTTAAAATAGATGATGAATTCAATAATAATGTCTTCTTGATGAAAGAATGAAGAAGATGGTTAGAAAATTAGGATTTGTTAATATCACAAGAAATGGGTTTGTGCTCACTTTTCAAAAAAAAAAAATAATTATTAATAAAATTCATATTACCTAGTATAATATACATATATTCAATGTTTATAGTACAAGAATTAAATCACCACATCATAACATTAACGACATTCAAGTCAAGCATTAATGAGTATTAAATGGTCCTAAAAATGTATCACTAGGGTAAATTGAACCTTTCACACAAAATGTGTGACATTTTTTTAACCTCATTTGTAAAAACGACAAATTTTGTTGCACTTTTCAAATTTATTAACATTTATGAAAAATTCTCTACTATTAATTAAGCTAAGAGCATTTTCAAGAGACCCTTTATTTTTAAAGAGCATATTCTATCATTTGGAAAGTATCTATAAATTTAGAGAGTTAAAATTTTGAAGCACTCCAACAAACTCTTTATATTTAACACTTAATTTTACTACTCCCAAAAAATGTTTATTATTTTTTCATCTTTATTTTAACTAGTTTTTCTTTAGATTATTTCATTGTTTTTTTACATTGAAAATTGAAACACTTTGAATGCATTTAATTATAGAGAATGAGTTTGACTCTCTAAATTTGAAGAGTCAAATCCACTCTCTAAATTAAAATGTTAATTTAAAGAGTCTTTTGGAACATAATTTTAAATATTGTCTCTTTAAAATAAAGAGTCTCATATTTAAAGAGTTTATTGAAAATACTCTAATGAAGGTTTATTCATGCAATCTATTCCACTAATCACTTACGTAAGCTAATTTGGTAATCTTTAATCAGAACCAATCATCTCCACAAAATTAGATTGTAGGACCCAGCAAAATCTCTTTTAAATGACACGTCAATTCCAATTAAAAACATATAATTAATGCATAACATGTAGATGGATAGACTTCACTAAAGTTTAAAACAAACAACCAAGAATTCGACTCGACCTCTAGTAAATTCGAAACAAATTATTAATTTTTTTTTTTTTTTTTTACACAAGAACTTTTTAAATATGTATGGAATATATTTCGTGTTTCATTTTTCCCCTTTTTTATATTCAATTGGTGGCAATGGTTTCATTTCTTATTTAGTCTATTCTAGCATCTCCATGAATTCGTTGGACATGATAGTGAGTTTTTTTTGGCTTCCATGATAGTTCAGCTTATACATAAAGTAGAAGAAGGATCAAACTACTTTATCCATACTATACTTGATCAATTTGTTTAGTTGGTGAAGCTCCACTATTATAATTGGATCGTTGTGATTTTGGATTGAATGTTTAACTTTATGGACATTAGCTCTCGATAACTCATTTCTTTCTTAATAATATGGAACGTTAAACCACCTAACATCTTAATCTAATGCACATATACTAAGATTCTTTATCTTAATCTAAATAGTTTATGTTAAATTTTATAAAATTTTAAATCTTAAGAACTTAAAACCCTTTTTCTATATTGCCAAGATCATCTAGTTAAATCATTAATGCCATGTTTGACAACACTTTTTTTTTCCATGGAATTGGTTTTCTACCTCTACTGATTTTCTTGATTTTAGGGTCCGTTTGATTGTAAATGTGGAAAATTGGTGGAAAGAAAATGAATTCCAGGAAATTGAATTGCCTAGAAATTGTTTTACTGGGAATTGTAATTAATTGTGTTTGATTGGTATAATTTTCAACCTGGAAAATGTTGAAAGTTTGATATCCGTTTGATTTCGTTTTTCATGGAAATTGTCCATTAAAGTGATAATTGTTTCTACCATTGGGTCTAGAATTTGTTCCAATTGCCAAAAAGTAAAAAAAAAATCTGAAAAAAATTATCATACCGAATATCATTCGTTTGGTTTTGTTTTACATGAAAATTTCAATAAAATTGTGAAATTTTTTTCTAGTTGCCAAAAAAAAAAAAATAATTCCACTCACGCATGGAAAATGGGCGCGTGAGTGGGCTTGGTTGAAAACCAATTCTAGGCAAAAAGTTGTGTATCAAATACAACAAGAGAATTATAAAGTATGAAACATACCTTGATTAATTAGAAATAATTCTTAAATATTGGATCTTGATCAACTAAACTAAACTAAATATTGAATACTTTATTACTGTAGATAACTTGAATATATATATAAGCATAAAATATGTCTGAATCAGATAACAACCAAATATAAACTTCACTAAACTACCATATCATCAAAAGATGCAACACCCATATGAGCAGTATGCTCATGAAAGACTTTGGATGGCAGTCCTTTAATAAATAGATCCGCATTCATGGAGCTTGTTCTAAAATGCTCTATAGAAATCTGAACACTCTAAACTTTCTCCTTAACAACCAGAAACTTAATGTCTATAAGATTTTACATTATCGAGCTCCTGTTGAAATTTAAAAAAAAATAAATTGTTATTGCAACAAAATAACTTAAGTGATCTTTTAATTTCATCCAAAATGTGCAGCATAGTGACAAAATTTCGCACTCATATTTTATGATCAGAATTAAAATATCTAATGATCTCTAATTGGTCGGATTTTCTATATATGATCATGTAATCCTTAGTTCTCTGTAGATACCGAATAACCTGCTTGGTTGATTTCCAAATATCAATCACATAGTTACTTAAATATCTACCCATCATTCCAACGATGAATGTTATATCTCAATTGTTGAAGCATAGAATTTTTTTTTTTCCTTTTCTTTAAGTTTATTCTTAGGCATTAATTGGGACTATACATGTCTCCCTTAATAACACGGGTATCACCTGATTTACATTCTTGTATCTTAAATCTCTTAAGAATATTATTGATATAGCTCATTTGTAATAATTCAAAAATAACCTGAGAATGATTCTGGTGTATTTGTATCCTTAACGCAAAAGAGGTGTCCCAAGATTTTTCATTTCAAAATTCATGACAGAAATCCCTTGATTTTATGCAATAAGCATATATCATTACGGGCAAGCAGTATGTTATCGATGTACAATACAAGAAAAACATGATTACTCTCACTGAACTTGTAATATACAAAATCATCAACTGATTTCATCTCAAAATCAAACAAGATAATTATTTGATAAAATTTGTGATATCACGACGGAAAGCTTTCTTAAGCCGATAGATAGATTTCTTTAATTTGTAAGCCATCTAATGTAGCTCAAGATTAAAATGTGTCACAATTGCCATAATTGTCGTAAGAGAGTCTTTGTATAAATCGGAAAGAATGTATCTTTAATTTCAATACCTTATTTTTAAGTAATGCCATTTGCAACAAGACAAACCTTATATCTATTCACAACACCCTTTGAATCCCTCCTAATTTTAAAAATCCATTTACAATCAATGGGTTTCGTACCTTCAAGAATGGGATGAGTCTCCAAACATCATTGTCTTTTATGGACTTTATCTCTTTATTCATTGCATCAATCCACTCTTGAGAATTATTTATTTGCATTGCTTGATAAAAGTTGATTGAATCTTCTTCTTGGAGAAAGACTATAACGCCATCTGAAATTGTCTTTCTCCTTTCTTTAGTGGATCTCCTTAATGTCATTTATTTTTGAGGTTATTGAATTTGTTCTTCTAGAACAATCTCTTGATTGTGTATAGAGGGTTTTGTAATATTGTCTTTATTTGAAAATGCTTCTTGAATAAGATCTAGAGCCAAATTTTATATACATTGCAACAGAAGGAATATATACATATTATTCCTCAAAGACAAAATTTTCAACCTTAAAACCTTATCTCCCATCGTAAACTTCACATCCACAAAGAATCGAACATTTCTGTTTCGAACATTGAAGTGATCTTATAAAATTATTATAACCCTTTAACCTCTTAAAATATCCAATAAAATAGCAACTGACGAATCTGAAGTCCAGTTTCCTTTTATTTGGCCTATGAGGTCTTGCCTTAGCTGGAAAACCCCAAATGTGTAAGTATTTCAAATTAGGCTCCAATAATCAAGAATTACTTTTGATACAAGATTTTTATTTTCTCTTTTGAGAAATGTAACCTAGTCTCTTCTACCAAAACGAAGTATAATTCTCATTGGTTAATTTATGTCTAATACCACCTAAATTCACATGCAATGTTTGTTTATAAGAAGCAATAGTATAAAACAAATATAACTTATCAAGACTAGATAAAGAACTGGTACCCACAATATTTAAATATAAAAAAGAATAAACTGACTATATCCAATTGAAAAATAGTAATCGAATTTGTCCAATGTAGAAACATAAATCAAATTTTGTCTAAAAGATGGTACTGCAAATGTCTCTTTCAAATCCAAATAATAATCAGTCCTTAATAATAACCTAAAAGTTCATATAGCCTCGATTTTAACTAATTTGTCATCGTCCACATAGATGAATTTTTCAGCATCAATTGACTTTCGGCTATTTAGACAACTCATTTGAATGGTGGCACTGAAATTTATTTACCAAATGTGTTTATGTATTGAATTTAAATTAATTTCAGAACAAATCAAAGTGAAAAATGTATTTTTCTTTACACGCCAAGCGTGGTATTTAATACAATCCATCTTCATGTGTCCCAAATTTTCACAAAATTAATAGCTAGATGGTTTATTCTTTTTAGGCTTTTGTTATTTCTTTTGAGCTGAACCACAAGCAGCCTTCTTATTCTTTCTTTTTTTGAACTTGTTCTTAGAGGTACTTACCAAGTGAACTCTTTCAATTTCTCTAGATTTAGCCTTTCTTCTTGCACAATTTATGAAATGAGCTCATAACTGAATTATACAGGGAAAGAAATCAAAACTAAATGCTCGAAGAAGTTATCAAACAGCTCAAACTTTAATACCTTAATTTTTGAAACGAGATGAGACATTCCCATGATGTACTTTCTTATGTTTTCTTTAGCTTTGTACTGTAGTGCAACTAAGTTCATCAGAAGCGTACTAGTTTTGACCTTGTTGCCTTTTGTAAAACGTTTTTAAATTTCTTAAAAAATTCTTTAGTAGTAGTTACCTTATTGAACACAATGCCCTTAAATGTTATCGAAATTCCACACTTCATGATCACGAGACTCATTTGGTTTGAATGATCCCACTTATTCGGGTCTCGTATTTCATTAGCAGAACTCTTATGTGTAAGTAGTAGATTGTTCAGTCATTAACACAAGATCTAGATCCATGCAATAAAAAAGGATATTGAAGTTCTCTTTTCAATCCTTAAAATTTGGTTCCATTAAGCGCATGAATGAAATTGATGTTGTCGGGTATTGTAGAAGTAGATGGATTAACTTAATAGAAAACCTAAACCAAAACAATAGGTTCACATAAGAATCCATATTAGTCAATCAATAAATTTAAATAACGGTGGGCCCCATAACAAGAGATCGAGCACAACATTAACATTTAATCTTTGGACATAAACATTAACTTCTAAATGATATTCTTAGTGTAGTAATCATGTATTGACAATAAACTACGTCAAATAATAAATCTATTTTTGGACCAACTTATTGATCACATAAAAATTACAATTTTCACATTTATATTATCGTATAATTCAGTCAAATATTTACCTTTTTTGGGCCTGTCACAATCATTCTAATATTCCAAATAAACTAATTTAGACAAGGAAAGTTACTTTGTTAATATGTTGCTTTAATTAGTGTATTTTAGAAAATTAGTAATTCGAAAACAAAAAAAAAAATTAACTTAAAGAATATGGGCACCGCTGCCGCCTTAAATTGGGCATTGCCGCGTTGGGAAACCGGCGCTACTATGTTGTGTCGCGTTGTCAATGGCAGCCACTAGGCACTGTAGTGCCCAAATACGGTGCAACAGCGCTCTTACCTTTTTTTCCAAAGTTGTCAATGTTCACCTTTTTTCCAAAAAAAAAAAAAAAAACCTCGAAAAAATATGAGTTTTTGAGATTCACGTCCCAAAATTTTAGTTCAAGCCCAAAATTTTAGAAATTCAAAGTATGAATTTCAATCCTAAAATTCTTTTATTAATCTCAATAACTTAACATAAAGTTGGCTTTGATATCACTCGTTAGATTTTATAAAACTTTAAATCTCAAGAACTTGAAAACCTTCTTCTATATTGTCAAGATCCTCCAGTCAAATTACCAAATGAATTATAAAGTGCACAATATACCTTGATTCGTTGAGAATGGTTCTTTAATATTAGATCTTGAATTGCGTGTTTTTGATTATAACTTCTCGATCTTGATTGATTATTTTTTATTTCTTGATCTTGAATGTGGATTTCATATCTTTTTTCTTTAGTATACCTTCTCTTGTTATTCTTGTATTGATAGGTTGACACTTAGAATGAGAATCACATATAAATTTGGGATCATAATCACATCATGAAGTACAGTTCTAATGGATTCAATCTCTATTCATATTTAGATCCACACTATACTTAGATACAAAAACTCATTAACATTAATTTTTTATTAGATCACTTTAAACGACTTAACCTTAAGATAACATCTATACATAATTAATTATATATGTAGGTCCACGTGACAAATTAAAATCCAATAGTTCAACATCCAATTTAGACTATGCTACAATTAAATCTGCACGTGAGCCTATGAATTCTTAAACGTACACTTTTTACACACTTTCCTGGGTATTTCTTGATTTATTTCCATCACATGACATAACAAGTAAAGGGCAGAACCAAAGCAAAAGTATAGTTCCAAAGCCACCACATTGACCAGTTAGATACACTGAATCCAAAATTTGGTACACGGAAGATTCTATCAACGTGGCAACAATTCTCTCGATATCCCACGTGGAGAATTTTGGACCCTTCCTTTTGCCAAACCATGCTGTCTATTTGACTTTTCCATTACATATAAGTGCCCATAATGTCACTCTGAAAAACCTTAACCATGGACGAACAACCTAGTAACAGAGGGAAGGACGGTCAGAAGGATGCAAGAGAGATTAAGTATAGAGGCGTTCGGAAGCGGCCGTGGGGGAAGTATGCGGCCGAGATACGCGACTCAGCCAGGCAAGGAGCCCGAGTTTGGCTAGGTACGTTTAACACGGCGGAGGAGGCGGCCAGAGCTTATGACAGGGCAGCATATACCATGAGGGGTCATTTGGCAATCCTTAACTTCCCCGAAGAGTACAACATGCCTATTACCTCATCACATTTCGCCTCGTCTTCGGGTTCAATGCAGGATCAGAGAGATGAAAATGGTAGACAAGTGTTTGAATTCGAGTACTTGGATGACAAGTTGCTGGAAGAACTTCTCGGTTGTGATAGGAAAGAGCAGTGATATCAGCGCATTAAACCTTTACAATAATCAAGAATAAATACTTAAGCCTTCAAGCCAGATTTAGCTGTCCTCTTCTTCTTCATCTGTCGACTACATACCAAGTTGTTTTTTGACTTTAGTTGGAAGACAGACCTAACAAACACTACTATCCACCAAGGATAAGGGCATTTTCATTTTCTTTATATATATATATATATATATTGGTCTATATTTTGGTAATTAGCCGATATGAGATTTATTCATTAACAATATTATCTTAAAATCTCATTGTTATCCACTTTTAAAAAATTACCCTCATATAATTAGGTTAACGGAAAGATTATTTCAACCTACTTGTGAGGGGCACGTTGAAAACTCTATGTTTTACTAGAAGGTTGTATTAGGGTTAGCCAAACCAGACTAGTCAAGCTTCACTTATTTGGAACACTTTTTCTTTTCTCCATTAAAGTTTCCAAAGAGAATCAACATATAGATCTTATATATAGTAGCTTGAGGAGGTTAAATATAGGAATTAGCACTGTAAAACTATTTGTTAACTTGAAAGGTAAATAAAACAAAATTGTTTATTTTGTCTCGTGTGGTCAAGGCTTGACTCGACAAGCTAATAAATAAGTACAATAACGAATCAGGCTACTCAAATTTCAATATTACTTACGATCATGACCATTAGAACTCATCTAAAGTCTACACATATATTGTTCGACTTGTCTTGTCTTGTTTGCTTTTAATTTCATTTTGCCCCTGTTTGAAACCCATTTTGGGAGAAATAGAAATTTTGGAATAGTGATTGATGTGAGAATGTGTGGTGGAAAAGTGATGAAAAGTTTTTGATTTGTGTGTAATATTATTTTATTTGGAGAATGTGTGATTGAAATGAAGAATGAAAATGAGAAAGAGAAAGAGAAATTAATAGGTGTCAAACAGGGGCTTTATCTGATGTCCCATTTATGGTTAGTCGAAGAGAAAAAAAATGGAACTATGTTTTCCTTCGAAGTTTTTGCCACGTTATGACTCTAGAAATTTCAACAAACTAACTTCAACGTTCTTCAACCATTACAATTAAAATTTGGTCCAAAGTATTTTGACCCGGTAGTCTTAGATATTGGGCTAATCCATATTTAACTCCAAGGCCATTGAGACGTTCAATTCTAAGACCATTGACAAAAAAAATAGTGGAAAGTTGCTTAGTAGCACTAAGACGGTGTGATTAACGATTTGAGTGCTCCTTTGTGTAAACTTCCGTATTATCATTTTCTTAATTCTCATTACTAGTGGCCAATCACTCATAAGTGTAATTGGATTTTACTATTTATCCTTTAGTTTTAATACATTTCATTCACGAAAATATTTATCATGGTAATTGAAAACAACAAAAGTGATAAAATATTAAATGGAAGAGCAAACTTAATGTGGTTAAATATTAACTTTTTGTAAAATAAAAAGGGAAAAATTTTTAGGCAAAAGTTATAGACCCATTTTATTTGACTTACCATTTATTGATAACTAAACATGTTGATGATAACCTAAATGGCATTACTCACGTATTTATAGCATAAATATCTAGTACTAGATGTTTAAAGTTAAACCTAAGCTCATGCTAAATACACAAGGGTGTGTTAGAAAAGGGACTATTTAATAGTCAATATATAATTCATTAACAAAAATATTTATGCGGTAATTGTTATGATCTGGGTTGCGCCACAATTTATCAAGAATTTGGTGATTGTTGGAGAAAATCCTAAGCCAGGTTTGAATCTTCAATGAGCTAATCAAGATCCAACAATATATTGTTGTTACTTTCGTTATTTGTGACAAAAGGAGGGAGAGATGATGATAAGTATTTAAATCTTAGTTTATTTTGTAGTAAGGGGAGATTTTTTTTTTTTTGAAGGAAAGATGATTTTTTTTTTTTTAATGCTTAGGTTTTTTTAGTTTTGATGTTTTCTGATATTAATATTTTAGTTGGTGTTTTGATTAATATTGGTATTGCTTCTCAATCTAGCTAGCATATGATAGTATGTTTCAATTATTATATTTTTTTGTATCACGTGCCTTTACACTTAATATTTAAGTTATTGATTTCAAGAAACAAGTTTTAGGAAACGCAAAGATACAAACATTTAGTTTAAGTTTTGGTAGATTACTTTTATTTTTACATCCTTCACTTGTATTGTATAATTTTGTCACTAAATACCAAATGGGGATATTATTAAGTTTTTAGTTGTATTGACAATTCTTTAAACAAAATGATTTATAAAAGAATATGATTGTTACAAAAGAGTTGTAAAAGTCAAAGAGTCTTTTGGATGATGGTATAGATGAATTAAGAGTATTTGGGTTCAAGTATGGAACATGAAGAAAGAATCTCCAGATTTATGCTAGCATGTCACCTAACTGATGCTCGAGTGTCCAAAATAGAATCATTGTAGCTCATCTGTCGCCTGGATCTCACTCGAGCGACGCATCTCTCGCTGCATGTCGTTAACTTGGTACTCGAGCCACCCATTCCATGGAAAATGGAAAAGCTTTTCCATTTTTCCCACTTTTTCATTTTTTGATAGACTTTTTTTTCTAGGGAATTGGAATTCCCACTTTGCTTCACATGGTCACATTTTCCCTCATTTAATTGAATTCATTTTCTCACCATTTAGGTGGGAAAATGATTTTCCAGGTTATTTTTTTTTTTTTTTTTTTAACAATTGAAAAAAATTCTATCAACAATGGTTAAAATTTTTTTTCCTTTAATGGACAATTTTCATGTAAAACAAAGTCAAATGAATCGTATTCGGTATTGTAATTTTTTTATTTTTTATTTTTTTTGGTAATGAGAACAAATTCTAGACCCAATGGTAGAAAAAATTATCATTTTAATGGATAATTTTCATGAAAAACAAAATCAAACGGACATCAAACTTTCAATATTTTCCAAGTGGAAAACTATACCAATCAAATACAATTAATTACAATTCCCAGTAAAACAAATTTTAGGCAATTTCAATTCTCAGTAAAACACTTTCTTTCTACCAATTTTTCACATTTGTAATCAAACGGACCCTAAGATCTGTATAGAAAAAATGCAACATAAGCACTTAAAAGAGCCCATAAAAACTTCGTTCTTTTTAACCCGATAGGAACGAGAAATTAACAAACCATAACAACTTTAAGATCACTTGAAATAAAACCAAGCCTTTTGATTTATCAACTGCTTCCTTCACACTGCTCAAATTGGAGTTTCAATTCTAGCTCCCTCTCAGATTTCTTTAGGGCCCTTCCGACATACCATTCCTTGTTATCAAGTTTCTTACCATTAAGCAACTCAACAAATCTAGCAGCATCCTCTGCATTCTCAACGTTTACAAATCCGAAATATTTCGACTTTCCGTCTTAATTTCTCATCAAAACAACACTGGTGAGTAATCCAAGTACAGATTAGCAGGATACATCAAATGTTTTCTTCAAAGCTTGATGAAAATTTCACTTCTAAACGTTGCAAAATAGCTACATATATTTAAAAAAAAAATTGCCAAAACCCAATTATTTTAACCAATGACAATATTCACTTATTAAAATTTGCGATAGACCCTTTTAGCAACACTTAATTAACAAATTTACATTTTTAATGTTGCAAATGATCATTTTTGTTGTAGTGATGTGAACTTGTTTTAAAAATTTACTAAAATATCGATAGGTAAATCGTGGATTAAAATCGAACCAAACTGCGAATAATGATTTAGTTTGGATTGAATTGGAAAAAGGAGCCTGTTTGACAATCATTGGTGTAGAAAAAAGAGTTTTGAATAGTAATTTTTCGGAGAATGTGTAATTAAAAAGTAGGAAAAAATTTTGATATACATATAAAATATTTTATTATATAAATATGTGGTTGAAAATGATTATGTAGCAAACCATAAAATAAATTAATGATTGTCAAACATGTTCTAAAATGGTTTTGTTTGGTTTGGAACCAAATTGCCTTCACCCTAGCTCACACTTAGCTCTTATTTGAAAACCATTCTTTTTTTATACTCATTTTCAATTATGTGTTAACTATAAAATATGTTGATGATCACCTAAATAACATTACGCATGTATTTACTAGATGCTTGAATCGAAAAGCTCATAGTTAATACATAATTCAATCACAAAAATGTTTATCGTGGTAATTGAAAGCAGCAAAAGTCACAAAATGTTCTCATTTCACAAATATGAAATGCAAGATATAAATTAATGTGGTAGTTTGATTTAATACCCATAATAGAGTTAATTATAGAAATATTCTTTATGCATCAAGAACTAAGGGTCCATTTGATACCCTTAATTTTCCAAGGAACATTTTCCCACTTTAATGGTGTTTGACGAACCAAAATTTGCATGGAAAACCCCCCCTTTTTTTTGGAAATAGAAACAAATTTCATAACCAATTAAAAACAAAATTTCACTTTGATGGACAATTTTCATATAAAATAAAGACAAAAGAGCACTAAACTTTGATTAAAAAAAATTTCGTCTTTTTTTTTTTTTAACTCTTTGACAATGGAAACAAATTTTATAACCAATTGTGGAAAAAATTATCACTTTAATGGACCATTTTCATATAAAATAAAGCTAAAAGATCCAAAATTTTAAAATTTTCCAGGTGGAAAATTATACCAATCAAACACACTTAATTAACAATTCCCTGAAAAATAAGTTCTGGACAATTATTTTCCCTGAAATTCATTTTATTTCCACCAATTTTCCACCATTACAATCAAACGGACCCTAAATGAAAATATAAGATTTATCACAAGCAAGTCGTCGAATGAGAATAGCACAAATAAAATGTTTTGAATATTTTTCAAATTTTATGGATTTATCAAAAAAATTGGACTCGAAAAGAAAAATAAAGATAACGACAAACTATATGACTCCACCCTCTGAACTTGAAGTCACATTATCCCAATGTGTAGTACCACATTAACGAGATAAGAAACAAATAGATTAGCAAAACTTCCTTCATTCGATGCTCGTAGATGAGCTCGTGAAAATCTCTTAGCAAGCATCTAGAATTCACCCCAAACGTAAGCACTGATGTTGAATTGAAGTGGTACCTTTGATTTGGTTACTTCTTTGGATACAATCTTTGATTTAGAAAGACATACCTTCATGATTTGTCCAATGTCTTGCTTTGGCCATTATTTTCCGAGGATCTTTGTGACTTGTACATTCTTGCCCAAAACTCCACAATAGACTTTATGTGAGTCCGAGTTTAGCCTATCATATGCCTTTACCGCTTGCAAAATATGCAATGTTATGCAACATTTCTGTTGGCATTAAGAACCTAACTACCTTACCAATATTCATGTGCAACATTTTATTAGCTTGGAGAATAATGTTACGAATTAGTATTCTGATACAAGACACATTGTAAAGATGATATCAGCTTTGGGAGTACAAGGAGGAGTCGAGCTGCTAAAATTTTGGCGACAATTTCGTTGTATTCTTATATTTTTATCATATTTTCAAGTTGAACTAGATTTCTTTTTATATTTGAATAAGAAAATTCTTGACTATATTAAAAAATCACACGCGTATAAGGTGTGATTTCTTATTTTAATCAACGTACTTTCTTTTTTCTTTTCAACTATTTAGAATGACATGTAAACTTTTCACTTGTTTTAAACAAATGGTTCTTCTGGTTATCAACTTACCATTCACTTAAAATGAGTATATTAAAGTTAATATTCAAATATGGTACCTAAAGTTTAAATATAATCACATATTTAGTTATAATATTCAAGTAATTTACTAAAAAAATTGATTTCCTTGTGCATTCTAGCTTTTACTCAAAAGATGTTCCAAATAATCTGCACCTAAGTCCTCAAAAACTACTAGATTTTCCATCTTAACTTCCATTCGTTTGCATTTCTTTCTTCTCTTCATGGAGTGTCTCCTCTTCAATGCCATAACGGGCGAGCCCCCATCCTCCTCTTCGACCGTGGAACACCTCATTTCACGCAGCGAGTCTAGCACTCTCTCCACCGGAAAGTTGAGAATCGCAGCCTCGCCTCGCGTTGAAAAAGCAGCTTGATCATAAGCTAAAGCTGCTGCTTCTGCTGTATCAAATGTTCCTAGCCAAACCCTTATGCCATTTCTTGTGGAATCCCTTATCTCTGCTGCAAATTTGCCCCACGACCTCCTCCTTACGCCTCGGTACGACTTTTCTTTTACGGGTTTTTCCTCCCCTTCTGGTGTTGAATTTACTTCATCTTCCTTCATTTTATCAGAGGAATTGGATTCTGAAATTTCTTTATCAGCAGCTTGTGCTAGAACGCCAAACAGAAGCATTTCTTCAGAGTCATTTTCATTGAAAGGAAGTGAATTTTGCAAATCCCATCTACAAGATTCTTGTGATAATCCAAAGGATGAATTAGAGGAAAATTCAGATCTCAAGGTGTGAAAAACAGAGGACCCCATTTGGAAAATGGAATGGATTTTTTTATTTTTTTTTCTTCCTTCTTTGCTGATATATTCTGTTAGATATGTTCTATATATATCTATGAGAACGGGTTAGTAGTCTAAATAATTATGTTAATGGCAAGTGGTTGGAAAGTAAAATTGCCATTAAGTGAGGACAGAAAAGGGAAAGCAAATAGGGAATCGACAATTTCACACATGGGGTCAAAGAAAGAATGGCGACCAGGACAATTAGTTGATATCTCAATTCAATAAGATTTTCTCATCCAAGGTTTCTTGACCCGACCCGACCTAATGAATAATGTGGGAAGGTTCTTTTGATAGCTTTATGCACGTTTATATTGAAATAGCAAGACAAATTGCCCTCTATTTTATATTGCTAACATTTTTTGATTGGTCAAAACCAAAGAACGTTCAAACAATTATTCTACTTATTCTATTTAAAAGTAATGAATCTTCTCATTCTTTAATTTGATAGCCATCCAAATATATTAATCAAGAATTTGATAAGTGGCTGAATATTTATTGCAGCCTTTAATTAGAAAACTATTTGAAGTGATTTAAAGTGTCAATCTCGATATTAAGAATACACGTCAAACTACTCGATTTGCAACTACTACTAGAGAAATCAAGACTGTAGCAGTAGTAAACATTCTTACACTAAATGATGTCATATTCCCATAAATATGAGTTTGCCATGGTGAATTAGAGTATATTTGATATAGATTTATTAAGTTGTAAGTGAATAAAAGTAAAAGTTATGGGTTCTACAGTACATAGATAAAAATAGAGTTTGATTTACTTGCAAACAAGTTTAAACTTTGATAAACGTACACCATGGGTCGATCCCAACTCACAGCGCGCTCAAGGTGCGAAAAGAGTCGAAGAGTTAGTAGATTCGTGGCCAGGCTTGGTTGTCACAACCTCCTCTGCATTCAAGACACAGATCATTGCTTAATCAGTTTAAATATTGATGTTAAAAACAGCATTAATGAACTTCTTGATCACCAGATATAACCAATTCTACTCAATATTGTTTATCTTGTACATTATTATCTCTTAAAAAGTATTAATGGCGTGTTTGAGCTCATATTTTGAAAGAATGAATTTGTAACGGTGATTTTTTTAAGAATGTATAGTTAAAAAGTAAAAGAATTTTGACGTTTACGTGTAAAACTATTTTATTCAAGGAATATGATTGACTTTCTAAAACATTTTTAAACCATTGAGGACAAAGTTTGGTACGACGTCATGGATAATTGGATATGATTCTAGAAAAGTCTGATCTATCAACTTTTTATAGTAAATAAATTTATTTCAATTTTCTATTAGTTTCTTTAATTCATTTTCTTGTTCCGAATTGAGGGCAAACAATTCTTGAAAAAACGTGCTCAATTTAACATGTAATAAATCAATTTGGACAACACATCTAGAATGAGGGACGACATGAAAGATAAATCTTTTAAGTATAGGCTTAATGCGATATGATAAAGTGACACTTTTATTATGGATAGGTCATCTTAGTTCAAACTAATTCGTTTTTTATAAAATCAAAAGTACGTTATGTTCAAATTATTGAAATAGAGATAAAACATTCCAACAATTTTAAATGAAAATAGAGTAAATTACGAATATTAACATTGTTGAAAATATAGAACTCTACTTGCGTGTTTGGATTTAATTTCCATGCCTACTCTCTCATCCCAATTAATTTGATAAACTTGATGATTGTGCTTGCAGATTTTAATGATAATCCAAAATTTAAGAAGTTCTCATTTCTCTTTCAACACACGCAACTTTAACGATTCTTTTCAAATCCACAGTGAAAATCATTGATTTTGTAGAATAATTTAATAATTTCTAATTCTCCTCATTACGAAATTAATATTTTAATAAGTCACCAACCAAGGGATACCAACCCGAAAGGAAAAAGATGCAATGTCGTCAGATAGTAACATAAAATTCAAAGTTTGAAATCCGAGGTTTCCCAAGAACTTTCGAGGAAAGACCATTTTGAAGATTTATATTCTGAGTAATATTTATCGTGATTCCACCCGACCGTCCCCCCAACATTGTCCGCGGTACACTATTCCTAGTTAATTTATAATGTATTTTTCAGTTTCGCCTCCCCCAAAGTTTTGACTCACCCCAAAATTTTGAAATTTTTTATTTTTTTCCATTAATAAATATTGAGCAAATAACTTACACTTTAAAATTCAACCATACAAAAATCTTAAATCTAAACAAAAGATCCAATAGTTACTTAAATAAATAAATAGCCAAAATCCAATCCAAAACCTAAGTTCCCAATTCTCAAGCCCAACTAATTAAAACCCAATTCTCAAGCTGGTTTATGCATAATGCATGTTTACTTGTTTTGTCTAGTGTATAATTTTGATTTCTCATTGAAAGGAAAATGTTGGGATTGTGATTTGTGACCGGTGCACTGTTAAAGTTGATTTCGTCATTTTGTGTGTTCAATCCTAATAAGTCTTATTCATGAATATTTGAATTTAAGAATTAAGTAGAGTAGTTGCTGTTAGTTTGTGTAATTGTGTTAGTTATTGAATATTTGAATTTAATAATTAAGTAGTAGAATAGTCAGTAGTGATTGAATTGAACATTGAATTTCAATACTATTTTGGTACTCAAAATCATCGTTTTCAATTCTCTTAGTTAAAAAAAAAAAAAAAATTCGGGGGCGGAAAATTTAATAATTAAGTAGTAGAATAGTCAGTAGTGATTGAATTGAACATTGAATTTCAGTACTATTTTGATACTCAAAATCATCGTTTTCAATTCTCTTAGTCAAAAAAAAAAACATTCGGGGGCTCCTCCCCCAAACCCCCGGGAGGGGGGCCCGCCCCCCTCCACCCCCTGTATTTTTGCCCCCCCCCCCAACTAAAAATCCTGGCTACGTCCCTGATTGAACCTATGTTTGGCCCCATTTTTTTTCCAAAAACTCATTTTCAATTACATATTATTCCATAAAATAATTTTACACATAAATTCAATTTTTTAAAGCTAATTTTTAACCACACGTTTTTTTTTTAAAAAATACTATTAAAAAATGCATTTCTTGTTTAAGTCATTGTTTTTAGGTGTTTATCAACACCTTAATCAAAAAACACTTAGGTCATACTTCTTTTTATTTAGAAATTATGTAGAACCCACGAGTACTATCCATTTTTTCATTACTTGATAAGTGCGTTTTACACACTTATTCTAGGCCACAAACATAGATAATTGTTAATAAATATGTGTGATATAGCTTAATTTGATGTAAATTGTGTTTTGTAGGACAACAATGATGAGTACGGTGGAAATTAAGGCAAAAATAGGAAAAATGACTAAAACACAAGAAACTCAAAGTTTAGGGACCAAGATGCAATACTCAAAAGATTATCCAGAAGAGGAATTGAAGATGTGAAGATATCGAGGATCAATTGAGTTTTGGAATAAACATTGGAGGAAGAAAACCTGGAAAAAGAGGTCGAAATTGGTGAAACAAAGTTCAAGGACCAAATTGCCACATTTTGAAACTTTTTAATACTATGCATTCGCACAATATTAATACTTATGTGGTCGCATAGATACCTTCAGCGAATTCCAAGGCCAGTTTCATTTGTTCTATACGGTCGCATATGGATGAACTATGCGGTCGCATAGAAGGAATTTTTGGGCGAATTTCAGGTTTCCTTTTTCGAATCAACTACCTACGGAGACAAGATTTTAGTCCCGTATTTAAACCCTAGGGCTGTCCAGGACTACGGGGGAGTGGAGAAGATTTTTGAGAGAAGAAAAGCGACAAGAACGTGAAGAACAACTCCAAGAATACAAAAATTGAATTGAAGATTAATTGGGGTGATGTCGTTCTTCATCTATTTTTCTGATTTTCTTCTTTCCACCATTCTAGACAAGATAAATTCTGTACTATGGAACAATGAACTATGTAATATGATATTTAATTCTTAGTTTTACATTCTTGACATCAAAAATATATTTTGAAATATTTGAATGGTTTTATTTTCTCCATGATTATAATGCACGATAATTGTGTGAGTTTGGTGATTTTCATGCAATCAAGAGAAGGGAAATAAATTCAACATATACAAATAATCATAGGGTTCGATAGGGAATATAAATATACTGCTATGCCCTATGTGAATCTTTAAATGTTCATAAAAACTCATACATTCTAGTATATTTGCATCCATAATAGAAATATAGTTGGGTCATATAAGACAATATGTTTAACTTATTCGAGAGAGACTATTAAATAATTTAGGAGCATTGATTCTTCAATATTTCCAATCGTGTGTCAAAGTGTAAAACTAGGTTTAAAATAATTATTACATAGGAATTCGTGATCCTAGTACATTCATCACATATTAGAAAACACATCAATTTACATTCATCTTCAATTTGCATTTAGTTAGTTAATTCATTCATACTTCCATAATTAATATTAATTTAGTTATAATTTCATTCAAAACAAACACTCTCAATTTTCCTTGTTTCGGTTAATGTCAAGAAAATTAGAATTATAACTAATAAATTCATGTGGGAACGATACTTGGACTCAAAATTCATGTTACTACTTGTTAACGAACCGTACACTTGTGGTGATTTTTATTCAATATATATTTTGGCGGAACAAGTTTTGGAAGCATTGCCAAGAATTGAATTTAGTTTAAGTTTATTTATGTTGACACTAATTCAAACGTTAGTTTTATCTTTACTTATTTGTTGTTTTCGTTAGTAATTTTTCTTTTTAGTAATTTATTTAAGTACAACTCTTGATTCTTTTTCAGGTCTTGTATGCGAAGGTTGCTTGGCGGTGACTTGATTCCAGCTGATCCATAAATCAAACGCACCTTCTATCATAGGCAAAGACAAGTAAGGGCAATACAAGAAATGGCTAACGCGCAAAATGAACAAGTGGTTTAAGTCAACGAAGAGGAAATTATGGATGAGGGAAACATGCTAGTTGGGGACTTCATAACACCGCAAATCATTCAGAGTCAATCCAGCATTATCTACCCTCCGTTTGGGCAGCCTAATTTCCAATTGAAGACCAACGTCGTACATCTATTTCAGAATGAGCATCAATTTTATGGCAGAGGTGAAGAAAACCCACATACACACGTCTCTCGATTTTTGGAAATGTGTCAACAATTCCAATATCAGGGTATCTCAGATGATGTTATCAAGCTACAGCTGTTTCCCAAAAACTGTATGATAAAGTACTAGAGTGGTTGGACTCTCAACCTATTGCCGCATCAGCACCTGGAACAATTTAGCTCAGAAATTATGCACAAAGTTCTTTCCACCGGCCAAAATTGCAAAATTGAAGCATTTCATCTCAATTTTTTGTCAAGGTGAATCAAAATCATTTGATGAAGCTTGGAATTGTTTCAAGAACATGCTAAGGAAGTGTCCCATCATGGTATTAGCCAAGGACTCCATCATTCGTCAAATGGTTCATTATCAATAAGAACCAATGATGACGCCTTGAAACTATTTGAAATGGTGGTGACTACTACAACAATGTGGGCTTCTGAATGGGTGGTTCAAAGGAAAGCGTCAGGTGTATATGAGGTGGATGCTTATTCAGCCTTATCTGTGAAGATAGACTCATTATTTCATAAGGTGGAGAGCACATCACAAACAGTGAATGTTGTGCAAGCTAAATATCCAAGTTGTGGGGAGTGTGGAGCTGACCATAACATAGCAAATTGCCCTATTCTGGCATAAGGTATGGAACAAGTGAATTTTGCACAATGGGGACAATATCAACAGAATAATCCACATTCAAATACTTACAACCCTAGTTGGTGAAAACACCCAAATTTCTTGTGGGCTAATCAGAATAGGTCGCAGGATCAGTCTCAATAACAGGAGAAGAAATTTCAACTAGAAGAGTTTTTCGGGAAATTTATGGAGAAAACAAATCAATACATGGAGGCAAACAATTAATTCATGAGGAAGACCGAAATAACTCTCCAAGATCAGAGTGCTGCTATTAAAAATCTGGAGACCCAAGTTGGGCAGATGTCACTTTCTATGACAAACAAAGTACCAGGTACCCTGCCAAGTAATACTGAGACTAATCCCAAAGAGCAGGTAATGGCTATAAGTATGTTGGGAAATAAAATAATCGAGGATCCAGCTATGAAAGCAATCACCACAAGGAGTGAAGTGAAATTACAGAAAATACAAATCCTATAGCCAAGTGCGAGTAAGGAAACAATACCTTCTTCAGATGAAGAGCAAGAGGAACAGACGATAGTGACATCTACTAAAGAGAGTTCAGAGACACCATAGGTTAAGGTAATCGTTCCTATCAAACCTTACGAGCCTCCTATTCCATTTCAACAAAGACTGAAGAGACATCGGCTAGACCAACAATTTGAGAAATTTGTGAATGTGCTAAGGAAACTCCACATTAATATCCCGTTCATAGACGTCATACGATAAATCCCAAGCTATGCAAGGTTTTTGAAGGACGTGACATCAAAGAAGAAAAAACTTCTAGAATTTGAAACTGTGGCACTAATAGAGGATAGCAGTGCAAGATTACAAAAGAAATTGTCTCCCAAGCTCAAGGATTCAGGGAGTTTCACCTTACCCGTTTCTATTGAAAACGCTGGTACTTTTAATGCTTTATGTAATACTAGTGCGAGTATTAACTTGATGTCGCTTTCTATTTTCAGGAAACTCAGTTTGGGAGAGGCTAAAGCAACAACATTGATTTTGCAGCTGGCTGATAGATCATTTACCTAACCACGAGGGATTATAGAAGATGTGTTGATTAAAGTGGAGAAATTCATCTTCCCAGCAGACTTCCTCATTCTAGACATAGATGAAGACATAAATATTCCAATAATCTTGGAGAGACCATTCCAGCAACAGGTAAAACTTTGATTGATATGGAGAAAGGGGAGCTAATCTTAACGATTGATGAAGAGCCAAAAGTGTTTAAACTATATAATCCACATAAACAACCATCAGCCCTCGACGAATGTTAATGTATCAATGAAGACAAACTATCCCTTCATCAAAATTGTCAGAAGAGAAAATCGAAACTTGGAGGATTTCTTGGTAGAGACAAGAACGAAGAATTCAAAGTTTGGAGAGTTTAAAGAGGATGCAAAGCTGGAAATTGCAAAGAGCGCAATGATGAAATTTTTCGACTTGAACCACCATGAACTTATTGAAGTAAAGTCGAGTTATAAACTATAACTTAGCGCTGGTTGGAAGGTAACCCGACAATTCTTCCCTTTTATTTATTTCACGTTATGCATTAGATTAGAAATTTCTTTTTCGAGTTTATATAATTTTTAGCAATATTGGTTATTCATCATCTTTACAGGACATAAGAAATCTATGCATGGTCCATATTTCTTTCCTCCATCATCTTCAAATTCACATCTACATTGGTTACGGAAGTATCCCTAGCCCCTTGTTCTTTATCTTTTGTGAAATTGTCCTTAACTTTATGTGTTGCTACATTGTATTTTATTATTTTTTAAACATTAAGTACAATCTTCTGTATAAGTTTGGGGTGGAAATATTTCATCATCATGTTAATGCAATTTTTGAGCGATTGTGTAAAAAAAAAGTTTTTTGTGCAATTTTCTATTAATTACTTTAAGTTTTTAGTTGTTTATTTTCGAGCATTAATTTAAAATTTTTTGTGCTTGTGTGTGTTTGATAATTTTGCCGACCATGATGTGAATATTGGACTATGTATAAAATGTGTATGATGAAAATAGTGTATTATTAGATTAATCAAATCTTGTGAATGCGGAACTTGACATTTTTATTGCACAAAACTCATGTTGGCATATTTGGTTGGTGATTTGGTTCATTACTTAGAAATAGTTGAACATAGTGAATATACCTAAATAACCTCTTTTGTACTAAACCATGACCAGTTTTTAGAATAGTTTGGAGGTGATTGAACTGTTACAAGAGAATATTGAGATGAGTAGAGATTTTGTGCATGATATTATCTTGTGTGGATTATCTTAAACCAATGAGACGAAGACAATGTAAAAGTCTTAAGTTAGGGGTTAGTTTTAGAAACTCAATGTCTAAACGAAAATGGGCATTTCACTAATCATGTGTGAATAAAAACATTTTTTCGAGCCTTTCTAACTTGAGTGATTAGGTCTGCAATGGTTTAAAACTTGTGTCCTATGGTCATCTGACTTGGGAGTTATCGACCTAAAACTCGCTACAAGTGTTATATAGAAAGCAAAAGAGAAGATGTTAAAAAAATTGATGAATAACATACATACATATATGTATGAATTGCATGGATTAAGTTACAAACATTCGGTCAATAGAACTATATCTCTAATATGAGACGAGTAACTTAGTTTAATTTTAGAGGTTAAAGTAATCGAAAATAAGAGAATCTCTACTTGTTAAAGTGTGAACTTACAATATTTCGATACATCCGAACAGAGAGGGTAAGGAATAGATGTGAATGAGTTCAACTTTAGAGTACATCCCGAGACAATTGAGTGAAAAGAATAAGTTTAGAGGTGTGTGCATCTCTCGAGCGAAGTAAGAAAATATTTGACTACTTTGGGTCAGAAGTTGAGCTAATCATGATCTTAATATGTTAACATGAGCTTTCACACACATATAGTGGTGGCAATCGAGCCGAGCTGACTTTTCGGCTCGACTCATCAAAACGAGCCACAAGCCGCTCTGGCTCGTAAAAAAGACGAGCCCAAGCACTTATTTTTTGACGAGCGGCTCGTAGGGCCGAGCCATGAGCCAACTCATCCAAAATCAACTTTTTTTTATAAAAAAATGAGTTGAGTACCCATTTTGGGCGAGCTCGCCTAAAATAGCACGAGCCAAGCTTAAGCTTGGCTTGTGGTGGACGAACCACGAGCTCGACTCATGCAAGCACGAGCAGAGTTCATGTGGGCAAGGGCCGAGCCAATTGCTACCCCTACACACATACACGTCAAGTTATGCATGTAACATGTGGAAATTGGTTTGATTTTGCACTGTTGTAGTTGTTCATTTTGTTTAGTACTAAGTTCCAATCCTGAGACATGACAAATGTCTAATCATGTTTTATGTGGAATTAAGTTAAGTTTGTTTGAGGACAAACACTAGTTCAAGTTTGGGAGAGTTGATAAGTGTGTTCTACACACCTATTCTAGGTCACAAACATGGATAATTGTTAATAAATATGGGTGATATAAATTAATTCGATATAAATTGTGTTTTACGGAACAAGAATGATGAATACGATGGAAATTAGGAGAAAAATAGGAAAAGGGACTAAAATGAAATAAAACCAAAGTTTAGGGACCAAGATGCAAATAATCAAAATATGACCCTAAAGAGGAATTGGAGATGTGAAGATATTGATGATCAATTGAGCTTTGGAATAACAAATTGGAGAAAGAAGACGTGGAAAAAGATGTCAAAATTGGCGAAACGAAGTTCAAGGACCAAATTGCCACATTTTGGAAGTTTTTAATACTATGTGGTCGCATAGTATTAATACCTATGCGGTCGCATAGGTGCCTTTAGCAAATTCCAAGGCCACTTTCATTTGTTCTATACGGTCGCATTGAAGGGATTTTTTGGCGAATGTTTTGTTTCCTTTTTCGAGTCAACTACCTATAGAAACAAGATTTTAGTCGCGTATTTATACCCAAGGCCATCCAGAACTAAGGGGGGAGTGGAGAAGACTTTTGAGAGAAGAAAAGAGGTAAGAACGTGAAGAACAACTCCAAGAACACGAAGATTCAATTGAAAATTAATCGGGGTGATATCGTTTTTTATCTACTTTTCTGATTTTCTTCTTACCACCATTCTAGGCTAGATAAATTCTGTACTAGGGAACTATGAACTATGTAATATGATTTTTAATTTTTAGTTTTACATTCTTAATATCAAAAACATGTTTTGAGATATTTGAATGATTCATATGATTTTATTTTCTCCATAAACATAGTGCACGATAATTGTGTGAATTTGGTGATTTATTTTATGCATTCGAGAGAAGTGAAATAAATTCGATCTATATAAATCATCATACGGTCCGATAGGGAATAGAAATATACTGCTATGCCCTCTGTAAATTTTTAAGTGTTCATAAAAACTCATGTATTTTTATGCATTTGCATTCATCGTAGAAATATAGTTATGTCATATAAGAGAATATGTTTAACTTACTCGAGAGACACTGTTAAATAATTTAGGAGCATTGATTCTTCAATATTTCCAATCGTGTGTCAAAGTGTAAAACTAGGTTTAAAACGATTATTACATAGGGATTCATGATCCTAGTATATTCATCACATATTAGAAAACATATCAATTTACATTCATCGCTAGTTTGCATTTAGTTAGTTAATTCATTCATACTTGCACAATTAATATTAATTTAGTTATAATTTCATTCAAAACAAACATTCTCAATTTAATTGTTTCGGTTAAGGTCAAGATAATTAGAATTAGAACTAATAAATCCTAGTGGGGACTCAAAATCCATTTTACTACTTGTTAATGAACCATACACTTGCGGTGATTTTTATTCAAAATATATTTTCATGGAACATTAGTCATTTACTTCTATTTATAAGCATCTTGTCAGACATACTCTAATTCAGCATTACCATTTCACCTCATATATTTCACCAGCCAAATAACATGAAAATTATCCGTGTTGAGAACAAATAGCATTATTCTTATATTTTTCTTGACATATCTTATGAAATGAGACACATCATTTTAATGTTACTTGTGAATTGAGCTAGACAATATTAAAAAAATTTAAGCAGTTCACAAACGATGTTTGGACTAGAACTTTATATTCTCATCCATGATCGAAGGCACTCCCTCCGATCGAGGCCAAATTTATGGGGAAAGTGAATTATTGGTGCTTGCTAGTTGCTGGAGTCGTCAACCATTTAAAAAAAAGCATTAGTCTTTCACTGTAGTTGTACAATCAATTTTGAGAAATTTACAAAAATGTCTAATTTCATGCTTGTCAATTCAAAAATATCTAATTTTGATAACTCTTACAAAAATGGCCAAATTTAATACTAAATTGTTTATTATACCCTTAATGAAAAATGAAGCATTTTTTTTTTTCAATTTGTCGCAAATTTTTAAAAGAAGAAGTAGCTTCCATGATAAACTACATTAAAATGATGTTCTCGACATTTTAAAAGTTGTTATCGATATTTGAACCATATTTATCTTGATATTTTATTTGTCTAGAATGAGATTTCATTCCGAATATAAGACTTCTTTACATTTCATAAATTTTTTGGCATTTGAAATATAGTTCTCGATATTGAATACTTGTGTCAATGAGAAATATATCATTTATAATGATTTGACATGTATACTTTTGAAATAAGTAGGGGCAGATTATGCGTCAAAATTTTATTGGCTAACAAATTTTTTAATTATATGCACATTTTTGTCTTTAGTGTGGAATTATAAGTTATTAACAAAGATATTTTGGTCAAAAATATTGTAAAATATACATTGAACAAATTTTGCACAGTTTAACAAATGATCGTGTGAAAGTGGACATTTCTTGTCATTTCCACATCAAATTTTTAACCACCACAACCGTTAGCCCTCTATTTGGAAGGTGTTTGATATATAAATACTTTCGATTAAACATATTTTTTATCCACATAATTCGTAAGATCAACAAGTACAACCTACATACTAATCACTCATTTTGTACTTGTATACAATTTAAACAATTTTTAAACACCTCCAAAACTAGCGCCTATCTTTGAGGAATTGTTGCATGTTCCTTACATGATATTTACTTTTCAACTCGGGTCGACATTAAGAAATTTGAAAGGGATATTATTCCTTACTAAGGATGTTAATGGGTGAGTGGTACCGGCTCAGCTCGGTCCATCAAGCAAACGACGTGCAAGTTGGATCATTTCAAAAGATTTGACTCTGGTTGTCCAACCGAGCCACTCGTGCCCGCCTATTTTTTTAAACAAGTGAAAATTACATTTTTGTCCCCAAAAAGGAAGTCGTAAATTACTATAAAATTAAAAGGTTGTATTTTGTTACAACGTTTGATAAAGAAAGTTGAAAAAATCCTCCTTGTTTATTGACAATTGGGAATGGCTACATGATACATAGGTGAAGTAAAAAATTATACATTGAATTAGCATATTCTTTACATTAAAATATAAATGAGATAAATAAAATCTACTTACCTCGCAATTGTTGTACATTAATGCTTGCAAAAGGACTGAAATATCACATTCTTAAAGCCAATGATAAAAAAACACGTTTGCTTCTATTATATTTACAATATTGCTCAAGCCACGTGATAAATCTCAATTCATAATATGACTTCCCATCAAAGCCTTTAAGTGCTGTTAATTAGTGGGGTGATGTGAATAAATAGTGCTCAACAATACTCGATAATGGAATCGTTGCACATTCCATAAGTGAAGAGAATTCAAGAAGTCAGCTTCAACCAATGTTTCATCCCAAGTCAAAGCTCCAAGCTATAGATATCGTACATTTCGAGCTCAAAAAAAATTAATTTGGTATAGATGGAACCCAAGTACGAATTATATAATTCTATTATTTTATTACTTGCATAGGAAATGTTTATGATCAATGTAAATTTTAAATTATTTTGAATTAACTCCGTAAAGTGTTCTATTTCGTCTAACTTAAGCTGAGGATTGAACACTACTACAAGAATAAAAATCACAAGTAAATGACATAAAAATACTTTCGAAGTTATTATCCATCACAACACACACTTGTAATAGAGGAGAATCTTCGTGTAAATCTTACTTACATACTTTCTACCGGGTTTGAAGTGGTAGAACTTACATGAAATTTCAAAAATGAGGTTGGATCACTTACTTTTTTATTACTTACTTTCCATGCTATTTTGTATTCACTATATTGTAAAAAACTCAATCACAGATGAAGGAGTTTGATGTTTTCAATTCAAGAACCAAATTTGAGATGTTATTTATTTTTTATTTTTTTCAAATCAAGCCATACACTATATCTATTTTTCTATGATGAAAAATGAATTTGCATGCATTCATATGAGATTAGTGTTGTGGAAGTTGTATATGGGAGTTATGGATCGTGGTAGGTTGAGATTCAAATTCAACCTCCTCAACTTCTCCCTCAAATACTGTTCTCATGCATTCCGGATAGGGTCAGCTCACATGGGGCGACCTGTTTTCTTCCAATATCTCTCACTCGTACATGATGCACTTGACTTAATTATAATATAATATCAATTATATTTATCTCAACATCTCCAAATTCATACAAATAAATGGATCATGCGATCATCATGTTAATTTAAGATCACACAACAATATTCACATGTTAGGGATATATATATATATATATATATATATATATATATATAGTACGATGTTACAAGTATTTCTAGCCCCTTAATTAATAAAAGAACATACTCAACTTTCTCATTTATATTGTATTCACAATTGTGTTGCAAAACTCAAATAGTTAACATAATTGTGTGACTGGTGAATACAAGCTAATTAGGTGTTAAATAAAATAGCATTTATTTCCTACTTAAATTCCTTAATTTCAAGTTAGTTGCTTTCCTAGACATATCTCATCAAACCGAATCTATCATAGTTATTTGTAATATGCTAAAGTAGAAATACCGAAATAAAATTTTGAGAACGGTCAAAAGTCATAAGAGTATAAAACATGAGGTTATATGTGTATCGAAGACTCACACAATAAAGAATCAGGGATCAATTCTTTCATTTCTCATAGGTCATTAAAGCACACTGGTATGAAACACGTGTTACGATATTTTTTATCATTTCTTATGGCGCATGTCTTATCTTACAAATTAAATATACCATACAAATCGTAGTTAAAATATTCCTCGGCATCTAACATGAGTTTTCCTTATATTTATTCCTTTAGGTAATCCCAATCGAGAATTCGGTCCGGCTATAAAATATATCTAATGGATAGCAAAATCCATACATATTACTTTTTCTAATCTCATCTTGATATCTCATCAAGGCGATTAGATCATGAACACAATATGGTCATTGTGTATCATCTCAACACATTCCAAAGTGTCTTCATATGAGTGAATCAATCTCAACCTATTTAACATACTTTATGTGTGCATATTAAACACCGATATAAAAATCACAACAAAAGATTACTCTTAACATATGAACTGAAAATATTGTTCATTAATGGACTTACATAAAAAGTTTACATAGTACATAATTCAAATTCTATGCAATCCCAAAGATTTAATATAAGTCATAAAAACATCTTTAATGATAGGTTTTGCAAATTGATCAGTTACCATTTGATGCGTAGAAATATAATGCAAACTCTCTTCCTTCTTTCCTATGATGTTTCTTTCAAAATTATATTTTGTATCTATGTGTTTGATTTTGCTGTGATACGTGAGATCATTTGTATATGCAATAACTGCCTAGTAATAACAGCAAATCAACATAGGTCCCACATCAATACTAAGGACTCTTAGATACTATAAGAATCTCTTTAACCAAATAGCGTCCCGTACTGCTAAAGCACAAGCTACGAATTCTGCTTCCATTATGAATAAGGAAATGCATGTCTACTTCTTGCTACTCCAAAAGAATGGCTCAACTGCTAAACAATAATGTATATCTCAAAGTTGATTTGCTATATCTCAAAGTTGATTTGTACTCATCTAGGTCTCTACCCCAATTTACATCTGTGTATCCTTTTAAGCACAAATCCTTCACCTGATAGCACAGAGAATAATTAGCAGTATCCGTAGGGTATCTTAATTTCCTATTAGCAGCTTTCCAATGCTCTCTTTCAGAATTAGATTGATACACACTGACCAGACAAACGACATAACAAATGTCGAGACAAGTACACATCATAGCATACATCAAGCTCCCAACGGCATTGGAGTATGGTACCGTGGACATTTATTCTTTTTCCTCAAGAGTCTTAGGATACATGAAAAGACTTAGAGTTTCGCCTTTTGATACAAGAGTGTCTATGATGTAGCGATTCTCAATTTTGAAACGTTTGAGACTTTTCTTATAAATTGACTTTTGTGACATAGCAAGACACCTCTTCAAACGACCTCTATATATTTTAACACCTAATATGTAATATGCCTCTCCCATGTCCTTCATTTCAAAATTTGAGTACAACTATTGCTTAATGGTTTTAATATACCAATTATCATTCTCAAACAATAAGATATCATTTACGTAGAGAGATAAAATTATAAATTTCTCATTAGACATTTTTAAATAAGTACAATGATCTTTGTCCATCATGACAAAATTGTACGAGATAATCGCTTTGTCAAATCTCATGTACCACTGTCTAGAATACTACTTTAGGTCATAGATTGATCTTTTCAATTTACAAACTTTATTTTCTTAGTCTATTTTAATGAAACGTACTGGTTGTTGCATGTCGATTTCTTCATCCAATTCTAGTTTTCACGTTCATTTGATGTAATTCTAAATCTAAGCGTGTCATTATGACTAAGAGTATGCGAATTAAAGCAAATCTCACTATTGGTGAAAATGTCTCTTTATAATCTATACCCTCATGTTAAGTATAATCCTTTGTTACCAAGAGAGTCATATACCTCTCTATAGTGCTACAACTCTTCGATTTATCTTGAGAACCCATTTGTTCCCAATAGCTCTCATACTAGTCGGAAGATCAGCCAAGTCCTAGACTTGATTTGTTTTGATAGACTCCATCTCTTCTTCCAATGCATTCTTTCACATTTCCTTTATAGGGCATGATAGAGCTTTTTGTACTAATTTTGGTTCTTCATTATCTTCTAGAGATACTTGGAATACTTGCCCTTCAATGTCAAAATAACATTTAGACATACTTTTCTAGTACTCTTATGAAGTGAAAGTGCCGATGTGATCCTGTCATTTGGAGATAAGTTACTTCCACTTGGGTCAGCAGGTGGAAGTGCTTCATCTTGCACCTCAGTTGATCCATCAAGTATAACTTTATAATCTAATTCAAACAAAGGTTCTCCCTTTTTTTAATTTCTCTCTTGTTAGGAAAATCGCTCTAAATAAATGTTATATCACAATACTCTATTTCAATTATAGTCCCATCCTGATTTTCACATATGAACACATACCATTTGTATTGGTTTGAGTATCTTATAAAAAAACACTTCTTGCCTCGCATACCCAATTTTTCAAATTTGCTTGAAGAATCATGGATATAGGTAACTGATCCCCAAGATCTAAGATAACTCAAATCAGAAGATCTACATGTCAAAATCTGATACGGTGTAGTAGGTACTGATTTCGAGGGAACTTTATTCAGAATATAGTTCACAATTAACAAAGCATCTCCTCAGTAAGAAATGGGAAAGTTAGTATGCGTCATTACGGACCTCACAATTTCTAGCAATGTTCTATTCCCCCTTTTTAGCAACGCTATTTTATTGTGGTGTATTGGAAATAGTTAACTATCTAATGATTCCATTGTCATTACATAGTTCTTTGAACTCTTCAGATCGATATACACGCCCTTGGTCGGTTCTTAGGGCTTCCAACTTTCAATCTACTTGATTTTCTTCCACATTTAACTATCGTATAAAGCACTCTAATACCTCTTACTTATGAGAAATCAAACAGACATAACTATACTGTGTGAAATCATTTTTAAAAATAAGTTGCTTCATGTCTTGCCCTCACATTCATAGTCTCCAAGTCTATAAAAGTAATACTTCTGGCATGTCATTAATTTATAAATTATAATGTTAATGAATTATCCTTCCAGGATGTCAATTCAAGTTGGACCATTTAAAACTAGAGTGTGAGATATTGTTAATTTCTTTAATCTGTAAATGCATTCAAATGAACTATCTTTCTAGCTTTTAGTTTGGATTATCTCTTGCAAGAATCTAGATAATATAATGATGTGTTTCTATATTATTTTCTGCTTCTTAATTCCTCCTTTAATGTTGAGAGAATTGTCCAATCAAATCGACAATTAGAAAATTGAGTTATAAAATATAACCCGTTAGGGCTTAAGATATTGTACAAGGTTCAAACTACAAATTTATTCTCAACATTCTTTACCGAGAAAATTTTCAATATTGGCATGATGCTCTTAGCATTCTCTACACGGAAATAGAAAGTATTTTGTTCTTTATAGTAATCATTTAGAAATTAATTGAAGATGTTTAACAAACAATAGTGTTAAACTATTCATCACCATCCAACGTACATTTAATAAAATGTTGATATTTAAGCTCACTAGCAATAATAAGACATACAGTATTGATTGTTTATTAAGAAAATTATACTCATAATTTAAAATTTGAACAATAATTTCACAACTTCCGGCTATGAACGCGATATAATCATCTAGTAAATGTATTATATTTACTAAATACAAATAATATTTAGATGGTCAATGTCAATATGGAGGGTGACGGCGCCCCATATGTGACCCTAATTAATTTCCATGATTAACGGGACTTAGTCTAACATTTAGCTAGTAATGACCAGTGGACAATGATCAATTTATGATATAGAGAACAAGCATTATATACGAATTCAACGGATTGAAAAATATTTTGGTTGTTCAATAAATGTTTATGATATAATCCAGGAGTCGAGCCCAACGAGGACAAGCCCAGGACGGGACCTGTTGATTATTGAAGGAGGTCCGATGACACGTTCGAGGGAAAAGCGGGTGAAAGAGGTGATAAGATTGCTTGCTCAAGCTATGGTAGACGAAGTTTCAAAGTTAACAAATCAAGAAACAAGTTTGAAGATCTCAAATGGATCAAAGAAACATATGGATCAACTCGATTCAAGCAGCAAACGAACAGAATATTACTATAGAATATTCTTCAAGAATATTTTTTATAGTATTTATACTCTTTCGAGATCAATAATATAATATTTCTAATAAAAGTATGGTATATATAAATTTTGTAGTTTTTCAGGAACAACAATATATGTTTTAAAAGTATTAACATAATATTCTTGTAGAATATTATTTTAATATAGAGTCACATTTCTCTATGAGCGACGACACGATATTCTTTAGAATATTGATATATATATTTGGTTATGATTGTTCGTAAGCAATAGAACAGTATTTTTCGACAATATTGATACATTTAAATTAAGGGATAATTACAGCCAAAGTCTCAAACATTTGAAACACTAGCAGATTTTTTCAAACCTTTGAATTGTTGTAGTCGTCACCGCTAACATTTTCAAATGTTACATGTGCTGCCCTGCTAGGCAGTTTCCATCCACAATTCCGTCAGTTGATAAAAAATTTAACTTTGACCACATTTGAAATATTTTAAAAAGAGGCGAGAGAGTAACTTACTATTTATCACATTAAATAATTAAACTAATTAAATAAAAAAAATCGTTTTCTTCCTCTCACCCCCCTTCCCTCACATCAAGCCCAAAATCAGCCACTCGACCACCATCACCTCCACCTCCACATCCACCAACCACCCGCTACCGGCCACCTCTATTGTGTTGCTAATTCTAACGGAAAAGATGTGATGCAGAAGTGTGGTGCCAAAAATTATGAGTTAGCACATGTTTCTCACTCGTGTAATTATTTACCACTTGGAGAGAGTGTTTCAAATATTATACCTCAAGCAGCTCTAATGCACCGCAAAAATCAAGCTAAAATATTAGTGCTTACTTTTTATCTGTTTTTCAAAAAAAAAAACAAAAAAATGGTTAGTTTTTCACTTTTACTGTGTCCATTTAAGAATAGGGTGGAAGATGGAAACCGAAAGAATTTGACATGAAGTTGCTCAAGGATAAAGTTAAGATGGAGAAAACACTTAATTGATTCATTTATAGATTGACTATTTTATGGTTTATTATTAGATAAAGACACTTAAATCATTTATAGATTGACTATTTTATGGTTTATTATTAGATAAAGTACAGAACAATTTTAGAACAAAAAGCTTCTTTTTGCACTATGTTAAAAGTAAAGATCAATTTTAGAGCTTAATCACAGATCTCGACGAGAGGTGGAGGTGGAGGTGGTCGGGTGACTGATTTTGAGTTTGGGGTAGAGGTAGGGCTGGGTGGGGTGCGGGAGGAAGAAGACGATTTTTTTTTTCTTTTTGGTTTTGTATTATTTCTTATTTTCTAAAATTTAGTTAGTTTAGTTATTTAATGTAATAAATAGAAAGTTACTCTTTTGTCCATTTTCAAAATATTAAAAATGTAGTCAAAGATAAATTTTTAGTCAACTGACGGAATTGTGGATGAAAACTGCTCAAAAGAGCTTCAACTGCGATGTTTGGAATGGTTAGGGGTGACAGCTGTAACAAATAAAAATTTTGAGGAAATTCTACTAGTGTTTAAAAGGTTTGGGATTTTTGCTAAAATTATCCCTTAAATTATTTATAATATGGGTTGTGCTACATGTACAAAATGAGTTACAAAAGGGTGTCCAAAATTGTCAAATGACGGCCTCCAATTGGGGGGCGCCTGTCGGGCCAGCGCCCTCCAATAGGGGGCCGTCATTTGGCAATCTTGGACACCATTTTGTACACCAAGAATTATCCTTATAATATTCCTCTTGAACACAATGAGATATATATTTTTTGAAACTTGTACTACTTCGATAACACGTTATATTTTACTATTCATTCTTCAAGAATGATATGTCAATATTTTCTGGAATATTGAAATTTTAATACCATACTCTTCAAGAGCAACAATATTTTGTAATGAACATATGTAAGAGTAGTCTGTTTGGTGCACATTTTGTAGTCAAGAATGCATTTTTTTATGTGACGTGAAATATGTGGTTAAAAAAGAATGAAAAGTTATTGATATGACGGAAAATATTATTTTATTGAAAAATGTGTGGTTAAAAATGAGTAGAAGAATAAGAATGAAAAAAATAAAGTGGCTCAAACAGGGGCTAAATTCATTAATTATATTATTTATTAAAAAAATAGAAACATGATAATAATCTGACGATAATATATATATATACATAGATTTGATTCGAAAAATCACATCTATACTAATTTTAAATGGCCGTCATATAAAATATATTATTAATGATAATGCAGTGATTTAGAATTCTGCAATGAAAGGCGTGACTCACCAAATTTGCTTACTTTATTGTAATAGTACCAAATCTCCATGAATTTCTTAATGAATCGTTCCTTTTTTAAAATAATTTGGGATCACCAGAATTGGATGCTTGTACGTACTACGAGTACAGGTGCATCGGTCCATGCAATGTTAATGCTTTTGCTTGCTGGTTTCATTATCATAAAGGGGCCCAAAATTTGCTTGATTTCATATCCTATGATCTAAACACTAATCATAAAAATTTTCGAATCAACATACTTCAAATTCGTGACAATATTTGATTTGAATGCTTTTATAATTTTTGAGAAGTGTGCTTCTTCGAGAGCACCATCATAATATTCTTTGAAAATATTAATACGTGTAGAATCATGCATCTTTAAGAGCAACGTTACAATATTCTTTTGATTTGTTCATGAATAACTAAAGAAAATTCTTCAAGAATATTAGTATGTAAAATTTTATAATTATTTATAAACGACAAATAACCAAATATTCTTCTGTAATAATTAATTGTTTGTATATAAGTTATGCTTCTCTTATATAAAGTTAATCTTTGAGACTAACACAATATTTTTCTAGAATATTGATCCATAAAACATTTTGATTTCTTTAGGAATATCAAAATAATTTCATTCTTGAATATCTATATAATTCTGTCGTGTTTCTTCTGAAATACCAATTTGTGCTTATTCAGGAACACAGTAGGATATATACTCTTCAAGAGTATAAATACAATATTCTTCTGGAATATTGATATTAGAAATTCGTTCTAAATTTTGAGCTAAACAATACAATATTTTAAAAATCAAACTTTGTGCTCTACATGAACAACAACACAATATTCTTCTGAAATATTGAACGAATATAAAGTCATTCTTTTTCAGAAGTAATGACACAATATTTAAAAATTGAAATAGATTTTAATAGCTTTGAGAAATCTTAAATTCTTTAAATAACAAACCTGAAAAAAAATTTGTTCTCCAAAAATTTACGATCTTTCAATCAATTCAAAAATTTAGCCATAGTTCGCATAGCAATTTCTAACAAATGAATCAATTGATCTTTATCTTAACCATTGGATTTCAAGAACAATGAGTTGTGAACTTGTTGTCCAAATCTCAAGACAATCAGATCTTGAATTATTGAAATATCAACGTTTGATAACAACTATTGTATACTATCCAGATTCTACGAATTTTCTACAATATTGATTTCAATTTTTTTCTCCATTTTGGATGAGTTCCTTCGTACTGATAACGTGTTATAAATGAGAGAGAAAAGGGAAGAGAGAGAAATCAATAGACTTGTGTTTATTTCATTGAGAACTAAAGTCATATATTTATATGGACGAATTAAGATTGTAAGGGATACAATAATTATAATAGCTAGGGCTATAGGGATATAATGATAATTCACTAATAAATGTATAATTTACAACAATTACATATTTTTTCCAAATTCTTTTTTAGTCACGCAATTATCTTATGGGGCTTTAAATCAAGTTTTGGATTGCCTACATTAGTAATTCAGTAACTATTATTCATCAATATAAGTGAAAGCTACAAAATTTAAAGGAATTTATTAGATGAGAACTTTTACATGTAATAATAGGGTTTCACGATTAAAGTAATGATAGAGAAGATCTTATATATAAAATGTAAATAAAGTTCATTATTTTTTTTTCAAGTTGGACTCAAATCATTTAAACGAGTGACGTGACTTTTAACCTTTTTGAGAGAGCAGATAGAGATGACAAAAAAACTCATTACACTCAATACCCACGAGGTCTCGCTTCAAATAGGGCTAAGATTATCCGTATAATTGGGTAAATATGGAGGAAGCGGGGTGGGGCGTTTCCTCGAAGAGTAGTATGAGGTGAGTATGAGAAATATGATTCCCGCCCCGCTACCATCCCCGTTTAAATTTTTTTTTCAAATTTAAGTTTTTTATAAACCCAAAAGAAAAGAAATATCATCTTTCCTAAAGGGAACATGGATTGTTCTTAAAAAATTGGAAAAGAAAGTAATAATTTTCCCCAACTAAAGACATAAAAAAATTAAAATAAAAAAATAAAAAAAGAAAATATTCGAGGGGATGACAACGGGAATGGGAATGACCGACTCGCTAATTTGCCATTGTTATAAAACAACCAAAATATCTCTTGTTAGAAGAAATATTATTATGTCCGGATCGCTATTAACAATGTTGGAAATACAATAATTATGCATTGTTTGAATACCACTTGATGAAACCAACCACCGGAATGAATTTTTGAAGTTATATGACAAATAATTAAGTATTAGATCAAGCACAAGAATAATAAAGATAAGAAATATGGCAGATGAATTAAGAGATTTTATCGACTCAACAATAATGGAAAAGAGAGAAAATTAGAACGGATTCTATAATTCTAATAATCTATTTTCTCACATTATGAAATTTTATAGAAGAGCCTAATATTTATAGGGAATATGTATGGGGTGCCTAAACCCTCCTAGTAAATATGTTGATGAAGTAGGTTACCAAAAAATCGACCAAAACAATTTTCAACTCTCCATGAGCTTTCAAAATAGAACTTCAACTTGACATAGGATTCCAATAACATTCCAAACAAAATTCTTCTTAACATGCACTTCAATTATTTCAACAAGGAATTCGGGTCATACCCCAATTTTAACAATCTCCACTCTGACACGAATTTCACTGCAACGAACAAAGCTCCAAAATATTCTCCACTTGGAAAAGAAACTCCGTCTACAAAGAATGAATTGACTCTTTAACAATAACCAAAACTGATTTCTCTAATCAATATAAAATATTCCATCTCTTCCAATGAATCCAAGTACCACTCTGCAGAATTATCTCAGATTCCTAAAAAATCATAATGATTTTAAAATTCACCAAATTGGACTGTAACATACCCAAAGCAGAATTAAACTCTAATGTTTTTAAAGAAGACCCCTTGCTAGATTGTATACCTTCTACTACATTGAAAGCATGTTTATCAAAATTAGCATCCACATACCTTTTACCACTAGGTTCGTCCGTAGCAACTGAATACAATAGCACTGTAGGTGATGGTGGTAAAGCGACATTATCCATATTTCCTGAACTTCACTGAGCAGTATTCTTCAAATTTGACCATTTACGAACTTCTAAATGTATTGTACCAAACTAAATGTCCACCATGGTATTGAACTTGTGCTGATTGACTCTTCTAGATCCTGTACAACCCTACAATATGTATAACTGAGATATTTTATGTCTCTCCAGTACAACCTGGGCACTCTTACAAACCTTCAAAACTCCAAATCCACCAAAGAACTCATATCTTTTTGAATCAAGGATAACGAGGAGATGTGATTTTTATTCAAATACAGAACATGTCGAACCGACAAACTGTTCTAATTGTCACTTCCAATAACTTCAATCTGACTGTACTAATTCCAGCAACCCGACAAGTTGTGTTGTCTCCCATAACCACGACACCTTTGGAAACGGTTTCTGATAGGAATGTAAAATGCATACTTTTCCCTCCTTATTTTATGCGCTCATATGTTTATTTTGTACCTAAATGTACTTAGTATTCTCATATTTTGGTTTAGGTGGCAATTTTATGGATATTGCGTAATTTGGAAGAAATAAATGAAAAGAGTCAAAATGGAAGAAAGTGAAAGTTCAGGGACTAAAGTGAAAATATTTAAAAGTTGTATCGACCTCATGATGAAGACTTGAGAGTATTAGAGGCCAATTGAATGAAGAAAGAAGTCAAAGGGATGACATATAGCCAAAACATTATCACATATCAACTTTCAAACTGAAAAGTTTTGCATCGATTTTCAGCATCATCTTGAGACCAGTGGTCGACATTTTAGATGATCTAATTAGAAGATGGTATCTGAAGTAAAGTTGTAGCCCTTTAAGTGATCTTTCTAACGCATATTGAATTACCTCAATCGGACATCAGAAGAGGAAGTTATGATGAAAATATCGAAACAGATTTCTAGCGCCCAAGCGCTACGAACTCAGCGCTTAGGCGCTTCACTAGCTGAGAAAACACAATTTTCAACAGATTTTTAGCGCTCAAGCACCGTGCACTGCCACAGATTTTAGGTTTTTATTGTTTGAACCACGAAAAGCCTAGAAAAGGGGGCCAAAACACAAGAGAACATCTCCAACCTATTTTCTCTTAAATCTATCATGTGTAACTAACTCTTAGTTCTTGATTGAAGGATACCGAAGCATTGGAAAACATTATAACTGTGAGATCAACCTATTTTTATTGTTTAATTTATATTTTCAGTATTAAGTATTTTTCTATGCATAATTTTATGATTTTCATGTTTGAAATCTATTAGTTTTTCATATATTGAAATCTATAGCTAAGTTAAATCTCAAATCCGTAATTTTTTGAATCATTTAACTTGTGAAGCACTAGGATTTGATAATTTTCTGCGATAGAAGTTATTGAATTTTAAGAAGAATGTTTAAATAGATTGAATGCAACCGCTGATATTTGTATTATCTAGTTCATCAATTTCTCTATTGTTTAAAACTGTTATTAAATTGAATGTTTAGCGTTTGTCTGAGATTATTTGATAATTAGGGTTAATTAGAACGCTGGTTTCTGATTATCTAAAATTAAGGAGAAATATGAATTTATTCCAACGATAAATATTGTGAATGTGAATTGATTATTCTTTGTGGATTGATGAATGGTTATTAATCTCCAATGGTGGAAGTTGACTTTGATCAATACTTGTTTTATTGATTTAATATAACTCGTTAATTTACATTGTTATTTGTTATAAGATTGATTTCGATATAAACAAAATCCCTCAATCGTTATACGAAGCATAAATTGTTGAATTGCACACTTTTCGTGGGATCGACCCTTACTTCCATTACTACATTAGTTTTAGATATTTAAGGACTATTTTTGGGTGTTTACGATAGCACAGCAAATTTTGGCCCCATTGCCGGGGAGTGGTGTTAATTTATTTTTGTGTTTCTTTAGTTATTTATTTTATTTTTGAAAAAAAATATCATAATTTTCTAGGTTTTTAGGTATTTTATTTTTTTTAGAAATTTTAGCATAGAATTTTATTTGTGTTTCTTAATCTAGTTTTTTTTATAATTTATTTTTCACTTGTTTTGTTTGTTTATGACTGCAACTCATCTTCTAATCAGAGTGATTTGCAGTACGATCCAGAAATTGAGAAAACTTTGGGCAGGTTAAGAAGTAACATCCAACAAAATCTTGAAAAAAGCAATCTCAACCATAACAATCTATTTGCAAGTGATTTTGAGTTTGAAGGAGAAAAAACCATGGCCGAAAATAGGATTTTGAAAGAGCTTGCAGCCCCTACATTGAGTCAACAACCTTTATGCTTAACTTTTCATATTTTAGATGCTACTACTACATTTGAGCTTAAATCTGGACTAATACACATTTTGCCTACTTTTCATGGTCTTGCAGGTGAAGATCCTCATAAACATCTGAAAGAGTTTCATGTGGTCTGTACGAGTATGGAACCCATAGGAATTACTGAAGAACAGATTAAACTGAGAACCTTTCCATTTTCTCTGAAGGATTCGGTTAAAGATTGGCTCTACTATATACTATCGGGAAGCATTACCACATGGGATGGAATGAAGAGATTATTTCTAGAGAAATATTTTCCAGCTTCAAGGGCAGCAAATATTAAAAAAGAAATTTGTGGTGTCAGACAAAATTACAGGGAATCTCTACATGAGTATTGGGAGCGGTTCAAGAAATTGTGTGCAACTTGTCCCCATCATCAAATCAGTGAGCAACTTCTCATCCAACACTTCTATGAAGGTCTTCAACCCACAGAAATGAGCATGATTGATGTTGCAAGTGGAGGAGCTTTGGTTGATAAAACTCCCGAAGGAGCGAGGAATTTAATTGCAAACAGGGCGGCTAATTCTCAACAATTTGGCACTAGATTTGATCCGCCTTCTAGACAAGTTAACGAGGTAAATGTCACATCCATTGAACAACAAATAGCGAATCTAACTACTCTTGTTCATCAAATGGCCACAGGTAATGTGTAGACAGCGAAGGTTTGCGGAATTTGTTTAGTAATGGGGCATCCAACTGATGCATGTCCAACTCTTCAAAATGAACCCACAGAACAAGTTAATACATCGGGTGGTTTCCCTGGACAACCATAGAGGAATTATGATCATTTTTCGAAGATATACAACCCAGGATGGAGGGATCATCCCAACCTTAGCTATGGAAATTCACAATCAAATCAACATGTTGCGCAAAATCGCCCAAACTTTCAACAATATAGGCAGCCATACCCGTCTAGACAACAACAGGGGCAATCTTCTAACTCTGAAATGTCTTTAGAAGATATTGTTAAATCTTTTGCAACTAACACTTAACAATTTCAACAGGAGACAAAGGCTAGCATTCAATGTTTGGAGAATAAATGGGTCAAATGGCTAGCACGGTTTGGGAGAATGCAAGTGCAATATTATTGAGGAATGGCAAGGAAGTGGAAATCCCAGTAAATGAAACTCCCACGTCGTTAGAACAAGACAAGGAGAAAGACATGGACATTACTGTGGAAAATAGTAACAAAACTGAGGATAATGCACCAAAACGTAAGTGTCCTCCACTATCTGATTATAAACCAGTAGCCCCATTCCCTCAGGCTTTGGTAGAATCTAGGAAAAATGATCCAAATAGGGAAATTTATGAAACTTTTCGAAAATGTGAGATAAACATCCCCTTGTTAGATGCTATTAAGCAAGTACCCCGTTATGCTAAATTTTTTAAAAGAATTGTGCACTATTAAGAGAAAACAGAAACTGAAGGGGTGTGAAAAGGTGAAAGTTGGAGAAAACGTGTCTGTAGTCATTCAAAGGAAACTTTCAAATGCAAGGACCCATGTATGTTTACTATTCCTTGTATGATAGGTAACACCGGATTTGATAAAGCCATGTTAGACTTGGGAGCTTCTATAAATGTCATGCCATATTCCATTTCTACTTCTTTGAAACTTGGCCCCTTAACTGAAACTGGTGTGGTAATTCAATTAGCTGATAGATCAAATGCCTACCCAAAGGGTGTGATTGAGGATATCCTTGTACAAGTTAATGACTTGATTTTTCCTGCTGACTTTTATGTGCTTGATATGGAAAATAGTGACCAAACTAGCCCTATCTTGTTAGGAAGACCATTCTTAAAAACATCCAAAACTAAAATTGATGTTCATAGTGGTACATTGACCATGGAATTTGATGGTGAGGTAATTACATTTAATATCTATGATGCCATGAAATTTCCTATTGATGATAATGTTGTATATTCTATCAATGTAATTGATGATCTAGCACATGATGTTTTTGATCTTGATGGGAATGATGATTTGGAAGTCGCTATTTGTGAGAGTGTAGAGAAAGAGAATGATGAATTAACGTTGAATCTCAGTTTGCGAGAAACTGTTGATATGTTGAACACTCTTCCAAGGTCACAACAAGCAGGTAAGGGTTTTTATGTTGATTTGCCTGTTTATAATGAAAAGCCTCTATCTTCTGTTGTGCAGGCCCCCGTTTTGGATTTGAAACATCTCCCTAATCACCTTAAATATGTGTTCCTTGGAGATAACAAAACATTACCAGTGATAATTTCCAACAAACTGACTACATTGCAAGAAGAAAAAATGTTGCAGGTCCTCAAAGAGCATCGAACAGCCATTGGTTATACAATCGCCAACATCAAGGAAATCATCCCATCTACCTGCATGCATCGCATTTTGCTTGAAGAATGAGAAAAACCTTCCCATCAACCTCAACGAAGATTGAACCGACCTATGATGGATGTTGTGAAGAAAGAGGTCCTCAAGCTTTTGGAAGTTGTCATGATTTATCCTATTTTTGATAGTAGTTGGATCAGTCCAGTTCAAGTGGTTCCTAAGAAGATGGGGATAACTGTGGTGAAGAATCAGAACGATGAATTGGTTACCACCCGTATTCAAAATGGGTGGAGAGTTTGTATAGACTATAGGAAATGAAATGTTGTGACCCGAAAAGATCACTTTCCTTTACCATTTATCGATCAAATGCTTGAAAGGTTAGCTGGTCATTCTTACTATAGTTTTCTTGATGGTTATTTAGGTTATTTCCATATTGCAATTTCCCCAGAAGATCAAGAAAAGACAACATTCACATGTCCATTTGGAACATTTGCATACCATCGCATGCCCTTTGGTCTTTGTAATGCTCCAGCTACTTTTCAACGATGTATGGTGAGTATATTTTTAGATTATGCTGAGCATATCATAGAGGTTTTTATGGATGATTTCACAGTCTATGGGGATTCATTTGATAACTGTTTGCATAACTTTGAGTTAATCCTTAAAAGATGCATGGAAACTAATCTTGTTTTGAATTCTGAAAAGTGTCACTTTATGGTAGAACAAGGTACAGTTCTAGGGCATGTTATCTCATCTAAGGGTATTGAAGTAGATAAAGCTAAAATTGATATTATTCAATCTCTAGCTTACCCCGCTAGTGTGCGGGATGTTAGCTCTTTTCTTGGACATGCAGGTTTTTATCGCAGGTTTATCAAGGACTTCTCCAAAATTGCTTTACCCCTATGCAAATTGTTACAAAAGGACGTGACTTTTGAATTTGATGAGGCATGCAAAATGGCATTTGACAAGTTGAAAGAACTGTTGACTTCAGCACCAATCATTCAACCCCCTGACTCGAACTTCCCCTTTGAAATCATGTGTGATGCAAGCAATTTTGCAGTAAGAGCAGTGCTGGGTCAAAGAACTGGAAAAACATCTCATGCCATCTATTATGCGTCCAGAACCCTAACTGACGCCCAGAGAAACTACACCACAACTGAAAAAGAACTCTTGGCTATTGTTTTTGCTTTAGAAAAATTTCGTTCTTATTTACTTGGTACTAAAGTGATTATTTACTCTGATCATGCAGCTCTGCGTTACTTGATAACAAATAAAGAGGCGAAACCAAGGCTAATATGATGGATACTTCTCTTGAGTGAATTCAACCTGGAAATCAAGGATAAAAAAGGAACAAAAAAAAGTGTTGCAGATCATTCGAGCCGTTTAGCTAACGTGGATGCTGAACTCCAATTGCAGGAAACCTTTCCTGATGAGCAATTATTTTCTACGAGCACAACTTTACCATAGTATACAGACATTGTAAACTTTTTGGTTGTTCACACTCTACCTTCTGATTTGTCTAGGGCTCGAAGAGATAAGCTAAAGAGTAATGCGAAATATTATGTATGGGACGATCCATACTTGTGGAAGCATTGTGCAGATCAAGTGATTAGAATGTGTGTTCCTGAAAATGAGATTACTTCCATGCTCACGTTCTGTCACTCTTATGCTTGTGGAGGACACTTTGGAGCAAAACGAACAGCAAGAAAAGTGCTTGAATATGGTTTCTATTGGCCATCCTTGTTTCTAAATGCCTACTCCTTTTGTAAGTCATGCGAAAACTATCAAAAAATAGGTAAGATATCTCAAAAGACTAAAATGCCACAAACTCCCATACTTGTTTGTGAAATCTTTGATGTTTGGGGCATTGATTTCATTGGACTATTCCTGTCTCTTTCGGTTTTACTTATATTTTGCTTGTTGTGGATTATGTTTCGAAATGGGTGGAAACCAAGGCCACCAGGACTGATGATTCTAAAGTTGTTGCAGATTTTATCAAGTCTAATATATTCTCCAGGTTTGGGATTCCGAGAGCCCTCATCAGCGATCGTGGAACTCATTTTTGTAATAGAACTGTGGAAGCTCTGTTGAGGAAATCCCATGTCACCCACAAGGTGTCAAATGCATATCATCCACAAAGTAATGGTTAGGCAGAGGTGTCAAATCGGGAAATCAAATCCATCATTGAGAAAACGGTCTGCCCGAATAGAAAAGATTGGAGCTTGCGCTTGGATAAGGCTTTATGGGCGTACCGAACTGCATACAAGACACCCATCGGTATGTCACCTCACCGGTTAGTGTTTGGGAAACCATGTCACCTTCTAGTGAAGTTAGAACACAAAGCTTACTGGGCCATCAAGAGTTTCAACATGAAGATGGATGAGAGTGGAGAACACAGAAAGTTGCAACTTCAAGAGCTAGAGGAAATTCGCAATGATGCCTATGAGAGTGCAAGACTTTACAAGGAGAAGACGAAGGCTTTCCATGACAAGATGATCTCTAGGAAGAAATTTGAAGTTGGTCAAAAAGTCCTCTTATACCAATCACGGCTTCGTCTGTTTCCAGGTAAATTGCATTCCCGTTGGATTGAACATTTTGTTATTACTAATGTCTTTCCTCATGGTGCAGTAAACGTTCAAAATCTGGAAACCTCAAAGGTATTCAAGGTAAATGGTCATAGACTGAAACCTTTCTATGAAGGTCTTCGGGTGGAGGACGTGACACAATTGGATCTCGAAGACCCATTCTATGCCGGTTGAAGGAAAGAGCAATGAGTCAAGCCTAAGACATAAACAAAGGCGCTGCTTGAGAGGCAACCCAATGGGAGTTCGTTCCTTTATCTTTTTATTTTTTATTTTTTATTTTGTATTCCATTTTTTTAGATATATTTGTCATTTTCTTTGCATTGGACCTTACATTGAGGACAATATTAGTTTTAAGTGTGGGGGATGGATTTAGATTTAGGTTGCATTTAGATTGAGTGAGTTAATTTTTTTTTTTTTAAAAGAAAACACAAATGTTCATGATTTCAGGAAGAGAAGTTGAGGTTAAAAGATTTTTTTTTGTATATGCTATTTGCTAGAATTAGTTAGGCTTTTGAAGAACTCATAACATGATTGAATGAATAATCCTCCAACTTAGAGTTGATTAGTTGAGTTATTTTCTTTGAGGATGATAGTAACTAAATTCTGTAGATAAAAGTCGGTGAGATTTTTGAGCATTTAGACTGATACATCCATAACAGTCTCATTATTTCTTTTCGTGTATGATATTCTTCCATGGTTTTATTTCTCTAGAACTTGCCTTGATTCTCTTCAAGATCACATTGATACATAAATGCACGAACATGATTAAGGTCATCTTTGTTACATAAATGAGCTTCATTAGCCAAATAACCGACCCTATAATTGAATTTTCCATTGTTGAGCCCATTTGAGCCTTATTGCCTTTTCTTTGTATAAACTCACATTACAAGCTTTTAAACTGGAAAAACAATATCTTTACCCAAGCCTTAGAGCTAGTAGAGTATCGTTGAATGTCATGAGAAATGTGGATATGCAAGAAAATAAGTGTGGGGGTATCAAAATTTATGACAGTGCTATTATTGGTGAATTGGAACAAACTTTCTATGTCAATTCAGGGAGTTCCATTATTGGTGTATAATTTAAAGTTTACATTGTGCAAGAAAAACACAAGAAAAAAAGAAAAGAGAAAGAAAAGAAAATAAGTGATGAAGGAGAGTGATTTTAATGTGAAAAAGATCTATATTCATAACTCTTCCTACATCTCAAAAAAGAATTCGATTTGTGTGGGATATATGCAAAAATGATGAAGCTATCATATGGAGTGGTTGATTTACATGTTTTATGTATATGTTTGAGCTAAGTCTTTTTATCTTTACTCCACTAGTTTCGATGGCTCTTGAGTCACATACCCAAATATTTCCCACCTTGACCATAAACCATATTACAACATTTGAAAAGTCCTTATGATTCTTGTAAAGCATGTGATCTAAGTGGTGGCGAGTGAGAAGATATGCAAGCATATGGTAGAACATCTCCATTGGAATGAATTTGAGCAAAACACTTACCCTTTTAAACACATGAGAGTTGAGTACTTATATTCGTGAGAGTTTTCATGTTTAGTTTACTCCATCTTCATATGAACATGGTCGCTAATTGATAATAAGTTGTGGGATGTTTGTTCATGATATTTTATGTGTTTTGAAAAAGGTTTGATGATTCTATATTCTTGGCATTATGACCTGGTGTTTTTGAGAAATCAAATTCGAGTTTTGCCCGAGGACGAGCAAAAGTTAAGTGTGGGGGAATTTGATAGGAATGTAAAATGCATATTTTTCCCTCCTTATTTTATGCACTCGTATGTTTATTTTGTACCTAAATGTACTTAGTATTCTCATATTTTGGTTTAGGTGGAAATTCTATGGATATTGCATAATTTGGAAAAAATAGATGAAAAGAGATCAAAATAGAAGAAAGTGAAAGTTCAGGGACTAAAGTGTAAATATTTAAAAGTTGTATCGAACCTCATGATGAAAACTTGAGAGTGTTAGAGGCCAATTGGATGAAGAAAAGAGTCAAAAGGATGAAATATAGCCAAGACATTATAACATATCAACTTTCAAGCTGAAAAGTTTTGCACCGATTTTCAGCCTCATCTTGAGACCAATTTTTGACATTTTAGGTGATCTAATTCGAAGATGGTATTTGAAGCAAAGTTGTAGCCCTTTGAGTTATCTTTTTAATGCATCTTGAATTGTCTCAATCGGACATCGGAAAATGAAGTTAAGATGAAAATACTAAAACAGACGCAAAGTGGACAGATTTCTAGCGCCCAGCGCTACGAACTCAGCGCTCAGGCGCTTCACTAGCCGAGAAAACACAATTTTCAACAGATTTCTAGCGCTCAAGTGCTGTCCTATAGCGCTCAAACGCCGCGTGCCAACACAGATTTTAGATTTTTATTGTTTGAACCGCGAAAAGCCTAGAAAAGGGGACCAAAACACAAGAGAACCTCTCCAACCTATTTTCTCTCTATTTTTCTCTTAAATCTATCATGTGTAACTAACTCTTGGTGCTTGATTGAAGGATACTGAAGCCTTGGAAAATATTATAACTGTGAGATCCACCTATTTTTATTGTTTAATTTATATTTTCAGTATTGAATATTCTTCTATGCATAATTTTATGATTGCCATGTTTGAAATCTATTAGTTTTTCATATATTGCAATCTGTAGATAAGTTAAATCTCAAATCCGTAATTATTTGAATCATTTAACTTGTGAAACACTAGGATTTGATAATTTTCTGCGATAGAGGTTATTGAATCTTAAGAAGAATATTTAAATAGATTGAATGCAACCGCTGGTGTTTGTATTATCTAGTTCATCGATTTCTCTATTATTTAAAGCTGTTATTAAATTGAATCTTTAGCGTTGGTCTGAGATTATTTGATAATTAGGGTTAATTAGAACGCTGATTTCTGATTATCTAAAATTAAGGAGAAATAGGAATTTATTCCAACGATAAATATTATGAATGTGAATTGATTATTTTTTGTGGATTGATGAATGATTATTAATCTCCAATGGCGGAAGTTGACTTTGATCAAAACTCGTTTCATTGATTTAATACAACTCGTTAATTTACATTGTTATTTGTTATAAGATTAATTTCGATATAAACAAAACCCCCCAATCGTTATACGAAGCATAAATTATTGAATTGCACACTCTTCGCGGGATCGACCTTTACTTCCATTACTACATTAATTTTAGAGGTTTAAGGACTATTTTTGGGTGCCTACGATAGCACACCAATTTCATATGTAGTAAACAAGTCCTTATTAGGACACATATGAAACACACACGGTGAATCCAGATTCCAATCCTCATCTAATTTAGACTCGATGTCAAAAATAGGCAAGAGATCTCCCTCACTTTTAATGTTCTCTATGAGGTCTGCTTCACCTGGAATCTCTGATTGGTTCACATATCGACTTCCATCTAACCTTTCTTTATTCTACAATTTGTAGCAATCATTCTTCAAATGTCCATTCTTCTTGCAGAAGTTACAAATTTGATTACTGAACTTAGACTTCAATTTGCCCCCATCAAAACCACCATGACCAATAAGGCATTCTCCATCTCTGACCTTTGCAACTAGATGCTTCATCTTCTCTTTTGAAAATAAAGAATCATACAACTCCTTTATGGTGACAATATCACGATTATACAAGATCATGTCTCGAAATGAAAAAAAAACGAAGCGGGCAACGAACACAATAGGATCAAGGCTAAATCTTCTTTACCATACTTTACTTCCAAAGTTTCCAAATCGGTGACTATCTCTTTAAATATTGTAAGGTGATCTTCCAATGATCATCCTGCTGCCATTCGATGAGAGTATAAACGCTACTTGAGAAGCAACTTGCTTGTTAGACTTTTAGTCATGCTCCAACATCAACCATAAAGTAGCTGCTGAAATCTCCTTCAAAATGTCATGAAGAATGGTATTCGATAGATGAAAATGAATGTAAGAAACTGCCTTCTTATCCTCCCGTAATTTCTCCTCCGCGGTCAAAGTTGCGAGCATTTTAAATTGCCAACAAAGCATCATCCAAATTTAGTTGTACAAGTACTGCACGTATCTTAACCCGCCATAGCAAAAATCTAGCGCTCCGATCCAAAAGCGGAATGTCATACTTCATGAAAGCCATTACAAATAAAAACCTCGAACAAATAAAAAATTACGCTCTTGCGGAATTGCTGAACCTAGGATCTGATACCACTTGTTATGAAACAACCAAAATATATCTTGTTAGAAGAAATATTAATAAGCTCGAATCGCTATTAGCCATGTTGGAAATACAAGAATTACGTATTTTATTCCAAAACAAATTTCAACTTCCAATGGGTTTCCAAAATAGAACTTCAGCTTGACATTGGACTCTAATAGTATTCCAAATAGAATTCTTTTTGACGTGCACTTCAATTAGAATTCTTCAATTATTTCAACAAAGAATTCAGGTTACACCCAAATTCTAACAGCCATCTCTAAGAGCAGGCATGACATTCAATCTTAGTTCCATATATGTTTCTCTCTCTTTTAAGGATTGGAGAGATTTTGATCATATAAATGAAAAATTGCCTATATTTTGTTTTTTTTTATTTAGAAAGTCCTCCTCAAACAATTTGAGAACCATAATTAGTACATTTGAATATGAGCATTTTAATTTATTGACAATAAATTGATATTCAATTTCATCAATAGTATTGATATTTTTTTAAGGAGAAAGATGAGATAATTTAGATAATTGAGTTACAAGATCTTTTAGAACTCGAGTTTCATTATCTAATTTTCCAAGTTGAGGAATCATATTTGAATTATGAAGTTTGAATAAAACATTGACAAGGGTTTTTCCATTATCAATCGATTTTGAAATAGATTTTTTAGAATCATAATTTAATTCAATTCTGTTTTGAACTTGAATATTCTTGATATCTTTAGCTACTACATGAGAATCATCTGATCGTTCGCTAGATATCCTTTTGAGAGGAAATGCAAGAATTTCGGTATCCCCTTGAGAAACTACAATATCTTGTATAGGATGATGAGTAGTTTGAAAAGCATTACTTTAGGTGTTTTCCAAAAAAAAAAATTCGAAGAATTTGTATTTTGCATAACTTTTGATTTTGTGGGTTTTTTATTATAAAATTTAAATTATGCCTACTCATAAAAACTTATATCCTTTGGAAAGGCTTCAAATTCTTCCCAATAAGATTCAATTTCTTTTTGAGAAAAAATGTTTTTAAAATATTTTTCGAAAACTTTTGACTTAGTAGTTTTGTTAGTAATAAATTCATTTATTCTATCAATAGTAGAAGAAATAACATCACATTGTTGATCTAACCTTTTTGAAGGAGGTGTCATATCAGATAAAGATGGAGAACTAGGTTGTCCTGGTTTATCTTCTTTATCTTTTTAATAACGAGTTTTTGGAATATTAGGATTAAAATCAACTTCTTTTAAAAAAAGGTAGAAAATCTTGAAGATTGAAAACTATTACTCTTAGATCTGTTATCAAATTGATGAATAAGATCTTTGAAAAGTCTTTGTAGGTAATAGTTTATCAAGGATAAATTTGACATTTCCATCGGGAAAAGAAATAATTTGTTTAGGAATTCTTCTTATAGAGGCCGGAATTGGGTTTTGAGTATTTTCAAAATCCTATTCAAGTCATCTACCTTGAAGATTCCATGGAATTCATTTGGGGATCATAACATTTGAATAAAGTAGATTAACTTCAACCAAAAGACTTTCTTCTCTTGGAGAAGATCTGAAATCTCAAATATTGGGGTTAATTACCTCAATAGTCACTGAACTTTATCGAAAGTTTCCACCAAGTCACTGAACTTTCGAAAAATCACCTCATTGATCACTGAACTTTAAAAATCACCACATTGATCATTGAACTTTGCAAAAGATTTCTACGGGGTCACTGAACTTTGCAAAAAGTTTCCCAAATAGTCACTGGATTCAGTGACCATCTGGGAAACGTTTTGCAAAGTTTAGTGACCAATGAGGTAATTTTTAAAGTTCAGTGACCAATTGGGTGATTTTTCGAAAGTTCAGTGACTAACCACATAGTTTTTAAAGTTCAGTGACATGGTGAAAACTTTGGCCAAAATTCAGTTACTATTGGGATAATTAACCCCAAATATTGAGTTGAGTATTCAAAACCTTATAATATATCCTATATATTAAAGCAAAAGCTTAATTTTGAACGATTATCAACATCAAAGTTCTTAGTTTGAATCTGAAGATTAAGAGTGTTAAGAATAGCTCCATCTTGAAGACTAATTGAAAAGTTTGGATAACAATTTGAAAATACTGGACCACTCTCGATATTAGACTCAAGTATTGAAGGTAATGAGCGTTCAAACCTTAAAAGTCTTTTATCTCTTAAGGTTATAAAAATTGGAATGTCTAGATCAAGTCTAAACAGAGGTTTGACTACAATTTGAACAAGTCAAACATAAAGATATTTGAATTTGTTCATGTGAACTTGTATAGCTTCTATTGAAATCATATAATTGAAACATTTTGATTTTTGAAATGGATGGTTTGCGCCAAAGTTTTGATAACATAATTTTGAGTAAAATCAAATTTTTCTATCTCATGGATGGAACTTTTGTCTACCTTTGGGATAATCTAATTTTGAAGTTTTTGCTCTATTTAAGCTATTTGAAGTTCATTTGAATTATAATCATTTGATGCAAATGTAGATGTAGATGCATGATTTTGATCTAATTCTTCATTAGTAATCTTGAAAATAATTCGAAATGTTATCACTACCACCATTGTTTGAACCACTTCATTTACTAAATCAATTTGACTTAAAAGATATAATTTGTTAGGTTTTTAGTATTGGTGATTCTGTGGACAAAAGGAATAATTTATAATGTGTTACAAAAGTCAAGGACCTAAGGTGTAATTTGTATAAATTGGGTTTTGAGGTCTAGGGTTCGAGCATGAAAAGAGGAGAAACACGGCGCCGCATTATCGCGGCTTATCGCTTGGACACTGCTCGAGCGACTAAAATAGAATGGTCGTCGTTCGCTTTTCCCCGGCTCTCGCTTGATCAAGAGGCCATCGCTCGCATGTCTCGAGGTTTCGCTCGAGCGACATGTTGTTTCGAAAAATCCTAATTCCCCTCTCCTATAAATACCCAAGCAATTGGACGAATTTTGGGTTGGTTGTTCATTGTATTACTTCTTCCTATCATCCTTTAAAGATCCGAGATATTCTTACATTGATTCTATCATTTGATTCTTGAGATCATACAACCACCTGTTGAGAAAAACATCAATTTACTACAACAAAAATAGCTTTTTACGGCATATGTTTACGGCGTGGAATTGACGCCTACCGTAAAAATAGACTTTTTATGACGTGCAAAAAATGTGTGCCGTAAATGATCAATTGCATAAAGTATTTACGACATACATTTTTTGCACGCTGTAAAAATTGATTATTTACGGCGTGCATTTAATGCACGCCATAAAAAATAAAATAAAAACCCTTTTTTTGTATTATTTACAGCGTGCACAATTGCACACCATAAAAAATCATTTTTCCTATTATTTATAGCGTTCATTTGTGCATGTCGTAAAAAATTGTTTTTCCTATTATTTACGGTGTGCACAAATGCACGTCGTAAAAAGTACAAAAAATTATTATTTTTTCATTCTTTGACCCGTTATTATTTATCCTACTTTTTTTCCCTTTCTTTTCATGTTTTCTAATTTCTTATTCCTCCTCACGTCCCTCAGCCCCTGCGTCCTCGTCCAATTAGTCAATTGCTTCGTACCCATTTAGGGTCCGTTCGGTAGGGATTAAAATCAGATTAAAATTGAAAAATTAGTCGTTATTGTTGACTTCTCATTTGCCGTACAATTAGTTTTCCCTTCTCATTTGCCCAATTAACTTTAGAGGCGAACAGTTGGCTTCGAGACCTAGAGGCAGAGTGGAGATTTTGGAGAGTAGAGACCATTGTTGAAATCGGCTTCTAGTTTCACCGGCCGTCCGCGTTAATTAATTTGTATTACAATATTATTTTCCAAGTGTGGCATGCATTATTGTCAGTTGAAGGCTAGTGTATCATTTATTGGTGAAGCTATGTATCCTGGTTCGGAGAGGAAACCGTAACTTTTTTTTTTTTTTTTTTTTTGGGAAATCTTGGTTATGAAATATCATTTTTATTTTTTCCTTGTTCTGTTTGTGTAATTTTGGGCAGGTTTGGTGCGGTGCTTGATAATTTGAAAGATAGGCAAGATTTATTGGGGAAGATTAAAGGATGCATTGTCGATTCTGGAGGGGACCCGAATATAGATCCTAAGGTATGTATTCGATTTCTTTTGATGATTGAATTCTTTGCTCTATATTTTTTCAGAAAGTGGTTTATTTGATCTATCCTGATGGCAACTAGATATGCTATTAGACTGTTGGACTTGAAGTGGTATTCAGTTGATAATATGTGGAGTGATGGCTTCCCTTTATTTCCCTAGAATAAGGGTGAAATAATATCTTTGATTAAAGGGAAAAATATATTGATATTCATAAGAAAATCAGGTGGTTTTGTACTTATCAACTAATGTCTGTGTGTCACGTAGTCATCTTTGCATTGGTTAGGAAATGCTTGATTGGTATTTTGGACTACCTAGAAATGGAAACGTGGATAATAATCTTGACCCTTTTCAACCTTTTTCAATATATATTGGAAAGGTTAATAATTGTTACATGTTAATGATTCCCGTCTTTCTCTCTCTTTCTTTCTTTCATTTTTTCCTGGTGCTTTTTGTTTATTTAATGGAGAAGTGACTATAATTTAGGGACTGCAACATTTTTAAAGCTTGTAGTTCCGACTTTCCAATTCCTCGTAATTAAACAAGGTGTAATGACTCTTATGGTGCCATTTGAAGTGAGGATCGTGGAACAAACTCAATTTCATAAATGACCACGTCGGCCTCAAACTTCCCATATGCTACTTTAGGACACTGATCTAGTGATCTATCTCTCCCCCACTATCACAAATATCACGTGTTGATTTGTGATCGGTAAGAGTGGTGGCCTCAACTCCCTTTTTGTGTTAATTCACCGTGATGTGAAATCAGCTCTAGTAATACTATCTTTATTAAATTTATTAAGGGCAATCTGGTGGGCTTGATGGTGGAGCATTATGATTAATGAAGGTGAAATTGTTTTTTTTTTTTGGAATCTTATTATCTGTGCTCCGATTTAGAGGTTTAACTTTGTGCACCACTATGGTATTAAATAATGCTTCTATAGAGGTTTTACAAATGTATGGTTGGATCTTGTCTATTTGGTTGTAGTACGGGTTGTAACTAGGGAGTCAATTGCAATAAATCTCCTCATAGACTATGATGCTTGGACTCTTCAGTTTGGATGGCTTTCCCATAAGTTATGCACAGCATGTCTTGAAAAGATCTCTCAGTGGCATCTACCAGGTGAGCTCCTGAGTCGCATTATGTTTACTGATAATATATTATATACAGGTAGAGTTGTACAATATCATGGTGGAGAAAGAGGGTACAGACGGAGAAGAAGCCAGAAAGGGATATAAAGCTGCAAGAGAGGACAGTAAACGACCGAGCTGATGGGCAAGCTGCATGGAACAAAGTTTCTTCAACTCTAATAGACAGGGTAAGACACCTTTAGAGAATCTGGATTTGCTACTTCAATCTACTATGCATTACCTTCCAGTTTAGAAGCTACCTTTTGGATTGAGATGTATGCAATATACAAATGATTAGTCATATGTTAATTGGGATTTCCACTTTTTAGATTGATTCTATGCTCCAAAAGCTTGAACAAGAGATTGACGATGTGGATGCAAAAATTGGCGATCGATGGCGATTGCTTAACAGGTACGATTTGGAGTTTGCAATAGCCAGATTTGAGAAGTTTATTCAACGTACAAGTTTGATAGATGGACATGCAATTCTTGTATTGTAATTCTAAGAATTTGATTCGTCATGTTAGTTCGTACTGCATTCAAATCCCAGACGATTTCGGTTGTCATTCACAAGGTCTATGACGTCACCATTCAAATCCCAGACGATTTCGGTTGTCATTCACAAGGTCTATGACCACCAACATGGGCAAAGGGATGTTCACTTTAAGTTTATTAACCATACCTTTATTGTTTCTACGGTGTCAGTTGTTTCTATTTTGTGGGGTTGCTAAATTGTCGGTCGAAGAAGTTAACTTTGATATGGTTCAATCATTTTTTTTTTTTTTTTGAAGTAGTAGTATTTTGAATATTGTTGAGATGAACTTTACATTGACATATTGTATTGAACTGTATTTAATATTTTTATTTATCGAAACAATTTATGGATTAATTTTATTTTCTTATTATTATAGGTTTGCTGATAATCAAATAAATAAATAATTTAAAAAAAATTAAATTGATATTTACGGCGTGCATAAGCAGGCCGTAAATTGCACTTTTTACGGTGTGCAACAGAATGCCATAAACAGTGCGATACTTTTTACGGTGTGCATAAACATGTCTTAAATTGCACTTTTTACGTCGTGCAACTGAACACCGTAAAAATGAATTTACATCGTTCTATAGACGGCATACTCTGCACGCCGTAAAATGTAAACCGCTTTTTATAACATGGCTTTATATGACATGCGGCCGCATGCCGTAAAGAGGTTTTTACGGCTTGCAATGTATGCTGTAAAAAATACATTTTGTTATAGTGATTCTTTAAATCGAAACACCACCTACTTCTTATTGGTCATAAGAAGATACTTTCTCGATTGGATTTCAGAAGTTTCTGGAGGTTGAGAGAGGTTGGATTACGAGCGCAGAAAGAAGAAGAACATGAATTGGTGATTGCTGGGTATCCACTTGGAAGAGACATGTGCAGAAGATTGTGAGACTACTACATCATATCTTGGAGAAGATTGTGAGTCTGTAAGTACAATAGAATTTTGAAGCTACATGAGGTCGATCAGGAGGTCTAGTGGAGTAACTGGACAATATCTATAGTAGCAGATTGCAAGGTTGGAATGAGTAGCAGATTTTGGAGTTGCAGGGTTTACAATAGCTAGTGGAACTAGTTTAAAATTGAATTGTAACTCATATTGTCTATAGTGGGGGTAACTAACTTGGTCCCGAAATTTTTACCCAGTTGGGTTTCTCCATTATTAAACTTTGTGTTATTTACTGCTTTGTTATTACAAACTGGGGTAATTCAACTTAGGATGATTGAATTGTTTGTTTATCCATCTAGAACCTAATTAAAAGTAACTTGTTACTTTAATTAGTATAATTACGCATGTAAGGTCGAACTTAGTGAGTAAATTACGCGTTTTTCATAATTGAATAGTAATAGAAAAACAATAATCTTACTATTAAAAACAGAATGCTACATGGTAAATTGATGTAGTGCAAAGCCTACAACGAGACCCCACACACACACACATATATAAACATGAAATATATAAAATTAAATAAAAAATATATTATTCTAAATTCATCCACTAATATTTATTTTCATTAAACTCTTTTTGACCTTTTCCAAAACACTAATATTTATAAAATAACATCTTCAACTAAAGTTAAAACGATAATAGAAGAGACGACATTAAAACAAATACATACAAACATAAAAATTATATGAAGAAGAGTTTAAAAAAAATAAAGATTACCATTTTATTGCGGATTTGGTGAATTTAATATGTCAATGATTCTTAATTTGTGTTCGAATTATTTGAATTTTCTGTTGGGATTATCTTTTCTTGAATTGAAACATTGATGACTATCTTTAATTTTAGAGGGTAAATAGCACAAAACATCTCTACTTTTCAATGTCATTATGCAAACGTCCATACCTTTCATTTTTTGTCATTTTCAGCCAGTATCCAACAATAGGTTATTTTATCTTTCCTTTTTTAAAAAAAATTTGAATACAAGGATAAAAACATAATTTTATTGAAAAATGGTCAAAATGACCTTTTGCGCAATGAAAGGTGGAAGGAGGGGTGAAAATGCAAAAAAAAACTAAAATGTAGGAACGTTTTGCACAATGACGACTATCTTTTATTTTTCTTGATTTTCTTAAATTTAAAATAATGATGGCTAATCTACTAGGATTATCAAAATAAATAAAGAAATTTGGCAGTGCATATTGATGACAATTGAAAACATAAAAAGATTTTGACGAAATTATGATAGAATATATATATATATATATATATATATAATTTGATGAGATAAATACATAAAAATGGTGTGCATTGATAAATGACACGATTGAAGTAATTATGATGGGATATATATAGTGTTAAATAAATAAATTTAATAAAGACACTATTGAAATGTGATGTGGATGATAATAATAACTTTTTAAAAATTTAATAGAGATAGAGATAGAATATTATGAATATATAATAATAGTGGACGTAAATAGCGACTACCTAACTTTAAAGTAATTGTATAAGCATGTCCAAAATATAAATATATTTATATGGTTCACTTATGACTTTTAAAGAAGCTCATTCTAAAAAAGAAAATAAATAAATAATTATAAAGAAGCTCAAACAATCTGTTTTTTTAAGTAAAACAAAACTACAAAAAAATGAGAATAACCAGCAGTTTTCTTATATTGAAGTGATTAATATGACTCATTCCATTACCTGCATAAAGTGTTTTTTTTTTTTTTTTTAAAAGAAACAATTCAATTTACCATGAACATTTAACAAATCAAAAATCAGTAGGCAGGTTAAAAATAGCAGCTTTCTCAAATTACGTGGTGCACATTTTTTAACTTTTAAACCGTTCGTATTCTGTGATAGCGTAATTTATAAATAACGATAAAATAATACAGGCTTGATAGGAGACTAGTTAAAGAAATAAGAAAGAGTTTACTACTTAAAGAGTATCTCCACGATACTTTTTATTTATAATGTGACGTGATTTACACTATTGATTTTGAACGCACATTACATCATTGCACAGATTCCTTCCAAATAAGAGGACTGTCATTAAGTATGTACATCAAAGTGTACATCTAGCATAAGTCTTATTTATAAAAAGCATCTTATGTATTATAGAAATGATTATTAGAACAAAACGTTCCTAAGTTTGGAATTTATAGTGCAAAACGTCTCTATTTTTCATTTTTTTACATTTGCACCCTTATTTACACATTTCATTGTAGAAATCATCATTTTTGTTCAACTTCTCAATAAAAGATGTGAAATAACAAACACGTCTTCCTATTTAAATATTAAAAAAATAAAAATAATTTTTTTTATTTTTTTTATTATTATTATTATTTTTTAAAAAAAGTGCAAACGAGTCCCAAATCAATTATTAAAAAAATAAAAAATAAGAAAAATCTTTCTTCTTCCTCCCCTGCCAAAATTTTCAGTTTTGAACAGAAGGGAACGACAAATTCATAGCCATGGCTTGTTCAGCATCTTCCCCACAAATCCCAATCCTCATCCTCCTTCTTCCTTTACCAATTTTATTCTAATTTTTTGCCTTAAAAATCTTCCCGACACGCCAATCACAATATCTGTACCCAATGAACTCCATGAACTTTCACTATTCCACAAGGCAATAGCCATGGATTCAGCCAATTTATCACATAAACACCATAATAGACTCCCTTCCACCAGATCTCGTCTCGACTCAACCTTCCACCGTCCCAAAATTGCCTTACTGCTCCCCACTAATTCGGACATTTACTTTGTGCTGCTGCAGGAGCACTTTTTTGCAATTCCTTTTAACCATAATTTTCCTCCCTTTTGTCAATGCAGGATCCAAAGGGATCCACACATTACACATTGACAAGGGCAGGGGCGGAGCCATCCTTTTGAGTCCGAATTATCGTTCCCACGAAAATTATACTTTAGGTCTTAATTTACTTTTTTTAATTCTTATTTGACAAAAGCAAGTAAATATTTATGATGATCTTGACTAACTACTTTTAACAAATTGAAAATATAAAATGATTGTAAATAACGGATAATTGGAAAAACAGTATGTGATCAATATTAGGGCATAACAATTCTATCTATTGATCACTTTTATTCTTAATTCAATATTTATAACCTAATGTAGTGCTCGATCGAATTCTTCCATTGTATTCAATTTGTCACTCTCGAGTTCTCATTGAATCTATTTAATTAATTCAATTTCATATCTCTAAGTGAATCAATTTTAGTTAAATGAAACATTAGTTCTAAGAATTCTAATTATGATTCGCAATAATTAGTAAATGTATCTCTACACGTTATACTAATTTACCAAATTTTATTATATGGTCTAAATCTCAAACTCACCTCTCGATTCGTAAGAGACTCACATAATCATCAGATTATTGATCACGTAATTTAATGCATTAAACTCATAATAAAACTAACACATAAATAATAAAACTGCATAAATCTTGAATATAAAAATAAAGGATCACAAATCGATTAAATTGTTTTCTCTAATATAAACATTAATTATTCACATTGGAAGAATAAAAAAAAAAAAAGTGGAACGACGTCACCAAAATTTGATGAAAGGTGAAGCTGCTGTAATCATTTCCGGTCTCTGTATGCGTGATCTATATATATAATCAATCTTCCTTTGTTGCTGTGTATGTGTGTATATAATTTTCAAACCAAGCCACAATGTTTGACTCTTGTTGCTCCTTTTTTCTCCCCTTTTGTTTGTGTACCGCGGGCGTATATATATATATATATATATATATATACACACACTAGGTGCAAGCAACGTGCAATGTACGTTTGCTTAGTTTATATTTAATAGTTTTGATTAAAAATTAATTAATTAATAATGTAATGTTTATGTAATTGATAAATAATTAAATAAAGTGTTTCTTTCTATCATCTCCAACCCAAAATTATAAACAGAAAATTCAAGGTATGTTAAGGGGTAAGAAGATGAGTTTACTTAAACTTTTTGCATGGCTTAAGTCTTTACTCATTTTTAAGTAATAATGCAATTCATTTTATCGCTAAAGTATGATACGTATTACGATAATATATGTATATCATGTGTTAGACTTAGTATTAGTAAGTGACGGGTAAATTTTCGAGGACAAAAATATTTTAAGGGGGTGAGAATGTAATACTCCGAAAATTTTCATAAAATATAATTCAATTTTTATATACTATATTTTAATATTTTGAAAGTTAGGGACTAAATGATACATTTATCAAATTATATTTTATTTGTGTCAAATATTTAGATATTGATGGAGTTATCGTAAATATATGAATATTGGTCTTGTTGGATAAATCGTAATTAGATACATAAATCAGATTCGAGAAAAAGTAGATTCGGATAAATTAGCTCCAAGATATTTTAGTTTGAAGGAATTATCAAAAGCTAATTTATTTTTATTATTATTTAATTATAATTTTGAAAGTAAGGGGGGTGAAAAAAGATTTTCCATTAAAACAAGAAATTCCATTAGTTTTTCCGTTAAATCAAGAAATTTCGTTAGTTTTTCCGTTAAACCAGCATATTCCGTTTAATAGCCACTTTTTATATATAGAAAGATATATATATTCTTCCTCAACCACCAACTCTCCGGTGTCTCTTTTGGAATCCCAGTTTTGTCTTCAATTTTTTTTTTCAATGCAAGTCCTAAAAGCCCATTAATTCCAATCAGCCGCCGAAATTGTTGTGTCCAAAGAGAAGTCTAATTGGCTTTTCTTTTCTTTTCTTTTCTACTCGACCTCTTTATTTATTTATTTTTTGTTTAGTTTTGCAACTTACTTAATCATGCGCAGCAGAATTAAAGTAAATTTTTGATTCCCAAACAATGATCTGCTTTATATTTAGATAGAAACTGTGATAGAAATCATACATTTGATGAATTCTGCAAACTCCTTTGCTGATTTACGAACTCCAATGATCACGATCTACAATTCAAGCTGTCCAATTATCCAGCCTCCAATGGTGATCCACACAGAGAACAAGAATGACGGCTAGAGTTTTCTTTTCTCATGCTAGTAAGAATAATTAAAATCCTATTAGGGTTTTCAAACCCTAGCAGCCTATTAATATAAGTCGAAACGGGTTTGGCCCGTCTCTTAAACTTAACCCGGTCCAACATTTAATTAATCAAATTAATTAAATCTGGTCCATGAATTAATTAATCTTAGTTCGGGCCTATTAATAAGCAATTCAATTAATTAACTGTCCAATACTTGTCAATTAATTAATTGGTAAATCTCATTCTTCTGGTTCTCTTTTGTGTGTGACCCATTAGGTTCCCGATCACGATACGTAACGACGTGAATTATTATTTTGATCTGATCAAAATTGATAAATTAAAATACCTCTTTTAATTTATCATCAATTCACAACCATCATCCCAAATTGACATCTAGCAATGTGTCAGGCCAATACATGTGACGAGAAATGTTACATGGTATGACAAAACAAAAGTTGTTCATTTACCGTGAAACTATAATCCCTTCATCAATATGATCCGATCAATTACGAGATATGAATATGTGTCAATCTCAATTATCGACATATCTTTTATCCTATTGTTAAGTCAATGTAAGTCGAAAACTCTTTTTCAACTTATGAGTTCACCTTGGCCAAGGATTTCGTTATCAACTTTACTGGATCAAAATATAGATCATAATCTCTTACTATCTAAGAGTGACAAATCCTCTATTGATCATTCATAACTTTCATATGATTCTTGACATACCCGATCGATGTCGTATTAGCGACCCTTGGCAGAGTAACATCCAACATCACCAAAGTATGATTGTTCTCACCAAATTCATTAATGAACTTACTGATCCAGACCACAACTTTTGTTGTTTTCTTAAGCAATGATGTATAAAGCTTCTATTATTGAATCAACGGTTATTTTCGATTTGGAATCTTTCTAACATATCGCTTAAGAGTAAACAAATATTCTAATTGAAATATGCTATCATTCTAGTCCGAATAGAAGTTAGCATCAGTGTATCCATGAACTCCCAGTTCATTTTCTCCATATAAAATCTTCTTAAGATTTTATCTATATAGATCTGGATGAGTTAAGCAATCTTATAGATCTATCTCTATAGATCAAGCTATTTCTCACATATCTATTATGAAGAGATTATTCAACAACCATAATTTCAACAATTGAAATATAAAGACGTCATTTCCTATTAATAATATGTCTTATACATATTAATATTAGGAATATGACAATACACCCACTATCTTCTTGTAAACACACAATTTGTCTTCATTTTTTATAAAATCAAACATTTTGACTTTCACATCAATTTGAAGATTTCAGCTCCAAAAGATTTATTTCAATCCATATTGACCTTTTCCTTGTAAACTCATTTACAACCTATGAGTTTTAATCCACTAGCTAGGTCGACCAAGGTCCAAACCTTGGTTACATATATTAAGTTCATATCGGATTTCATAGTTTTCGTTATCTCAGCGAGTCAACACTTGACTTTGCTTATACATAATTAGTAGGCTCATCATTCTCGATTAGTAATGCCTGATTAGTAATCATGGATTCGTACTTTCCAGAAGGTCGAATAATTCTACAAGATTTATACGGAGCTGACGTATCCTCAAGAGTCTCCACTTCTTGATCAAGAGTATGTCCCTAACAGGCATGGGATCAGACTTATGTTCATCTACTTGGTCAACTATATCTGTGGATTCTTGAACTCTTTCAAGATTCATTCCGCTCCTACTATCCTCTCCTAGAATAAACATTTTTTCTAGGAGTATGACATGTCTTGAGATGAACATCTTCTTCTCAATGGGATTATAGAATTGATATCCAATTGTCTCTCGAATATCTCACAAATATATATTTATCGAATTAGTCTCAAACTTATCCGATTCATTGCGCTTCACATAAGCGTCACGGCCCAACCTTTCATATAAGAAAAGTTGGGTCTTCCGCCTTTCCATAACTCGTATGGATTTTTATCAACCAATTTAGATGAGACACGACTTAGTATGTAGCACGTGGTAATTAGTGCATGATCTCAAAACAATTTTGAAATATTGCATGGCTTGTTCTTAGTTGCACTATATCTAATAGTGTACGATTCCTCATTTCAGATACACTATCATGTTGCAGTGTATGTTGAGAAATACACTGCGTGAGAATCTCATTCTCTTTTAGATAATCTAAAATTTTACATTTTAGGTATTCTCCACATCGACCAAATTTTAGTGTGAGAATTTATTTACCTATTTGTTTCTTAATTTCTGGTTTGAATACCTTGAACATTTCAAGAGTTTCATACTTGAATTTCATCTATATACATGACAATTTCTGAAATAGTCGTCTAGTAAATCTGATGAGATAAGAGAAACTTTATCTAGCATTAATTGACATGGGTACATATACATCACTATGTATTAAATTCAGTAATTATGTAGATCTTTCTCAATTTCAAGTAAAAGGAGATTTAGTCACTATACCTAAGCATTTGTCAAATGATTCAAATTCATTTGACCCAAATATACATCTACATGTAAGTTTGGAATTATATTTTCATTTATGTGACCAAATCTGCAAAGCCAAATATAGGTGTTATTCAGATTATCATTTTTATACCTTTCAATATCTATACTTATTATAGAATGCTTAATATTTAGAATATAAATGTCATTTGTAATTTACCATAATCATTAAGATCTTATCAAGATAAAAAGGAACAACAATTGTCCTTAACATTAAAATAATTCATGTCCAAACATGAAATTTATTTAATGCTCTTGGTAATAGTGAGAACAAAATAACATTTCTCTAATTCTAATATTAAGACTAAAGGCAAAAGCAAGAAGTAGCTCTTATAGGCAATGCAGCAACCTTTACTCATTTTCAACGTACAGGTCAACTTCTCCCATTTTTACAGTGATCTACTTCTATTTAGTTTCTGCGTATTTATACAAATATGAGATCCATATCTGGTATCCAATACCCAAGAAACTAATGAAGTAGATATAAGTCTTGCAATTTCCTTTCCAGTGACCTATCATTCCAAAATGATAATAATGGTCATTAGATTTGGTATTGTCCTTATTTGTTTTAACTGTCTTAGTCATCTTGGTTGTTTTCCTTAAACATCCTTTAGACTTCCCTGGAGGAATCTATGACTAAGGTTTGCCCACTACAAACATAGATATTGAGTTTAACAGTCTTAAGCATGTTCAACAGCTCAATAAGTGTGCATTCGAATTTATTCATATTAAATTCATAATTAGTTATGAATAACTCTTCGGCAAAGATTGCAGAACCAAGTCATACTTAGTTCTTTGTTCATGACTGCACTCGATTGAGACAACTTCTCAAAGTAGTCAACGTCTTCAGCACACCAGCACTGGCTGAAGACTTTTCTGTCATTATGCACTAGTATAGTTGCGAGAAAATCTCATATCTTTCCACACGTGATTGTCCATCATTCAACACTTTGAGATGAAAAATCACGTGTTAGCATCTATACACTTATGTTGCTTTTGTAACTCGGGTGACATAGTCGTAAACATCACATATGTTGCAGTGCTATCGTGATCATTGTGTTTATTATAGCAATCACCTCTTCTTTTATTGAGTCATCAACAAGTTTCTCTGGAAAGGGCTACTCAAGGGTATAACCATTTTTTCATGCCTGAGAATAATTCTCAGATTGCAGTGTCAATCAAGAAAACTTGGTTTGGCTGTTGGCATATAGTATATCGCTCAAATACATATAGTTACTCAAGATTCAATAATGTAAACGACGAAAATTAAAAGAATAATATATAAAATGCATCGATTAATTTAACATGATCTTTTATTAAATTAATTTCGCTCCCACTGTTTAACTCAAATTTATGACCCTCTTACATAAATTTATGAAATCCATACTTGATTCCCAGTGGATTGGAATCCCATTTGTTGTATTAAAACCTTGAGTGTACTCAACAAACCTTAATAAAACATTTAGGTAGATACTATTATCAATTGTATCTCCATACAACTCCCAGATCATTAAGCTGACAACTCTTTGTCTTCACACATCTTATGTGTTAGCTTAACATGCCTCTAAAATTTATCTCATTGAGTGTACTCAACAAAAGATAAGTTTTAGTTAAGTCAAACCCATCATTCAGAAATATCTAATATTTTATAGTGTCAAACATATCCCTAATAGACCAACCTTGAGTGTACTTAACAAGCTGAGATCGATTTAGGACTCTCGTTCATCACTATAATGATGGAAGGCGAATAAGAAACTGACTTAATATTTTTAACGAGGGGTTTTGCATGCAAAGGTCTCATCGTAATAATTATATATATTTTATTATACATCTAACATGCAAATAAACATACATATAATAGTGTAGACGATTATGGACTTATACTATCTAGTCTTCCCGAGCCATAAGGAAGACTAATTGGTCAGTTCCTATGAGGTCTATCATTGATTCATATAATGTTCTATCTCTATGGTCTCCTCATCTTCTTGTATCTTCAATTAGTCCAGCTGCAATTTGTATCATATACTAGTTGGCACACATGCCTAAATAATATTGAACGTGCATGCCCATAATAATAACGGACTCACAGGTCCAAAATAAATTAGAGCTCGTAAGCCCATAAAACAACAAGAATAAAACTAACCATTCAACACATCCACATGGTAGAGTCAATAATCATCCATTAGTAAAACATTCATCATATAAATACATTCCTATATAATATCTAATATTATATGCAACCATGTTTCAAGTTTCTAGCAATAAAGTCGTCTAAACTAATTTAGACAAATGGATCGGAATAATTAATTAATCAAATTAATCAATTAATTTAATTAGCGGGCGTATTTGATTAAAATCAAATTTTAATTTTATATACCAAATTAGAATCTCATTCTAATTCCACTATTACATGGAGGAACTATTTAATAAAAATCAAATTTTAATTAACTATAAAATTAGAGTCCAACTCTAATTTCAAAGTTTTAAAATAAGATAATTTAATTAAAATCGAATTCTAATTAAATATCAAATAAGAGTCCAACTCTAATTTAAAAACTTAAGGCGATTGAATTTAATTAAAATCAAATTTTAATAAAATGAAAAAATTAGAATCAAACTCCAATTCCATGATATTAAGGCGAACTTATTTAATTAAAATCAAAATTTAATTAAATACAAAAATTAGAGTACAACTCTAATTTCAAGAAAATTTTTAGGGCAAGCAATTTTAATTAAAATCAAATTTTAATTAAATGTCAAATTAGAGTCTAACTCTAATTTCAAGAATATATTAAGGCGGATGATTTAATTAAAATCAAATTTTAATTAAATACTAAAGTAGAGTCCAACTCTAATTCAAATTGAATTAACATTTTAATTTAGGATAAAACTCCTAACTAAAATAAAATTCGATTTAAGGTCAAAGTTTAATATTTAAGTTAAAATCCAATTTTAACTAAAATATAAAAAATTGTCAATTTTTAATAAAATTTTAAACGGGTCAAAATTGATAATATGGGTCGAAACTCATTTGAAAATCAAATTTAAAACCATATTAATATATAAATTCAAAACTCATTTTTGAAAATTGCAAATTGACCCAAGCTTAAAATTCTAATCAGAACCTTCCAATTTCCCAAATTGCATGACATGCCCTTCAATTAAAAATTGCAAACTGACCCATTCTTCCATAATTACAGGAGGGGGCCTGCAATTTTATAATTTTCATTAGAGGCCCCCGCCGCCACCTCAAATCGTCCGACCCGCAGAAACCCTAGAATATTCCCCTTTCTCTTTGCGACGCCGATACCTCAGATTGATGGAGTAATGAAGGTGCTCCGGTTGTCACCCAGCCGGTGCACCACCGATTATTGCAGCAGCGCACGGCGCTGCGCGATCTCCAACAGTGCCGCTACGGGCGTCGTTGCAGCAGCAGTGACAATCGTTGCTGCTTTTCCCTCGAGGCGACGCGCTGCCGTGCCACTACCGGTGGCGTCGTCGCTGCCTCCTCCGCCATTTTTTTTTTCTTTTCCAGATTCGAAGCAAAATTTATTTTCTTTTCAAAAACAGATTTTTGAAAGACGAAAAATATAATTTTAAATTGCTAGATTCAAGAAAAAATTAAACAATCAACTTTTGACTATTTAATCATGCAAAACAATTTCTAAGAAACACAAAGTAGGTTCTGATACCACCTTGGGAACCTACTTGATCATGCACAGTGGAATTAAAGCACATTTTCGATTCCCAAACAAGGATCTGCTTTATGTTTAGATAGAAACTATGATAGAAATCATACATTTGATGAATTCTGCAAACTCCTTTGCTGATTTACGAACTCCAATGATCACGATCTACAATTCAAGCTGTCCAATTATCCAGCCTCCAATGGTGATCCACACAGAGAACAAGAATGACGGCTAGAGTTTTCTTTTCTCATGCTAGTAAGAATAATTAAAATCCTATTAGGGTTTTCAAACCCTAGCAGCCTATTAATATAAGTCGAAACGGGTTTGGCCCGTCTCTTAAACTTAACCCGGTCCAACATTTAATTAATCAAATTAATTAAATCTGGTCCATGAATTAATTAATCTTAGTTCGGGCCTATTAATAAGCAATTCAATTAATTAACTGTCCAATACTTGTCAATTAATTAATTGGTAAATCTCATTCTTCTGGTTCTCTTTTGTGTGTGACCCATTATGTTCCCGATCACGATACCTAACAACGTGAATTATTATTTTGATCTAATCAAAATTGATAAATTAAAATACCCCTTCTAATTTATCATCAATTCACATCCGTCGTCCCAAATTGATATCTAGCAATGTGTCAGGACAATACATGTGACGAGAAATGTCACATGGTGTGACAAAACCAAACTTGTTCGTATATCGTGAAACTATAATCCTATTCGTCAATATGATCCGATCAATTATGAGATATGGATATGTGTTAATCTCAATTATCGATCATATCTTTTATCCTACTGTTAAGTCAATGTAAGTCGAAAACTCTTTTTCGACTTATGAGTTCACCTTGGTCAATGACTTCATTATCAACTTTACTGGATCAAAATGTAGATCATAATCTCTTACTATTTAAGAGTGACGAATCTTCTATTGATCGTTCACAACCTTCATATGATTCTTAACATACCCGAACGATGCCGTATTAGCGACCCTTGGCAGAGTAACATCCAACATCACCAAAGTATGACCGTCATCATATAAGGCACTATGATGACTTCAAGCCAAATGACCAATTCTAGTATCGAACGTTAGAGATTAACCACTGACACTCGGATAGTTATCCATGTGGAATCTCCCAGCGGGTCTCCAATGTTTTGTTCTATAACAAAACATCCACGCGTTCATTCAAGTGTTACCACACTTTAGCTTGTGAGATCAGCTACTTACTTCATAAGTAAGAAATGCCATACGTGATGGTCTATCCGTAATAACGATATCCGTATCTCGTTATTACATACGACCACTGACGTTTTAAGATTCAGTCATATGTAATTTGTATCTCACAATCACAACTCATTGTGATTAACACACACACACACACACACATATATTAAATGTGCTTATGTCCAAAGTTGATTGGACTGAGGGCATGACACTTATATTTTGAGTGTGACTTTGCATCCAATAATCAAGTTAGTCCTCGTACTTTGACTTTCGTCATTTTTTTTCCTCTACTTTGCATTTTTGTTTCTCAAATTCTTCATCAAACATATTTTTACCTACAAAACACAATATAACATAAATGAGGTAGAATTTAATCCAAAAGACAATAAAATATTATAATTTAAGGCCACAAATAAGTGTATAAACTACACTTATCATACCTCCAAACTTGAATCTTTGTTTGTCCTCAAACAAAATTAAAACCTAACAAACACACAAACAAGAAATGTTAATTACCTAATTAACGGTCGATCGTTCAATCTAGTAAAGTAATAAAATTTAGCTAGCTAACATGACTTTTTATCTCAAGACTAAAATCATAATATCAAATCTATGCACATCTTCAAAATCACAATACTTAAATTAAAATTCACTTTTCCAATGTAAAATCAACGTGTGTGTGAAGAATTAAGTATAACATTATGAATTCATAAGTTGTTTCAATTCTCGATCCCCATTGGTCAAATATGTTCTTTCATCACTCGTAAGATTCACACGCACCCAAACTTATTCTTTTCACTCTTTCCAGTGTGTGAACTAATGTTAGATTTTTTTTTACTATCCTCACCTCTCTAATTTGGCAAGATTTCACGGATTGCAGTTCAACATTTCAATAAACAAGGATTCTTTATTTAGTTTGATTGCTTCAATCTCTAGGACTTAACTAGGCTAACAATTTCTTATCAAAGATCAAATTTTCTTAAACATGTGTTTGAGACATAATCAAGGCATTTGGTGCGTCTTATATTTCATGCACATGCTTTTCCTGATTTTTTTTTTTCAAAATTTTTTATAATAAATTTTTTTGAAGCATTCTTTCCATTAAGGTTTCTATATGACCCATGTAGAAAACTTTCGACCAATAACTCTCAAGTCAGATGACCACAGGGCACCAGGTTTTAAAAACCCTTACATGCTTAATTAGTCGAGACATAACGGCTACAAAGAGAAATTTTCTAATAAAATATTTTTTATGCCTTGATTAGTGCAATATCTCTTATTTAACACCAATTCAAGTAAAAACGACCTCTAACTTGAGATTTTCACCCAATTGCCTCCTATTGACATTAGACAATCCACCCAAGATTTTTAATTTCACACATGGAATCTCCATTTATCTCAACATCTTCCTACAACAGTGAAATCCCCCAAACTGTTCTAAATTTGGTCAAAGAATGTAAAATTTAGTGGTTTAGGATTTAACATATATGGTCCACTATTTCAACATATTCAATTATGAAATCAAATCATTCCTACACAATCCTGAACTTAATTCACGTGCTCAATATATATCAAATTTCACATGAAAAAGTAAAAATTAATTTAAGCATGCAACTTATTTACCGTTCATAGATCAATTCATGATTCAATATATTCGTCATTGTTAGACAGGCTAACTAACTCATACAAGCACACAAAAATAATAATTAAAAAATATTTATTATATTGTTTTTTTTATGAAATTTTTGACATTTTTTTTTTCGTTTTTTTAAAGCAATAAAAGTACACAAAAATACATAAAGAAAATGAAACTCGTGTTTTCCATCCCTAAACTTAAACTAGACATTGTTCTCAATGTCTTTAATCATAAATCTGCATATAAAGGGGCGTGGAAGAAGATGAAGAAAAGACTCCCTTGATATGGTATGTACTTCAATGGCTAGCTTTTATATTGCTCATATTGGCATTTTGGTCCATAGTTGTTTAAATGTTTTGTGTCGTCATGTTCCTGAAAATTCAAATGAAGCATTAAGATCAAATAATCGGAACAAGTGTTACTCAACTCTCACATCTAATAAACCAACTAACATATCGAAGATCTTAAGGAAAAGAGGGAAATGGGTAAGGAGTCACAGATAAACTTAAAATAAATTAAACTATCCTAAAATTTCAAAACAAAATAAATAAAAAGGACAAAAGAGCTTGGGTTGCCTCCCAAGAAGCGCTTCTTTAACATCATTAGCTTGACTTTGTGCCATGTTTATTTTGGAACAGCTAGTTCAATGCTTTCTTTGGCGATGAGAAAATCCTCTACGTAGTGTTTAATGCATTGTCTATTAACCTTGAGATTTCCCTTTGTTGGGTGGTGTAATTCACCTGTACTGTAGGGAAACATTTGGGATACCATAAAAGGTCCGGACCATCTTGATTTCAATTTTCCTAGGAACAGCTTAAGTTTGGAGTTGTACAAGAGCACTTGATCTCCCACTCTGGAAATTCGTTGTCGAATATTCTTGTCATGCCACTGTTTCATTTTTTCTTTGTAGATGGATGCATTTTCATAAGCTTCTCTTCTGAATTCTTCTAATTCGTGAAGCTGTAATATTCTAGTTTTACCGACTTTTTCTAATTCCATGCTCAACTGCTTCAATGCCCAGTATGCCTTGTGCTTAAACTCGACTGGTAGGTGACAAGCTTTCCCAAAAACTATTCGGTATGAAGACATTCCAATCGACGTCTTGTAAGCTGTACGATAAGCCCTCAAAGCATTGTCCAATTTTTTGGACCAATCTTTTCGGGATGCATTCACCATGAGTTTCAAAGTCCTTTTCAACTGTCTATTGGATGTTTCAACCTGTCCACTTGTCTGAGGATGATAGGGTGTGGTTATTCGATGTTGTACCACATATTTAGCTAGCACTGCCTTGAATAACCTATTACGGGAAGTGAGTTCCAACATCACTGATGATGGCTCTTGGAGATCCATAGCCATTGGAGATATTTTTCCTTATGAAATCCACCACTACCTTTGCATCATTGGCGGGTAATGACTTTGCTTCCACCCATTTGGACACGTAATCCACTACCACAAGTATATATCAATTGTTATATGACGATGGAAAAGGTCCCATAAAATCAATGTCTCAAACCTCGAACAGCTCCACCTCCAAAATATTGTTTAGTGGCATCTTGTGGCAAGCAGAAATATTACCTGTTTGTTGACACTTATCACACAATTTGCAAAAACTGTGATAGTCCTTAAATAACGTTGGCCAATAGAAACCGCTTTGAAGCACATTCGCTGTAGTTTTAGTCGGGCCAAAGTGCCCTCCATAAGTCGAAGCATGCACCTTGGAAAGTATTGGTTTCATCTCATCCTCTGGCACACATCTTTTGATAATCTGATCACCCCCTCTTCTGTATAAATGTGGATCATCCCAATAATAAAATTTTACCTCATGGAGAAGTTTCTTCTTCTGCAGAGAGGCAAATTTTGGATCCACATGCCCACTTGCTAAATAATTAACAATGTCTGCATACCAATGAGCATTTTCTAACTGTAGAAGTTGTTCATCAAGAAAAATTTCATTGATATCCAAATTGTCAAATCTTTTTGCTTGCTCTAGCCTTGATAAGTGATCTGCTACCTAGTTTTCTATCCCCTTCTTATCATGAATTTCAATGTCAAACTCTTGCAGTAACAAAACCTATCGAATCAGCCTGGGTTTGGCATCTTTCTTCTGAAATAAATATTTCAAATCTGAATGGTCTGTATAAATCATCACCTTTGAACCTATTAGATACGAACGAAATTTTTCGAGGCAAACACCACTGCTAGCATTTCTTTTTCAATTGTTGCATAGTTGGTTTGAGCATCTGTTAATGTTTTGCTAGCAAAATAGATGACATGCAAGACCTTTTCCTTTCGTTGACCCAACACCCCTCCCACTGCGAAATCACTAGCATTACACATGAGTTCAAATGATAGTTCCCAATCTGGTGCTACTATAACAGGTACATATGTTAAATTTTCATTCAAAGTGTTAAAAACATATAAACACTCATCAGAAAAGATAAATGGTACATCCTTCTCCAGTAGATTGCACAGAGGTTTTGTAATCTTCGAGAAGTCCTAGATGAATCGTCCGTAAAACTCTGCATGACCTAAAAAACTTCGAATCCCCTTGACCGAGGTAGGTGGCTGCAATTTTTCAATAACTTGTATCTTTGCTTTGTCGACTTCAATGCAGTATGATGAAATTCGACGACCCAACACTATCCCTTCCTTTACCATAAAGTGACACTTTTCCCAGTTGAGCACCAAATTTTTCTCTTCACACCTCTGTAAAACAAATGATAAACATTCCAAGCAGTCATAAAATGAGAATGACCTACTAACCGTTCCAATATCTTATCGAGAAAGGGCAATGGGAAATGATCTTTTCTGGTGGCGTTATTCAACTTCCTATAATCTATGCACACTCTCCACCTTGTTACTAACCGTGTTGGTATGAGTTCATTGTTCTCATTCTTCTCCACTGTAATTCTATCCTTTCTAGGCAGCACAAGGACTGGACTGACCCAAGAACTATCTGAAATATGGTAGATAATTCCTGTATCGAGCAGTTTCAACACTTCTTTTCTTACCACTTCCTTTAAAGTTGGATTCAATTTGCACTGCCCCTCCACCGATGGCTTAGACTCGTCATCCATCAAGATTTTTTGCATACAAAGAGTATGACTGATTTCTTGAATATCAGCTATAGTCCATCTAATTGCAGCCTTGTGCTCCCAAAGTACCCCTAACAACTTATTTTTCTCTTCTGCTGTGATGTCATTAGCAATAATCACTGGCAAATTTGTAGAGTTCCCCAAATATGCATAAAGAAGATGGGATGGTAAGGGTTTTAACTCTAGAGTCAGCAATTTCTCCACTGATGGAACTGATGGTGTAGGATTGGGACCAAGAGACTCGTATTACCAATGTCTATGTCTAATTGGTTGTTTAGCCAAATATACAGCACATTCTGTTTTCTCTACATTTGTTGCCTCTGATAGACTGTCTGGATGTGTTGCTTCAAATGTATCGGCCACAAGCTCATTAAGCATATCCACTTAGCAACAAGTATCTGAAGTTAATGGATGTTTCATTGCCTTGAACACATAGAATATGACCTGCTTATTGTCCACTTGAAGAATCATTTTTCGTCATATACATCAATAAGTGCTCTCCCAATCGCCAAGAAAGGTCTTCCCAAGATTAACGAAATATTTGAATCCTCTTCCACGTTCAAGATAATGAAATCAGCCAGGAAGATGAACTTATCAACCTTGACGAACACATCTTCTATAATTTCCTTTGGTCTTTTGATAAACCTATCAGACAGTTGCAATGAGATTTTTATAGGTTTAGCTTCTCTCAACCCAAGAGACTGGTACATAGAGAGTGGCATCAAATTAACACTAGCACCTAAGTCACATAAAGAATGCTTGAAATAATTTGAACCAATGGTGCATGATTTAGTAAAACTCCCTGGATCCTTTAATTTAGGGGGTAACTTTTTTAGGAGAATTGCACTGCATTCTTCGTTCAAGCAGATAGTCTCATACTCTTCCAACTTCCTCTTATTAGCCAGGATCTCTGTCAGAAATTTTGCATAACTCAGCATTTGTGCAATTGCATCTGCAAACGTGATGTTTATATGTAGTTTCTTGAAAATCTCAGCAAACTTTGTAAATTGCTTGTCTAACTTCCTCTTATGCAACCGTTGAGGAAATGGAATCGGTGGCACATAAGCCTTAATAGGACTTGGTGTTCTGACTGTAGATGATTCTTCTTTCACTTCATTTTTATTTCCATTTGTTGCAGATTTTTCTTCTCCGTCTGCCCCTTCAACTTCTACCTCTTTTTCTCGTCTATCTGGCCTTTTCACATGTATCTCAGGTAGTTGTACTCCACTTATAGTCGTAATAGCTTGTACTTGCTCCTTTGGGTTAATCATTGTATTGCCCGGTAATGTCCTTTGTGAACGTTCTGTCAACTGTTGAGCTATCTGACCGATTTGCGTTTCCAACTTCTTGATAGATGCTTGTTGATTCTGAAAATTTGTTTCAATTTGCTGGAACACCTTATCTGTCTTTTGTATGTACTGGTTGAACATCTATCCAAACTTGGTTTATTCTCTTGTTGAACATTATTTGGAAGATTCCCAGGCTGATTAGCAGACCATTTGAAATTCGGGTGCTGTCTCCATCCTGGGTTATAATTTTGTGAAGGGTTGAAATTGCGGGAGCCATTCCGAATGAAGTTGACCGTTCCTCAGAAAAGTTCATAGACATACAATTTTCAGTTGAATGATTAGCTCCACATTTTTCACATGATGGGCCACTCATCACTGCATGTGCTCCTCTGGTTTGTGATTTCACCAACAACTCTACCTGTTTTGGACACTTTCACATCAGCTCTTTAAATCTGTTCCATGCCTCGTGATAGCTTTCTCCATCGTGTTGTTGGAAAGTTTGAATTTCCAATCTAATTTTAGATACTTTTGCCAGTGGGAAGAATTTATAGCAGAATTTTCTGGTCAGTTCTTCCCATGTAGTAATGCTTCCATGAGGTTCTACGTCTAACCACTCAAATGCGGCATCTCTAAGTGTATATGGGAATAACTGCAATTTAATAGCATCTTCATTGACCCTCAGAGCATGGAAATTCTGATAATTTCGAAGAAATATGGAGATGTGTGTATTTGGATTTTCATGAGGCAACCTGTAGAATTGAAGTGTATTGCTCATCAAATTGATCTATTCTTCCCTTATCTGAAAATTGTTTATCCATAAAACTGCATACACAATGCTGGAGCATGTGGGCGCGCCTATTGGCATTAAAAACATTGAAACTGGCAGATTTCCTTCATTTATTTCCCTTAGCTCCTGCTGTTGATCCGGTAGCACTGCTACTCTTGCGGCCACTTGTCTAATTGGCTGAATATGAATATGAATATTTTGATCGTCGGCCTTTTGATGTTGTTTCTGTTTGTGTTCCTTGCGTATTCGTCTGAAAGTATGTTCTACTTCCGAGTCAAACGGTTCAAAATCGTTGTCTTGGGTACGGAGCATACAACAAAGAATTTATTTATTTTTTCATATAAATGAGAGTAAAATCAAATAAAAATTAAAAATGAAATAAACTAAGACTAAAAGTAAATAGTCCTCGGCAACGGCGTCAAAAACTTGTTGCATTTTTTATATCGCAAGTATACGATATTGTAATAAGTAGATTTAAAGTTCCCACGAAGACTATACTTGAGGTCTTAATTTACTTTTTCTAATTCCTATTTGACAAAAGCAAATAAATATTTATAATGATTTTGACCAACTACTTTTAACATATTGAAAATATAAGATGATTGCAAATAACGAATAATTGGAAAAACAAATATGTGATGAATATTAGATTATAATAATTTTATCTATTGATCACCTTTATTTTTAATTCAAGATTTATAACCTAATGTAGTGTTCGATCGAATTCTTCTATTGTACTCAATTTAGCCCTCTCCAGTTTGCATTGAGCCTATTTAACTAATTCAATTCTATATCTCTAAGCGAATCAATTTTAGTTAAATGAAACATTAGTTCTAAGAATTCAAATTATGATCGCAATAATTAGTATAGGTATCTCTACATGTTATACTAATTTACCGAATTTTATTCTATGGTCTAAATCCCAAACTCACCTTTTGATTCGTAAGAGACTCACATAATCATCAGATTATTGATCAGGTAATTTAATGCATTAAACTCATAATAAAATCAACACATAAATAATTAAACCACATAAATCTTGAATAAAAAAATAAAGGATCATAAGTCGATTAAATTGTTTTCCCTATATAAAAATTAGTTATTCATACTAGAAGAATAAAAACATAAAAAAGTGGAATGACATCACCAAAATTTGATGAAACGTGAAGCTGCTGTAGTCGTAAAAAGACCGAAACGCTGGGGGTTGATCGGTCGGAATAGGCAATCAACCGGAGGAGGTTGGCTGGAAGTTTCTATGATCCAAAATTTGACCGACCTTTGATTTCTACTATACAAACGGTTATACTGGACATTCAAATAAGAGGTGGTTACTGGACGAGTCATTCAAACTTAAAGAAGTTTTGGCGATTTAAATTCTATATATATCGTTACTCTTTTCATTCTTTAAATAGACTTTCAAGAGTATTAAAATGAGATATATTTTAAGAAATTTCTCTAAGTTTATATTTACATTCATTTCATTTATTTTTTCATATAAAAAACTTTGATTGACTCAAATTCTTTAATCATCGTCTTCATAAAAAAATTTCAACTCCTTTTGTACTCAACTTGTTTCTATTACTTGTAAAATAGATATATATTTTGAAGAAGACTTTTGAACTTACATTACATACATTTCTTATAGTTCTTCGTATTGAAAGTTTTGATTGATTAAATCAAACTTGTAAAATTGCTATATTCATCAAAGTTTCTGATCTCTTTCTTGGTACTTAATTTATTATAATTATTCATTAAAAGAGATATACATTTTGAGAAGATTTTTGAACTTACATTGCATTTATTTTTTCTTCATCTTTTCATTAAAAAACTTTGATTGATTGAATCAAATTTCTAATTATCTTATACACCAATTTTATTTTATTTTATCTAAGACTTAAACTGTCATTTATTGTTATTCGTTGAAGTGTTAGCTTCTCTTATTACTTAATTCATTTGTATCATTTATTAAGAGATATTTTTCATTGTAAATCATTTATTCTAAACTTGTGGGACATATTGAGATCCCATGAAAGTTCAATAGTATGATGATCGATGATCCTTGTTGTAAGTCACCGTGTGGGTCATATTGAGGTCTCGTAAAGCTCAATATTGTATAAGGATCGGTGCTCTTTATTTGTAAGTCACCGTAAGCATGGTAAAGTGTTGGATTGTACCATAAGTTAATCAATATAGTGAAAAGACATTGCTTATGCTCGAAAGTTTGGTAACGGAGGACATAAATCATTGCTTTGGATCGAACCTCCACAATTAGATCGTTTGCGGCATCCCTTTTTAATAAAACATTATGCTGATTAAAGTCAAACGAAGATTGATAAATATATTGTATGAAGCCTATATTGCTTGGGCTGTAACAATACAACATAGAATATATCTCACCAAACTTGCATATTAAAGATATCAACATACAAGGTTTTTAATGATGCTCGACATAAGGGGTTTTTCATTTGTTTCGTATGTTTGTCCCATCAATTTTTTGTTAAACAAGGTTTTTAATGATGCAGCTATTGTATAAATAGTCATTCAAGAAATAATGCTTTAAATAAAGTAGTATTTGCAAATGAACATTGTATCTCTACAACCCTAATTGTAATATATAAATATGAGACTTCAATTGTTAATAAAATACACACAAAAGTCTAATGACTTCTCTATTCTCCACTTCTCTTTAATTTATAATATGGACCAAATTTTATACATATTTTCAATTTTGATTGAACGAACCTTTCTATTTCGACCAACTTAGAGCATATGTAAAATAGAGATTTAGATCTCTAAAATGGCCGAAAACCTCTCCAATGAGGAGAGACAAATGAGATACAAATTACATTTTCGGTCGAAAATGTAAAAAAAATATGTTAATTTACAATTTTTTTCACATTCATAAGAGGCAAAAAACGGATTTAGATCTTTTCATTAAATAGTATTTGAATTTTGATCTATGAGATGTAAATGGGGATGCAAAAGTAATTTTGGAGATATAAATTTACACCAATATTGGAGATGCTTTTAGAGATCTATTATAAGCCCTTGTTTGCGCTACATTTTAATGAAAATTTGAGGGAAAATGCATTTTGAAATAACGATTATTTAGGAGAATGTACGGTTAAAAAAATCGGTTTACGTGTAATATATTATTCTATGAAAGAATGTGTGGTTGAAAGTGAGTTTTAAAAAAATGAGTTTTCAAAAAAAAAAAAAAGGGTCGTCAAACATAGGCTAAATAAGCTTTATGTTTTAGGAAATTAAGCAACATCTGTTTGACAACCATTAAAATGAGTTTTTTTTTAGGAAAATTGAGTTTTGGAATTGTGATTGTTTGGAGAATGTGTGGTTAAAAAGTAGGAAAAAAATTTAAATTCATGTAAAAAAATATTTTTTAGTGAGAATATGTGATTGAAAATGAAAAAAAAAAAATGATGTTTTGAAGAAATATTGTCAAACAAGGGCAAATTGTTGTTTACGTATTTGTCCAATTCAAATTTCAAAGATGCAGTCTCAATTAGGAACTTCCAGAATTGATGTATGCACCAACGTAAGCTTTTTGTCCGTTCTGGTCAACTAAACGAACGTGGAAATCCATAAACAAGACTGCCTTATTTGACCTCACTCAGTTAAACAATTTCTATCACCCATTTTTTTGGTCAAAAACAATATTATTTAATTTATTTAATCACGTTCTTGTCTTAAGTATGACCAACAACCTTGTGGTCAGTGTCATTTTATATTAATTATTTTAGGTTATTTATTATTAGTTTGGAATTGTATTAAAATATAGACAATAATTAAAAATATTTCATAGCTAATCCTTTTTATTGGATAGAAATAAAAAAAAAAAAATTATACCTTTAATTTTTTCTTCTTACTAATTGTCGTCGTCTAGTTAGGTAGACATTAAGTTATAAATCATTTATAGTGGATTGTTGATTTATAAAGTGCCTTGAGTTTTTATCCAGATGGAGTTTCTTTGTGATCAATTCTTTGTTATTTATTGCTTTCATAATTGCGGTAATTCAATATAGAAAAATCTGAATTGTATGATTAATCATCTAAAAAAAATTAAAGTGACTTGTTGCTATTTAATTGTCAAGTAATTTTAATTCCACGTAATCGCCTATTAACCCATCTCTATGTGCAGTTTGTGTCGAAATTCGTGTATTCAATTGGTAACAAAGCCTTATTTCGATTCATGGCCTTTATTTAATTCTAGATGAGTCAGTCATTGTTCGTGCTTCTGTTTTTCGACGGAAGCAACTATGCTTATTGGAAAGTTCGAATGAGAGTCTTCCTTAAAGCTTTGGATGAACGTATTTTGGATTAGCGTTCAAACTGGATGGACTCCACCATCAACTACTGTTGCTCGTGTAGTTACACCTACTGATATTTCATTATGGACTAAAGATGACTTAACTGAGTGTAACTGGAGCAATAAGAGCATTCCTGCTTTATTCATGGTTGTGTCTCTAAAGAGTCTATAAGAGTCTCGATGTGTGAGATTGCTAAAGAAGTTTGGGACATCTTAGAAACCACACATGAGGGAACTAAAACGGTTAAAAAAAATTAACTGCAGATGTTAACCTCTAGGTTTGAAGAAATTAGAATGAAGGACGATGAATTGTTCGATAAATTCTATGCAAAGATGAATGACCTAATTAATTCGAATTTTAACCTAGATGAGAAGATTCCCGAGTCCAAGATTATTAGAAAAGTCCTTAGATCCTTACTTGAAAGGTTTAGACCTAAAGTCACCGCGATTGAAGAAAGTAAGGACTTAGATGCCATTAAGATAGAAGAACTCGCACGATCCCTTCAAACCTATGAACTCATCGTTTCTCAACCTAAAAATGTTAAATCCATAGCCATAAACACTATTAGAGAAGAAGAGAGTAAATCTACTGATGTTGGATGCTTAGGGACGACAAAATAACTTATTTCGTTAAAAAATTCAGAAGGTAATGAGAAATAGGAGAAAGCCTCAAGAACGGAAAAATGAAGTCTCTAATAAATTCTCGAAAGATAGATGTTAAAAGAATAAATGTAGGAGTGCTAATAAGAAAATACAATTTGTTCAATGCCATGAGTGTCAGGGTTACGGTCACTATATGAATGAATGCCCTAACTTGAGAAATAGTTCGAATAAAGAAAGACGTTAGGCATTGTAGTGATCTTGAGTGATGATGAATAAGATTCGAGTGCTCAGAGTAATACATCTGGTGGTGAGAATGAAAAAAAAAATTGATGGCCTTCACATTTATAGCTAAGACTGAATTTAATAAAGAGATTGATAAGGTTGAAAGTGATGAACAAAATGAAAAATTTGAAGATGAACCTAATATTCACAAATCTTATCGTGAACTATTTGAGGAGAGTTTTCAGATTAAAAAGATCAATAAAGATGTACTGAAAAAAGTAAATGATCTGAAAAAAAGAAAGAAAAACTCATAGGTGACCTTCAGGACTCTACGAAAAACTTGAGTGAGTTGAAGCTTGTTAATGAGAACTTGGAAGTCAAAGTTAAACCCTTAACAAGTAATCTTGAAAAATCTAATATTCAACACTAATCTTTCATGGGTGGCACTCAGAAACTTTATAATCTGTTGAGGATGAACAAGCCTCCTAGTAATAGGTGTGGTCTTGGTTACGTTCAAAATGGTAATACTACTGCGAGTACATCCAAGACCACGTTTGTCCCGACCATTAACAAAACTCGAAAAATTATCTATCCTGAACCAAATGGCAACAATGTCTTAAGATCGAGACCTACAAGACAATGCAGCGTCAATCAACCTACATATCGACAACAACCTCTGAGTTGATTTGAACGTAGGTTCATTCCCACCTATCACCATTGTGAAGCTTTGGGACACACACGACCTAGGTGTCGTAAATTCGTGGCTATAGGTAAATATCAGGATTTCTCTAGTAAGATTAACTTTCTCGCTAATCAGGTTAGCCATTTAACTGTGATGATGTGATATGATTCGGGATATGCAATCACTTGGTCGAGTTTTGGAGTCCAAATTGAAGAAGTTGACAAGCCAATGTTCAAGTTTCGTGAAGGGCTCGGGAGCCAAAACGAGTTAGATTCAAGGTTTCGAAGATATTTGGAAAGAAAATGAGTAGTGTGGATTAAAATGTGCTTAACTCTCAGTTCGGGTGTCGAATTTTCACCCATGAGTACAATTCGCAATCATCACTTATACTCCACGATTAACTTGAGACAAATGTGTAGGAAGGTTTATTGTTCATTACTTATACTTATATCTATTAACATCTGCATTGTTGGGTTATTGTATGTTTTTTCTTGGTCCCTTGTCATTTTGTGACAAAAGGGGGAGTAGAAAGAAAAAAAATGAAAAAGAAAAAGGAAAAAGAAAAGACACTTTATTAATATTGCATTAACACTTTATTATGAAAAAGAAAAGACATTTTATTGTATATTGCACATTTTGATTTAACATGATAAATTATTTTACTCAAAAGGTATTAATTGATATACTTCTAATATTGTATGATTAAGTTTTGATGTTTTGTAGTATCAACGTTTCGTTTTGGTATGTTGGGTTCTTAATTTAGTATATGATTTGAATCTGAAAAAATGCCTTATGAATTATTAACTGCTTAAATCATTCTTACATTGTGAATTGCTTGATGAACTGTGTGAGTTGTTTTTACAGTTAATCTGGTTTCATGTACATTTTACATTGAATATTTGAGTTGTCTATTTCAGTAAACAGGTTATGATAAATGAAAAGTAGAATTCGATTAAGACAGTTATTAGTTGAGTTAGTTTTTTGAGTTTGTAATTTTATTTTATTATTGTCTTGATTTTAAATTGTAGTTTTATCATAAAATGCCAAAGGGGAAGTTTGTTAGGTATTTAATATAATTAGCAAATCTGTGAACAAAAATGACTAAAGTTAATGAGTTGTAAAAAGTCGAGGAGTAATGTGCAAATTAGTGAAAGTTGTGTTATTTTAGATCTAGGGTTCAAGAATGGGAAAGAAGGAAAACCGTCATGGAATTTCGTTAGATTGTCACCAAGGTTTGGATTGAGCGTCAGAAACAAAAACTTTATTGCTCGAGCGACAACTTGTCGCTCATCTCTAGCTTGAATGACAGTGTTATCCGAAAATTTTTAATTCGTTTTTAAAGCTTTTTGTCCGACCTAGTCAATTTTAAAACCTAACCTATAAATACCAAAAGCCACAAAATGGTTTTTCTAAGGTTGATCATTGAGCAAACATGTTGTTTTCATATTCTCTTCATCTTTTGAAGCTTTCAACCTTCATTATTCACATCGTGATTTGTTTTGGCGGTGAAAAACATCAAATTCACAATCCAAACACCAAGCTACAACTTCCTTCATATCCGTCAGAGTTTCTGAAATCAAGGGAAGGCGACCGAAGTTCTAGTCGTTGAAGAATGTGACGTTCTTTGTGAATCCACATGAGATAGACGATTTTACAAAGTTGAGAGTTGCTACAGGAGAGTGCAATCTAGGAGAGCTCTAGAAACTGCAGCTGAGAGTTGGTGCAGGAGCATAAAATCTAGGAGAGCTGTTGGAATTATAGTCAGGAGGTCAGATAGTACGCGTCGTCGTCTAGTTTGATAGACTGTAAGTTATACATCGTTTATAGTGGATTGTTGACTGACAAAGTGCTCGAAGTTTTTATCCAGTTGGGGTTTCTTCATGATCAATTATGTGTTATTTATTTCTTTTATAATTACAATAATTCAACATAAGAAAATCTAGATTGCATGATTAATTATCTAGAAAATGATTAATAGTGACTTGTTGCTATTTAATTGTTAAGTAATTTTAATTCCATGTAATCACCTATTCACCCACCTCTAGGTGTAGTTTGGGTCGAATTTCGTATTTTCAACACACACACACACTCCTTTGGTGAGAGTACAATTATTTTGTTATTATTGTCTGTCACATTCAATATATTATATGTTCGGATAATACATAGATGATTTCATTTAGAAGTTAAAACAGATCGAGATGTGAGAATTATTTATTGTTTTCATCTTTAACAATTGATTCCATGGATGGACACTGGCGGATGGAAGGAGGGTCATGGGGGCCACTTGACCCCCAACTTTTAGAGATTTGATCTATTTTTTTTTTTTGACAAAATTACAATAGATCTAACATTTTCTTTCACTCTTTCTCCCTCACCCCTATTACCAAAACTCCAACCCTAATAATTCTTTTAAAGTTATATACAATTTCTCCACAAATCATCACATCTACTGCAAATGTTCACTTTCCAATCAATATTTTCAACTAATTAAAAACTAAATTTACGTTTTTCCTATCAATTTTACTCTAAAATTGATGCAAAGTGATGTCATCACTTACCGTCAACCTCATCTGTCAGTGACATTTTGGCACCACCTTCGCTTGTCGGACTTCCAAACACCATCAATTTAAGTTATTTTTCCATTGAAAATTAAAAGGTAAATAGTGGGCAGACGATAGTAACTTATTTTAAATTTTTATTTTTAAAAAAATTCAAATTGATATAGAAAATGAGTTTGAATTACATTTATAGGTTATTTTCATTTTGTCCGACTTATGTGCATGATCTGTGTCAAATTAATTTGGAATGGGTTTGGAATGATTCATGTTAAATGGAATGGTTTTTAAATTGTGTATATATAATGTGCTTGGAATGATTCTGTCCAAATTGATTTACATTTATTGAATTGTGTTTATTTGGTTTGATTATTAGTATTAAATATTGGTTGATTTTTTTCCTTTCGATTACTTGAATGGATTGTTTGTATAAATCACGGATCAATTCTCTAAAAGCATATATATTGTCTTATGATGAGCAAAACATTAATGAAAGTAATGTTCGAGATAAAATTAATGAAAATTGTTGGGTTTTAGTTGATTATGTAATTGGCTATTCTGTAGACAAAATGACTTAAATTGATAATTGATGAAAGTTCAAGGAGCAATGTGCAAATATTTCAAAAGTTAGTTGAATAGGTCTAGGGTTTCGAGTTTGTAACAAGGGAGAAAACGGCGCAGATTTTCGTTGGACTATCGCCAGGTTATAGCTCGAGCTGCAAAAGAAAAAACATTATCGCTGGACCGTCGCCCCTCCTTTGCTCGAGTGACACCCTGTCCCTCGACTGTCGCTGGCCTCTCACTCGAGCGACAACATTATACGGAAAATTTTATTTTCGCGTTTTAAATGCTTTTTTCCTAGCCCATGATTTTCTTGACCTATCTATAAATACCAGAACATGTCCAAAACAAATTTCTTAAGGTTGATAATTGAGAGAGCTTCATCTGTAAGAGATATATTGATTACATCTTTCAACCTTCATCTTGCTTGAGTGTTTTGGTCAGAAAAACATTGAATCCAACATCCAAATACCAAACTACTACTTCCTACATATCTATCAGAGAGTGTTGAAGATCAAGAAAGGTGACTGGAGTTTCAGTTTGTGAAGAACGGGTTGTTCTTCGTGATCCACAGGAGATAGACGATTTTACCAAGCTAGGGACGGCTGCAGGATAGTGGAGTTTCAGGAGAGCATTGGTTATTGCAGCTGGAATTGGTGTAAGGGAGCATAGAATTCAAAAGAGCTGTCAGAATTGCAGTCAGGAGATCAGATAATTCGTGTCGTCGTCTAGTATGTTAGATTGTAAGTGTTGAATTGTTTATAGTGGATAGACTGGTAAAGTGCTCGGAGTTATTCCCAATTGGGTTTCTTCGTAAACAATTCTTGTGTTCTTTACTGCTCTATGTTTTACTATTTATTATACAAACTGAGATAATTCAACATAGGAAAATTAAATTTTTTGATTAATCATCTAGAGATAATTAACTTGTAACTTGTTGCTTGTTAATTAATTTTTAATTCTGCATATTACACTTATTCATCCCCTATAGGTGTTGTTAGGGCCGAACTTGCAATTTTTAATTGGTATCAGAGCCTTATTTCCATTCTGCCCCTTTTTTGATTAGTCTAGATGAGTCAGTCATTGTCCGTGCCTCCGTTTTTCGACGAAAGCAACTATGCTTATTGGAAAGTTCGAATGAGAGCTTTTCTTAATGTATGGGATGAATGTATTTGGATTGGTGTATAAAATGGCTGGATTTCGCCTACAACTACTGTTGATGGTATAGTTAATCCTACTGATATTTCTCTGTGAATCAAAACTAATTTGGGTGAGTGTAATTGGAACAGTAAGAGCCTTCATGCCCTATTCATGGCTGTGTCTACTGAAGAATTTAGGCATATATCGATGTGTGAAATTGCTAAGGAAGTTTGGGATATTTTAGAAACCACACACGAGGGAACTAAAACTGTTAAGAATTCTAAATTGCAAATGTGGATGTCTAGATTTGAAGAACTTAGAATGAATGATGATGAGAGATTTGATGAGTTCTATGCTAAGTTGAACGATATTGTGAATTCTAGTTTTAATCTAGGTGAAAAGATTCCCGAGTCAAAAATCGTTCGTAAGAATCTTAGATCCCTACCTGAAAGGTTTAGACCTAAGGTAACTGCAATTGGAAAAAGTAAGGACCCAGACTGCGTTAAGGTAGAAGAATTTGTAGGATCCCTCCAAACCTATGAATTGACTTTACCACATCCTAAGAAACAAAAATTCATCGCCATGAACACTGTTAGAGAAGTTGAGAGTGAGTCCACTGACACTGAGACATTTAAGGACGACAAAACTGCATCTTTCGTTAAAACATTTCAAAAGGTAATGAGGAATAGGAAGAAGATTTAGGAGCATAACAGTGATGTCCCTAATCAACTCTCAAGAGGTAAGCGTGAGAAAAACACTTCTAGGACTCCCATTAAGAAATCTCAAACAGTTCAATGTCTTGAATGAAGAGGATTTGGTCACATTAGGAGTGGATGTGTTAACTTGAAGATGAAGGTGAGTGGAGAACGTCGTAAGGTTTTAGCTGTGACTGTGATTGACGAGGAGTCGGAATCCAGTCCTCAGGATGAGACATCTGGGAGCAAAGATGAGAGTGAAAGGTCTGGAGGATGGTTAAATTGTCATGTTGCTTACCTTATTCTCAAAGCTCAAAATAATTCCATGTAGTATCTTGACATTGCCTGTTCAAGACATATGTGTGGTGACAAGTCTCTATTTTTCCCTCTTGATGAGTGGAATAGCGGTATTGTCACATTTGGTGATGGAGCCACTGCACCAATTCTTGGCAAAAGAAATGTGAGTATTGCTGGACTACTTGCCATCTCTGATGTGCTGTATGTGAAAAAGGTTTGAAGTCCAATATGTTAAGCATCAGTCAAATCTGTGATGCTGATTTTGAAGTCACCTTTGTTTAGAAAAGGTGTTCTATGTATGACTTAACTAGTAACATTGTTCTGGAAGGTGTGAGAATGTCTGAAATTTGTTACGAAATCTTACCAAATACAGATCACATGTGTAGTAGTGCCAAGATCGACGTCACTGAGTTGTGGAATCAATGACTGGGGCACATGAAACACAACAGTCTCTCTAAACTTGCCAAGAAAGAAGTTGTCAATGGTCTACCTAAGCTGGATATTTCTGATACCACTATTTGTGTCTGTGTCAACAAGGTAAACAGCTTAGAGTACCCCATAAACAAACTTCTAAGATCTTGACAAGCAAGTCTCTCGAATTGCTTCACATGGATTTGGTGGGACCATTGAGGACATAAAGTTTTGGTGGTAAGAGATACATCTTGGTGGTCATCGATGACTTTTCTCGGTTCACTTGGATTGAATTGCTGAGAGATAAAACTAAAGAGGTTAGTTTTGTCATCTCATTGTGTAAGAGACTGAAAAATGAGAAAGGTTATTTTGTGTCCAGAATTCGAAGTGATCATGGTAAGGAGTTTGAAAACTCGAATCTTGAGAACTTTTGTCTAGAGGAAGGAATCTAGCATGAATTCTCCTCACCAATCACTCCACATCAAAATAGTATAGTTGAGAGGAAGAATTGTGTGCTTTAAGAAATGGTTAGAGCTATGCTTCATGGTAAAGATTTAGCTATACATTTTTGGGGGATAGCTATAAACACCGCATGTTACATTATCAACAGAGTTTATCTCAGACCTAAAACTGACATGACACTATATGAGGTCTGGAAGGATAAATAGCCTACTGTCAAGTACTTTCGTGTGTTTGGAAGCAAGTGCTTCATTTTGAGGGACATGGAGAACCTAGGGAAGTTTGATTGATAAATGTATATTTCTAGGATACTCCAAGAATAGTCGGGCTTATCAGGTGTACAACAATCGTACATATGTTGTGATGGAATCTATTAATGTAGTGGTTGATGACACTAGTTGTGAGGGGAAGATTGGGTGAAGAGTGTGTTGAGTCAGAACAGGTGAATGTTGAGCCAGTCAAGGTTGCTAAACCCAAGGATGCTTCGGGTTCTAATCCCACACGAACAACAAATGAGTTGGTTGTTTTTACTCAGGGTCCTACTTTTGATAATGAAACAAAACCACCTAAGGAACCATCATCCGAAGTGAAGTTGAATCATCCTAAGGATAATTTGATTAGAGATATCAAAGATGGGATGAGGCTTCGCAAGAGGGTTCTGAACAACCTATCGTATGCTAGTTATGTATCTCAGATTGAACCAAAGAATATTGAAGAAGCTCTTAGGGATAAATACTGGGTGAATGCGATGCACGAAGATCTCAATCAGTTTGTTAGAAACATAGTTTGGGATTTAGTATCTAGGCCTGATGATTGTAATGCTGTTGGTACCAAGTGGATATTCAAGAATAAAACTGATGATCAAGGTGCCATCACAAGGAATAAGGCTAGGTTGGTTGCTCAGTGAGAATTCTTTTGGTAGTTGCCTGTACTTTGGGCTTTAAATTGTATCAAATGGATGTCAAAAGTGCGTTCCTGAATGGTGTTCTTCAGGAAGAAGCTTATGTGGAACAACTTAAAGAGTTTGTTGATCCCAAATTTCCCGCACTATGTGTATAGGCTGAATAAAGCTCTGTATGGGTTGAAATAAGCTCCAAAGCTTGGTATGATCGGCTTACTGCATACTTCCTGGAATATGGCTTCACGAGAGGTGGTGCTGACAGAACTTTGTTCATAAGAAGTGTTGAGGACACCATTACCATAGCTCAGATCTATGTAGATGACATCGTCTTTGGTTCTCCTATTGATTCCCTTGCTCATGATTTTGCAGAATGTATGAAACAAGAATTTGAGATGAGCATGATTGGTAAATTGTCATTCTTTCTTGGTCTTCAAGTCAAGCAGACTGATGAGAGGTTATTCATTTCACAATCAAAGTATGCCAAGAATCTTGTGAAACGATTTGGACTAGACAGTAAGAAATACACTAGAACCCCTATGAGTACCAGTGTCAAGTTAGGTCTTGATCCTATAGGTAAGAGTGTTGACCAAACACTTTACAGGAGCATGATAAGTAGCCTGCTTTAAGTTATTTCTAGTAGACCTGACATTGCATTTAGTGTAGGGGTCTGTGTATGCTTTCAGGCTGATCCTAAGGAGTCTCATCTGAGTGCTGTACGACGTATTATTAGATATGTCAATGGTACGGTTGATTTGTTTGCAGTTTTATGCTTTGTGTGCTTGGTGCATTCATATTTTTATACAAAAAAATGGAATTTTGATTTGGAAATTGGCTATACAGCATGACATATAATATACTTGATTTTGTTGGTATTAATCAAGATTGAGTCTTTTATGAGCAGTACTATAATTTCCATTACTAGGTTAGGGTACTTGTGGAGTATTTTATATAGATATCTTCATATACCATCTGCACTGCACACACTATGAACTTGATTAGTGGGACTCTACCGTATGTGTGAGATTTGGAATGGCAGTCACATGTTTGTAGGGTGACTTTAAACATGAATTGAACATTTTAGTTAGACCTAAGCTCAATATTTTCTCTGCATGAATCAAATATTTGTCCGAAAAATAATAAGGAGCTTAATATCTTAATGCTACTTTTCAAAGTATACTTGACTTGAGCAATTAAGCCTGCAGGGTTTCTTATAACCTAGTGCATGTGGTCAACTGACTTGGGTTAATCGGCCTAAAGCTCGTTACAGGGGTCATGTTAGTCGTTTAATGGAAAGGAGCTTGCACTTAAAATGTAAACATCTCTGAGCATCTCTATTTAAAGTTGTGATAAAAAAAATATGTGTGCTGTAAGTCAGGAGGAGAAGAGTACATCTATATTGAAAATGAGCTTTCACTGTAGGTTTTAATGAGCTTTACAGGTGTGACTTTCATAAGTAGAGGAATATATTTATTAGCAGTGATGTTGTGCTGGTTCTTTCTCACAAAATTAAGATTTGGAGTCCTACTCACAGCATATTAGTGACACTTAACACATATGAGTCACTTATATCATATACTCTATGGGTATTTTAAGATAGAAGTGTGGGAAGATGTATTGATCACTGTTTGTCCTTCTGATTGATTTTGCCTACTTAATTGAGATGTTGTGTGATTTGACTGTATCCCTTGTCATTGTGTGACAAAAAGGGGGAGAGAAAGTTTGACTTACTTGAATTTATTTTTTTTAAAAAGATGATATTGCATGGATTTCTTATAATCTGGTTTTCAAATTGACTTGCAATTAGAGATCTGCAAATGATATGTCTTTGTCTTTTTAGGGGTCGTTGGGGGAGAGACATAGATATTGTATAGACATATTATGCTTTAAATTTGGTTTGATCTTTTGCATTTGTCATATGTCTTGAGGGGTCGTTGGGGAGAGCACATGCATATTTGTTTGATTAGTTTTGCTAAACTAAGTTTTTGATGTTTTAGCAGTGTCAATATTTCATTTTGGTATGTTGGGTTGAATTGATACTGTGTCTTAGTTTTGCTTGTAATTTAAAACTGAAAAATATGCTATATGAGTTACATTTGCTCAAATGACACTTACAATTGAATTGTTTGAACTATGATTATTGTTGATCTTGGTTTATCCTAGTTTCCACACATTTTACACTGGTATTTAAGTTGTTTGTTTCAAGAAACAAACAGGTACTTATGATTCGATCAAGGCAGATTGTAGTATAGGCGTGTCATTGTTTTGAGTCTGTAACTTTATTTTTCATTACTGCCTTGACATAGTATAGTGTTTTGTCACTGAATGCCAAATGAGGAGTTTGTTAGGTTTTAGTTGATTATGTAATTGGCTATTCTGTAAATAAAAGGACTTAAATTAATAGTTGATGAAAGTTCAAGGAGTAATGTGCAAAAATGTCAAAAGTTAGTTGAATAGGTTTAGGTTTCGAGTTTGGAACAAGGGAGAAAATGACACGGATTTTCGCTGGATTGTCGCCAGGTTATGGCTCGAGCAGCAAAAGCAGAAATACTGTCGTTGGACCGTCGCCCCTCCTTCGCTTGAGCGACATCTCGTCGCTCGACTTTCGCTGGCCTTTCGTTTGAGCGACAACTTTATACTGGAAATTTTATTTTCGCGTTTTAAAGACTTTTTTCCTGGTCCATGGTTTTCTTTACGTCTATAAATACCAGAACACGTCCAAAATGAATTTCTTAAGGTTGATAATTGAGAGAGCTTCATATGTGAGAGATCGATTGATTACATCTTTTAACCTTCATCTTGCTTAAGTGCTTTGGTTAGAAAAACATCGAATCCAACATCAAAATACCAAACTGCTATTTCCTACATATCTATCAGAGAGTGCTAAAAATCAAGGAAGGCGACTGGAGTTCTAGTCTGTGAAGCACGGGTTGTTCTTCGTGATCCACAGTAGATAGACAATTCTACCAAGCTAGGGGCTGCTGCAGGATAGTGAAGTTCCAGGAGAGCGTTGGTTATTGCAGCTGAAATTGGTGCAGGGGAGTACAGAATTCAGGAGAGCTGTCATAATTGCAGTCAGGAGATCAGATAGTTCGTGTCGTCGTCTAGTCTGGTAGATTGTAAGTGATAAATCGTTTATAGTGAATTGACTGGCAAAGTGCCCGGAGTTTTTCCCAGTTGGATATCTTCGTGAACAATTCTTGTGATCTTTACTGCTTTATGTTTTACTGTTTATTTTACAAATCGCAGTAATTCAACATAGGAAAATTGGATTGTTTGATTAATCATTTAGAGATAATTAGGTTTTGACTTGTTGCTTGTTAATTAATTTTTAATTCCGGATATTACACCTATTCACCATTCTCTAAGTGTTGTTAGGGTCGAACTTGCGTTTTTCAAAAATAATGTTGGAGATGAAATGGATGACGGACTTGATGATGAAATGGATGTTGGGAATGAAACAAATTAAACTAATTTTGAAGATGTTTCAGTTAAAATTAATGCTGAGGATGTTAGGAATGAAAATGCCCATGGTACAATTGTAATAAAATACTGAATATTTTTTATTTTTTTATTTATTTTAAGAATTTGATTGTACTCTACTGATTAAAGAATTAATATGTAATGATTAAAAAATAATCATTAACTGGTCTCGATAAAATTGTTTATTTTTTTTCAGAGCAAAGATGGAAGGAAGGAGTTATGCTTCTCTAGAATCTGACCACTCTGTATTTAATGATTTCTGGTGACGAGGGGGTTTGATGAAGGGTGCACGTCCGAAGCTGGTGTAGAGAGGTGGTGGGAGTGGCATAAGATCATGATTCCTTTATAAATCTCATTTGTTCTTCAATTATAAATTAAAGAACTAAATATGTATTTCATGATTTTTTCTCTTTGAGTTTTGAGTACTATAACTATTCAAAAACAATCACCCACCAGTCCGAATGTAAAAAACAATAATCATAGACTAATCTCTTTAGTTCAACACTATAAACGATTTAAGTTATAGCATCTCCAGTATAACAAGATCTTTATTTTACTTTTTGTCTACAATCCTTTATTTATTTTTTCTCATTTTTAATTGCTGTATATTTTTTTAGATGTCGAATACTAAAAAGTTCAATATAATATGAATATTTTAAGTGGTGGAGCATTCAATCTTGGAAGGAATAAATAAATAAAACTCACTTTTCTATGGATGTTATCTTAGCTTTATGATTAATAATTTAATAATATTAAACCTGTCAATGGACTAGTATGGGTCTATATTCGAATCCAGTCCAAAAATAATCATTTACTATTGTTCGAATATGGATTAGGGACTATATTCGATTATCCAAATCCAATGAGCTTACATTTCATTCATATAAGATCTGGTTGAGAAGAGTTGTATGTATTTGTAAGAATTAAGAGTAATGTTGTTTGACGTTATTGATATTATAACAATAATTTAGATGATATTAAGTAATATTCATAAATAGATAAAATTATATGATTAACATAATTGTATTTTATTATACCACAAAGTATCAACTAAACTAGTGTGTATAGCACCAATGTCGACAAAAGGTTGAATAGTTTGAAAAAAATAAAAACACAACACTTGCTTATTATCTGTCACATCATCATATTTTTCTATCCATGTCCTTGAGCCTGACCAAAGAGCATTATTCATGTCAAAATATTTCTACAATGATTAATAGTTAGTAATCTACCGTTGAAACACATAATTTATTAAACTGAAGAAGTCTTTTTAATTTGTTATATATAATTTTAAATGTTATATCTTCAATAATTTTAGTTTTATAAGTTCTAACATTGATCAGGTGCTCATAATTTGTTGAGTTTGACTAAAATTTGTGAAATAAAAAATTATGGGTTTTGCTAGGGAGACAGGGGCCACGTGATTGCACATGGCGGAATAACAAAATCCAAAAATCATATGGTAAAAAGGAAAATCATTCTTATTTGACATTGAAAAGGAAATATTTTAAAATCTTTATTGAAAGTTTAAATTTATCGAGTATTTAGATCCAACGAGTGGAATTACACCATTAAAAAGCAACAAGTTACTTTTTAATTGTTTTTAGATAATTATGTTAAACAATCCAATTAAGCTTATGTTTGAATTCTACAGTATATCAAAAAAAGTAAATAAATAAGAACACCAAAGTTGATCACGGAGAAAACCTTTCACAAATGATCAAAAAACTTCGAGTATTTTGCTAGTCAACAATCTACTATAAACGATAAGAATTAACCTTTAGTCCCCTCTGACTTTTTTCTTGTAAGCACCTTGGCCCTCGTGGACTCTGTACTCCTTACATTAGCTCCCAACCCTTGGTATCATTTATCTCTTGTGGACCTCTAAGAACGAATCTCGTTCTTCAGCGTTGGAACTCCAAGCGCTTCATCCCTAAACTCCAGCAACTCTGAAAGCTAATTGGCGAAGGTAGGTTTAGTATTTGATTAATGATCTTTTTGTGTTTTGATTTTCTAGGCTGATGCAAGAGATGTTGAAATATGTTTTTAGCTTTCAAAGAACAAACTCTTTGACTTAAAACAAGATACTAATTGGATCAATGTATGAGTTTAATAATGAACAAATAATAATGTTGTTGAATTAAGGAATAAAAGAAAGGATATTTGGATCTTCAAAGAATGATATCTATAACTAAAATATTGTTTAACTACACTTTGAATGTTACATATGGTGTATATTTATAATGAGTAGTGTTTGGGATGAAAAGGAACTCAAAATCAGCTTGAAAACCGAATAATTTTGTTCATCGGATAGAGCTTAAGGTGAGTGGCTGTTGAGTTGTAGTCAGTGTTTTCATTATAACATTCTCTCTCAATATCGAATTGACGTGATTCAAAGTGCATTGAAAAGATAAATCAGAGAGGTACAGTTAGTCCATACATAGCCTTGTCCTACATGACAAATGCTTTTCATTTTGTGGTTGAGAATTTGGAGTATGATTTGTGCAACACTTTTATACTTCTTTGACTTCTAATTGCATTCAATGATCATATGTGATCTACTTTGATATCTTGAACTTTTTCAAGACCTATATTATTAATCCCAACTCTTTTTACTTTAATTAGGACTCAATAATCATATTTCGACTTTGATTACAACTCGATAAACACTTAATACAATTCAACTAAGACGTGATCTTGATTAAGGAAATTGCTAATTCCAAATTTGAAAATTGTTAATTTTGTTAATTACAAATTTGGATTTAATAATCTCCCCCTTTGAAATTTCGTGACAAAATCATTTATTTCAAAATCAAAGTAGAATAAAAAATCTACCAAAGACTTAATGTCCAAAATTTACTTCAACCATTTCATCAACATATTTCTTGAAACACATGAAAACAACAATACCACATGCAAAACAAGAGAAATTGACAATTAAGAAAATATATTACTAAATTATATGAAACAACATAAGTAAAACACGTGTAACACCAAAAAATGTAATACTACGTGAATTACTAACTTAAAAATAAAGTGTAGAATGTCAATATCAATATTGACAAAATACAATATCAATATTAAAATTCCAACAAAAATTAACCATGACTCCCTCTAAGTTAAATATCAATAAAAAATTCAAATTTTTCAAATTTCTCCCCCTAATTCATATAATTAAATCCCTAAAATAAATATTAATATCTTCTCCTTTTTGTAACTAATAACAAAGGAAAAACAAGAAATAATCATGAAGAACACATATAGTAATAAGTAAAAAAAATTATGCACATGTACAATTATGCAAAACATGTGGTGGGAGAATAATTTTTTTTGAGACAACCATTTTTATTTTTCGTGGATTTTTAAATGTATCATTATGGAAGTTATTTGCCTACTTATAAATTTATAATTCCTAAATAGTAAACTTTTATCACATAACTTATTTTAAACATATATGGAGTAAATTGTATAAACTATACATGTGTAAAAAGTGTCATTAAACTCGTGTAAGCAAGTCTCAAGTCTCACATGACCATAGGACATCATGTTTTATGAAACCCTAACAAACTTAATTGGTCGAGTCATAAATGCTACGAAGAAAAGTATAAGATGTAACTCACATTTTTTAGAGCTTTTTCTTTTCAAGCTTAATAATATTTTTTTTCTAGGGGAATATACAAGAGTTTTCATTTCATATTTAAAGTCAACCCATTACACAAGTGATTGCCATCCAAAGTCTCATACACGCAATCAAAACCACTCACAATAGCTTAATTTGTGCAGTGCAGAATGTATATAAAATAATATATTCCAAGTACTCCAAATAAATTTTAATTAAAGTTAATGAAGACTTTATTCATTAATTATATAAAGTATTTGATCACAAAGTAACATGTCATAAAATATTCTTTAAAAAAAATTCCCTTTTCAATTTTTTTAAAATTTTATTTTTCAAGATAATATATAAAATAAAAAATAAACAAAGAAATGTTTAGAATGCATGCATAAATATGTAGATACAATAAATAATACAAAAGCATACACCTAACTACCTACTTAATGAGGAACATAAATACTCTTACCATGAAGAGCAACACAAGCAACACAACAATTCAAATCATCAATTTTACATGTGAGTTTACTCTTTTTGATCCAAATCTTCTTAAAAGAGGATGAAATCTTAGTCAATTGAATTATCAACCCAATCAAGTGACTCACATGATTAGTCAAGAATTGACTAGTTAGAACTTGTTTATTTTTCCTAATCAATGGTTTATGGCATTTAGGTCTAATATGACCCTATTCACCATAGTTATGACATGTGGGGATGAATTTAGGAGGAATCCTAAGTTTTAAGTTATGAACCTTAAGTTGGAAAAACCTATTTTGAACAGTTGATCTAGGCCTTTGGATTCATACGATTTCAGTCTTGTTCCTATTTAAGAGTTGGCGACATTTGGGTTTTATGTGTCCAAATTTACCACAATGGTGACATGTCGGGATGAATTTAGGACCAATTCTAGATTTCAATTTTTGAACCTTATGACTGGTTGAGGGAGGTACAAAATTATTTTTAGAAAAGGAAGCGACGTCGTAATTTGTTTTATTAAAGCCTGCACCTCTTCTATTTCCAATTGGTTTGTTCAGAACAATCATATTATCAATGTTCTAATATCCACTAGAAAAAAGACTGGAATTGAGTATTTGATTTTTTAAGATCACTCATAAGAGAACTAATCTTAACATTTAAGGACATTTTCTCAACCCTCAACTCATTCAAACTTCTAGTGGATTCCTCAAGTTTGGCTACACAGCTTTCCTTTTCTAATTCAACATTATTCAATTTTTTGAAGGCAGAGAGGTTTGCTTTTTCAACTTAATGCACTTTTCAAACTACTAATCATAAATCTCCCGAATATCCACTTAGATCCCGAATCAGAAAGTGATTGACTCATCTAGACAAAATTATGGGTCAAGGAACGATATTAAGCTCCTATACGACTTGGAAGTTTAAATTCACCAAATATTTAGATCTAATATGTGGAATTACACAATCAAAATCAACGAGTCATTTTTTAATTTTTTTCTAGATGATTATGTCATACAATCCAATTAATCCTATGTTTGAATTCCACAATATATCAAAAGCAATAAATAAATAAGAACACCAAAGATGATCATGAAGAAAACCCTTCGTAAAGGATCAAAAACTTTGGGCACTTTGCATGTCAACAATCCTCTATAAACGGTGAGACTTACAGTATGATACAGATCCAACTAGCCCTTAGTCCCGTCTAACCTTTTTTCTGTAATCACCTTAGCCCTTTTGGACTGCGTGCTCCTCACACTAGCTCCCAACCCCTAGTCTCGTTTATCTCATGTGGACCTCTAAGAACAATGTTGAAACTCCAAACGCTACTTTCCAAAACTCCAGCAACTTTCAAGGCTTATTGGTGAATGTAGGTTTGGTGTTTGATCAATGTTCTTTCTGAGTTTTGATCTTTTAGGCTATCAACAAGATATTTTAAAATATGTTTTTGGCTATTAAAGAACAAACTCTTGAGTTACAATAGACTCCACTAATTGGATCTGTATAAATGTTCAATAATGAACAAATAATATTGTGGTTGAATCAAATAATCTATGAAACGGTGTTTGGATCTTCAAAAAATAATCTCTATAATAAAAATATTGTTCAACCACACTTTTGGACGTTACATAGGGTGTATATTTATAATGTGTAGTATTTGGGATGAAAATGAACTCAAAAACAGTTTCAAAATCGAATATTACTGTACGTCGGATAACCATGCTGCTTGAGCACTAGACGAACGATAATTGAGGAGTCACCAGTATTTTTATCATAATTTTTTTTCTCGATATCTGATTGAGGTAATTCAAAATGCATTGAAAAGATAAATGAAAAGGATACAATTATTCTATAATATCCTTGTCCAAATTTCAATGTTTTCTACATGAAAAATGAGTTGTAACTTGTCGCTAAGAATTTCGAGCATGATTTGTGCAACATTTTTACATTTCTTTCACTTTTAATTGCATTTCAATGATCATATGTGGTCTTTTTGGATATCTTGGATTCCTTCAAAACTTATAATATCAATCCCAACTATTTTGACTTTAATTATGACACAATAACTCCTATTTTGATTTTAATTACAACTCGATAAACTCATAATAAAATTTAATTAGGACATGGTTTTAACTAAGACAATTGCCAATTACAAATTTGAAAATTGTTAATTTTGCTAATTAGAAAATTGGACCTAACATTTATCATAAATGAATGGACTCGGTTGCTATTATAGAAAGGAATGTTCCATCATCTCAGTGACCAATTTTATAAATATGCACGCTTCTTACGTGAATTGGGTTACAGTACAATAAAGCGTGAATGCTTCATAAATTGAGAGTTTCAAATTTGTGTAGGGAGGAGTGAAAGAAGGAAAAATATTATGCTGTAAGGTTTTCTTAACTAATAAAATATTTTTCTCATGTGGTCATCGACCACGATTTGCTGAATCAAGTTTAATTTGTATTTTTTTTCTTTCTCGATCGTTTTTCAATTTCCTTTTTGATGTACGTTTTTCTAACCTTAATATATCTTATGGTACTGCAAAAGAAATTGAGTCAAGATAATAAAAATAAGAAAATGTAAAAAAGATATTTCTCGACTAAACATCAATTCAAACTTGCCGTTTATCAGATTTCTGTTAATAAAATATCAGATCTCTAAGATTTTTAATTCTTTTAGCTTTTTAACCCTTTTATTTTCAACCCATTTCTTGTTGTGTAAATGACCCCTTTTACAGATATTTTTAGGGACCTTTTGGCCAATTTTTCGAGTTGACAAACTAATCATTATGCAAAAAGTCACATTTAAGTCAAAGTTTCAGTATTTTGGTTGAGATTAATGCTTTCATGACATTGACGGGCAATTAGTTATGTACACGCATAGGTTTTTACGGAAGATGAAGTTGATTTTATTGTGTCAGAATCCACACTTAAAATAGCTTCAATGTTTGAGAATGAACCCGTTCACCTCATTTTTTGCACCGTTGACGTAGACAAAAGATATTGGGCCAACTCGCATTCTCTCAAGCTAATTCCAACACACGTGTACTGATTGTCAATCGATAATAAAATGAGGTTTGAATGTGGGAGAAGTTTTATAACACTAGACAAAAATGTTTCGGTTCCGAAGAAATATACGAGAGAAATTACACGATAATGAATGACCGACTAGAGCCAAACTCAAGATCAAGATCACATCTCAAACATTAAAAACCAAAAATTAATAAAAAAGAGGAGAATATATAGCTTGCAATTGATATATTTGCATTACTTCCAAAATGATACAAATGTGAGATATTTATAGTGTTACATGTGAAATGGTGTCCATGGGATGGAGGGACACGTGACCTAATTTCCTTAACCGAGGCATCTTATACTAAGCATCAATTTTGACTCCACTAACCTGTGGCTCATTAAATATCCCCAAAAAGAAGGTAGTCACCCTATAACTTATGCTTCCAATACTGACCTTTTTACTCATTACAAAATCCCAATCAATCATTTTAAAAGAATTTCATAAATTCAAGATCTTCAAACATGGATCCTCATCAGCCGTAATTGAGCATTGGATTCTACTTCATTGAACCTTACCACTTCGACAAAGAAGTTTCGTTTGGGCCTTGGATTCATCCTTAATAGAGGGATTTCGACAGGGCCAGTCTCATGAAAATCACTTTGGTAGGAGTGGGCTTTGGTGGATTGGATTTAAATAGACTTTGGTAGGTCCTACTCCATGTGGCATACCACATGGCCTCAACAAGAAGAGCTTCGACGAATTGACCACTTGGGGTACCAGAAAGCGAAGTGTAATAATAGCCCTTCAAGTCCATGTATGGTTAATTATGTCATGCACAGAAGTCTTGAGCAGAATTTCTTTAAAGCATGTTTCCTATCATGGTTAGATTTTTGACCAACACAATAGTTACAAATTGAAGGTGCAATAATGGCAACACTGCTGTAATTTTAAATCAATGCGCCAAGGCTCATGCGTGAGAGATACACATCAATCTAAGGCATTAATAACAAAAACTGTTAGAAATCAACGTCTCAGATGAAGTTAAAATTGGATGCTTTAGATGAAGTAGATTTAAATCAAATGGCCGAGCTTTGTAGTTTCTTCCCATGAAAGCCAAAAATGCTCTTTTATCAATTTTTGCCCTCACAAAAGTCTTCAAATCTCTCCAGCATTCAAAAACATTCATGGCGTTTCTGTTCTCCAATGACACCACGTTCTTAGAGCTTCTCTTTATTTAGGTAATTTCTCTAATACTTTTTATTTTCCCATCTTTTGTTTTTTCAATTTTAAAGGCTTTTGGGTTGAGTGCTAGCGATGTAAGGGTCACCATCGCTAGGATTGGGGAGTCAGCTATGTCTTAGGGGTTGGACGAGGGTTTTTGGGCTATGAGTGATGGTCCTATTGGTTACAAGGCGGGGTGTGGGGCTACAAGAATCCCTTATGCAATGACCTCCGTAAAGTTGGCTAAAATTAGTGTCAAGTATAAAATCCCAGATTCCATAGAACTCTTAGAGCCCAAAGTCCACAAACGTGCTATTATCCTTGGTCAGGTTGTGTGGCGGTTAGCAAGTTTTTATTTAGGGCAGGTACGCCTCTACCTCTGTACCAATTTGTAGGGCGATGCTCAGGTCTTACATATTAGCTCTCACCCAATTTTTGCCAAGTGGGTGGAACCAATTGGTCGGGGAATATTTCATTTGGAAAGAGAACTCGCTTAGTGAGAACATGCCGCTTCATGTCTTTCAAACACTTTTCCAACTTCGAGTACTTGGGAAAGATAAGTCTAAGTGGTGGTACTACAAGAACCCATGGTAGGCCCATGCCCATCATAGTAGTTCTACCATCCTCCATCAAGGGTAGAATGAATCTTGGTTTTAGGTAAGGTGGAAGTAGCAGATGGTTGATGGAGATAAAGCCCCATCTTGTACTGTGCGGACCCAGTACTCTGAGGCTTGTGACTGTCTCTTTTTATGGCTTCTCATTTACTTATAATTTTATTTGACTTTTCTTGGTTTGCAGTTTCATGGACTTGTTTCGAACTGTCCCAAGCGGAGTGTGATATCATCAAAGATATTTATAAATGTCCTCTAAAGTCGTCCCACTTCGATCGCTTAATTGACCTAAGCAAGTTATTCATGAAAATATGTTCACTTTGTAAATTATCGCAAGTACACGGTTCGTTAATAAGTATTAAAGTGGAAATTGTAAAATTTCGAGTATCATCCCATGAGGATTGATTTGATTTGATTTCTATTATCAAGACCTTAACCGAATCTATTAAACTCAAGATGGTTGGTTATGTGGATTTTATGACCAAACTATGACTAAAATGCAATTTAAGCTAATATGACTAAAGAAATTCAAAATTATGTTGAATGCAAAAGTTTGATGAAATTAATGAATGAAAAGTGTACTAGGATCCCGAATCACCAAACAACTTCACTTTGAACCTCTATTTCACAATTTAATAACATGATGAATTGGTTGAAGAATCAATATTTCTAACTTATCCAATAATCTCTCTCGAATTGAACTTATTCTCGCATACCATTTGACTATATTTCTATGATAAATGCTATACATGAGAATGCATAAAATAAGCCACCACACTCATACAACTATTGCACATATAATTGTAGAGAAAAAGTAATGTATATAAATCATTCAACATCCATCAATTGTGTTTGAATATCAAATTGCAAAATAGAAAATTAAAAGGTCACATTGCAAGGTTCATCGTTCACATAGTACATAAAAAGTACAATCTAGCATGGATAAAATAAAAGAACAATAAAAATAATAAAGAGAAGATATTACCCACAAATTAAAAATTAGGCTTGAAATATTGAATCTTGAATGAAATCCCTTGTTCTAGCCCTATTCATTGCTCTTCAATGTTGTTTTTCTCCCTAAGAATGCATAAACCCTCTTTTTAGATGAGATTAGGGTTATATAGGGCATTAAAATACCTTACTATAAGAGATTGGTTCGAATAAAGAGACCAGAAAATCCGCGCCCAGAATGACCCATGCGACTGCATGGTATAAACCCATGCGACAACATGGTTATAAAAATTTGGCATTATTTTTCTCATGTTGGTGCTTGGGCGACTGCATGAACTTTCTACCATGCGATTGTATGGTAGAAATTATTTTCCATTTGGTTCACATTGGTCACCAAGTTTTATTTCATTTACCTTTTAGCATTACTTCCTCCTTCTTCTTCTCCTAACATTCCATAACATCACAGTGTGTTACTTAGCTCAATTCCATGCTTGTTTTGCTATTCGGGTCTTCTTCTTAATAATTGCAATTTTGTCCTCGAAGTTTCATTTTCTTCCATTTTGGTCCTTTTTCATTCGTTTTCGCGTACTCTTCATTCCATCCATCAATGTAATCCTACAAACACAAATTATATCGAATTGTGCCATATTTCAACATGTACGTCAACAAATTTCCATGTTTTGTGGCCTAGATAAGTGCGCAAAACGCACTTATCACAAGTTCTTTCTAGACTTCAGATTAATGACTTCAAAAGGTAAAAATCGAAGTCCTATGTAAGTACACATTACTTAGTATAGATTTTAACATTGCCTTTACTGTTGGCAGATAATTTTGGAAGGAAGAAGTACCCCATCGCTAGCATGGTTTCAATCTTAAAAGTCACTTCAACAGTAAGCTCTAGAGCTCTGAAGCCCTTTTCCAGAGCTCCTAAATGTGTCAAGGGAAAATTAGAAGGTCTCAACAAGGAACATGATGAGAAAAGTGAGGACAAAAGAGCCAGAGGGTCGACAAGGGCAAGGAGAAAATGAAGTAGCTTTAGAAGAAGAGGAAATTATCCTAAAGCACTGGCCAGATCTTAGGAGTTTCGGGACAACCAATGTCCCAGCTTCCAAGTAAACCCTACCTCCTTCTCCGAAGTTGATACATGCTTCGTTTAATGCAGCAAAGGTCCAGAAAGTATAAGAGGCCAGTGAAAAAGTTGCAAATGAGCTAGAGTTGACCTTCAAGACCGTAAAGAAGGAACCAATAGCAAAGACTCCTGGGAAGTTTGAGAGGTTTCTAGTAGGGCAAGATGAAGATATTGCCCCAACAATGATGGATATGTTGCCACGTGAAGCTTAAGGTACCACTGCTAATTTTTACAAGTTTTGGACTGAAAGGTGGTAGAATTATGTCTCTACCTGCGATGCATTAGATCTAATGGCAACCCTAGTGAGCCAAAGTGTTAGGGCTTTTGGGGTTGCCCTTGAGATTTAAGAGATGATGAAAGACATTCAGACACATAACTAGGAGACGGCTGAAAAGTTGGCCTCAACAGAGGAGAAAATGAGGAAAAATAAAATCTGAGGTTGAAGAGTTAATGGCTTAGCGAGCTAAAGAGGTAGTTAAGTTGGATTCTGCCTTAACAGAGATCGAAGCTCTAAAGAGGGAGGTCTATGAACCTTAGTGCAAGGTGACTTTCTTGAAAAAATAGGTTGAAACTTCAAACAGTCATTAGAAGCTAACGGTTGAAGCTTAAAGAAGGGCAATTTAGAGAATATTGAACTTAAGGATATTAGTGGGTTTCTGTAGACCCAAATACGACCCTATATAAGAGAGGTTGAGCAGGCCAAGGCTGATGCTCAGAAAACAGGTGAGGAGGTGATGAGGGACTACATTGCCCACTTCTATCTGATAGAAGAGTATCAGAGCTTCGACGCTTATTGGATGAGGTTTGCTTATGTCGAAGTAGTAGATAGGGTAGGAGAGCTTTACCCGAAACTTAGTGCTTCTAAACTAAAAGTGGGACTAAGAGTTTCGGTGCTTATTAGAGGAGGTTTGCTTATGTCGAAGTAGTAGACAGGATGATAAAGTGGAAGCAGAAGACCAATAGGGTGCTCTTGAGGATGAAGCTTCAACCCAAGAGGCCCTAGCTACTGAAGCGCCTAGTATGGAGACATCGGACTCCCTGCCACCTCCAGTATATATGTGATTTTTTTTTCTATGTAATGGCTGAGGCTCTTCTTTGTACAAATTCCTTTATTAATGAAGTATATATTTCTTTAATTTCTTATGTTTGAGTTGGGATTTCAGTAATGTTTATAGCGAATATAATTCATCTTAACCTCCTTAAGGATCATAACTTAAACAAATTAAATTACAAGTTAAACTGAAGTAAATATAATGACCTCCAAAGACGAATTATCTTTCAAACATTTGAAAAATGACAAATCTTCTAACACGTTCAGCTTTTAATATTATTTTCCTTCCCGTGACGTTTACCTTTATTATGGGAGGCTTGTATTGTACACCTTGGGAACAAAAAATGTAATCTATTTTGGAATTCGATCATCATCAATGAGGTGGCTACACTTCTCTATATGATGGATGGTTTGCCCATGTAAGGGCTTTTCCCATGTTCAACTTCATAGTCGGAGACTTGTGATGTGCGCTTCGAAGAACCAATGAAGTAATCCCTTTATGTTCTGATCCTCGTCTTCGAGGTACTTACGCTTACGTGGTAGATGGTTTATTCATACATGGACTTTTCCCATGATATTCAGCTTTGTCATAAGAGGCTTGTGATGTACGCTTAGAAGGATCAATAAGGTAATCTCTTTTGGGATTTGATCTTCATCTCTGAAGTATCCACACTTCCCTATATGACAGATGGTTCATCCATGTAGGGGCTTCTCTCATAACGTTCATCTTTGTCATGGGATGTTTATACTGTACGTCTTGAAGAATCAATGTGGTAGCGATCTGATCCTCATATTTGAGGTGTCCATTCTTCCTTATTTGGTAGATGGTTCATATATGTAGTGGCTTCTCCCATAATGTTTAGCTTTATCATGGGAGGCTTGTGTTGTACTCCTCGATGAACAAATGAGGTTATCCCTTTTGGGATTGGATCTCCGTCTCCGAGGATCCCATGCTTCTCTACATGTTGGATAGTTCATCCATATAGGAGATTCTTCCATGATGTTCGATTTCATCATGTGAGTCTTGTGTTTTAGATTTATTAGACGAAATATACTTTTATTGGATCATTTCAAAACATTTACAAGGGCTGAGAAAGTTCTTACAATCGTAAAACCCAATAACAAAGGCTAGAAGTCTATCTCTGGAGGCATCAATTAAAGTGTAGGCATCAATTGTTCACTGGAGGGCTAGGGCGTTTTTTGCCCCATTCAAGTAGCCACCCATGGATCCATTTTTCGGCACCTTCAGGCCGCAAGGCCACTAGACGTTGGCACCAACAAACTCTCCTCATCATCCTCTACTTTTTCATTCCAAGAATCTCCCAAAACACCTTTTAATCCGATAGAAATAAGCATTCAAACACAGCCACTCGACATTGGCAAAACTGTCGAAAACCCTACCTTCGGCCGGTAATGTGATCGTGGACCACTATCAGCAATCAGCCCACCCCCATGTGACCTTAACCACATTGTCAACTCACCCAAGCAGTTTTCCAGAAAGATCATTCTGGTAATGAAAATTGTGCAGGAGCTCCTTTCGCGATAAACGCCCACAAAGGTCAGGTTTTCAGTGTTGTACCGATGACCATTGGTCCTGAACCTCTTGGGTTTTGCCCCCCACTCTCTGGCATACCAATTAACACCATGGGTCGAGCTCAATTTTCCCCAAATGTTGATGAATTTATTGGTGATTTTAGGGTTCTATGCGAAAATCACGAAACTCACAAATTTGATGAATCTCTATTGCTGCAAATTTATAATTCAATACGGGGTACATCAATTGAAGCTAGTAATTTCATGGCTAATCAACCAATTAATCCAATTAATGCCAATAATTATGTTTTGATTCCACCAAATGAGGCCTAGCGTGATGGGATTATTGATACTGTAAGTGATGATGTTGCTGAGATATTTGTTCCAAATTCAACCATTATAACTACAATTGAGGGTAAAAATTGCATTGGTACTTTACCAATTGAAAGAAGGAGAATGCTTGCAGATGGACGGATTACTGCCCTATCAGCATGTGTACGGTGTTCAATAAGCTTATTACAAAGCTGTTGAACAATAGATTGAGCTCATTTCTGCCTTGTATTATTTTCCTTCAACAGAGTGGATTTGTCCCTGATCGACTTATTGGGGACAATGTTTTATTAACCCAGGAGCTTCTACACACGTTGGATAATAGAATATGTAGGGGGAATGTTATGCTCAAGCTTAACATGGCTAAAGCATATGATCTTATGTAGTGGGGGTTCATGTACTCTATATTGGAGGCTTTTGGTTTTGACCAACTGTGGATTGATCGGATCAGATGTTGTATATCGGAGTGTTGATTTTCAGTGCTTCTGAATGGGTGACCATGTGGTTTTTTTTCTTTATCGCGAGGACTCAGACATGGAGATTCGATCTCTCCATCCTTATTTATTATTGCAGCGGATAACTTTTCTCGAATGCTTACTCGGAGGTTTTAGACTTATCCTAGTATGCAGTATCGACATGGTGGTAGTACTCTTGTCTCTCATCTTGCTTTTGCTGATGATATAATTATATTTACCAATGGACAAAAGAAGTTTATCAGAAGGGTCATCGATTGTCTGGAGCACTATGAGGGGCCCTCTGGCCAATTGGTGAATAGAGACAATAGTGGTCTTATATTGCCTAGGCGGGCATCTGGTATTCAGATACAGAGGCTAGTAACATTGACTGGATTTTCACATCAGAGTCAGCTGTTCACATATTTGGGTGTCCGTTTGTTTAAAGGGGCTAAGAGGAGTTTTCTTTATGATGATCTCATTATAAAGGTCAAGAGTAAGATTTCTAGATGGGCTTCCCGCCTTCTCTCTCCTGGTGGTAGGATTACTCTACTGAGGTATGTTCTTTCCTCTATACCACTATATCTATTCCAGATTATGCGACCTCCTAAGGTCATTTTGAAAAAGCTAGAGAGTATATTTACATGATTCTTATGGGATACTAAAGATCATGCGCGTCGTCTACATTGGCGGAGTTGGAAGTCGATTTGCCTTCTTGTTGATGAGGGAGGCCTGTGATTTAGACGATTATAGGATATGGTGGACACATTTTCATTGAAGCTATGGTGGTTGTACAGGTCTCAAAGCTCTCTTTGGGCTCAGTTTCTACTGGGCAAATATTGTAGAGGGACACATCCGTCGCTTGCAGTAGTTCCTCACTCGGCATCTCATATTTGGAAGAAACTGAAGAGATTTGGACCATGTGTCGAGACACACATTGTATGGCACCTTGGGATAGGATAGATCTTCTTTTGGTATGATTGTTGGATGGGTGATTCTACATTAGCATCTAATTTCCCACACAGACATCACACACCTGCGAGGATGCAGGACTTTTTCGATGAGACTGGATGGGATTTTGGGCAATTGTTACAGGCTCTTCTAGCAGTTATAGCAGAGCAGATTGTGGCCATTCAACTATGTCTTGATGTCTCGGATCGCATTTTCTGAAGGGCCACATCAGATGGTAGATTTACCACTAAATCAGCATGGCAGCTGATCCACTCTAGTAGACTAGTTCAGGATTCATTTCGCATACTGTGGAGCCCTATCGTACCTCCTACCGTTTTGTTCTTCTGTTGGAGATTATAGCAGGACCTTATACCTACTGATGTCATTATCCAGAGAAGGATAGGCAGTCAGCGGGCTTCTCGATGTTAATGTTGTTCAGAGATTGAGACCATCACTCATATTTTTACTGGTAGCAGCATTTCAGATCATGTTTGGCAACATTTTGGGACTTTATTTCAGATTACCATAAGTGCAGGAGAGAGTGTCAAACAGAGATTTCTGAGATGGATGTATTCTGGATAGTTTGCAAGGATTGGACACATTCGCATCATTATTCCTCTATTGATTTTCTAGTTTATTTGGAATGAGAGAAATGATGCAAAACACAGGGATCGAGACGGATCATCTGGATAGTATATTGTATGATATCATTCCTCCATATTGGTGGATTATTTCGGTTGCTACATTGGCGTGACGACATACAGCTGCTCCACTTTTTGGTATTCCTTTAACTTTTCCTTCATCTCCTTCCCCTACTATGGTTTGATGGCGTACTCCATCAGTTGGATCTATCAAGATCAACACCGATGGTTACGCCAAGGAGGGGTTTGCGAGTGAGGGATGCATCATCAGGGATCATGCAAGAAACTGTATCAGGGTCTTCTCAATTTCATATGGACAGTGTATGATACTAGGCAGAAATTAGGGCTATTCATGATGGGATACTATTGGCTAGAGATATTAGTTTGTCGGATATTTGGGTTGAGGCAGATTCGACTCTGGCCATTCACTACATCACCAGAGGTGGCGGACCATGGCATATCTAGGGGATACTTAGACATATTATAGATATTGTTTCCTTTGACAGAGACATGGTTTCCCACTTCTTTAGAGAGTGGAACCAAGTTGCAGATGTTCTTACTTCCGAGGGTTGGCATCATCGTAGATATTAGGAATATGGACCAGCCGACCTACCACGACATATTAGGGTGCTTGTTCAGATTGACATATATGGTTTGTTTAGCATTAGAGTTTAAGTATTTGAACTTTTCTTTTAATTTTATTTTTGCTTACAATTATGCTTTTTGTAAGGGAGGTAGTACTACTTTTTTATTGCTTCCTATTTTTCTTTACTTTCAAGGTAAGGGAAGTAGTATTTCCTCATTTATTGACGTTCTTTGATTTCATTTGTAACCACGGTATTCTTCCGCCATAAGTGAAGATATATTAATAAAATATCGGAGGTACTGCCCTCCTTCAACTAAAAAAAACCTATAAATGATGGTATATTCTGAGATGTTCTATGTTCCATAGGCGAGGTTGCATTTTCCCATCTAGGTCTTCTATCCGATAAGTGTTAGGTTATAGCTCTTCTTCGATGTAATGCGGTCATTTCCCTTTTGGACCAAACGTACCTATTCATGGTTATTTGGAAGATAGAAAAACTCTTCGATGCACTAGGTCGTTTATCCGAAAGGATCTTTTCTTAACTCTTGCAATATAGTAACGTGATATCTTCCTTATATATCCTTTAGATTGGTCAAGTTTTCTTTTCAAAGTGTACATAATGTTTTTGTTTACAACCTCTACTTGTCCTTTTGCTTGGGAGTGGTGAGGTGTTGAAAGATGCTTCTTGATTCCAAGCTCTTCACACAAGTCCCTGACCTTTTTGTTATCAAACTGATGCCCTTTATCTGAGACAATTGAATGGAAAATTCCGAATTAGCATATAATGTTATTCCACAAGAACTATGAAGTGTTGACTTCTGTGATCTTGGCCAAAGTTTTGGCTTCAATCCATTTCGTGAAGTAAACAATGGTGACTATAGCATAGCTTGCACTACATCTACCCTTGGGTAATGGGCCTATAAGGTTGGTCCCCCATTTGACTAACGGCCATAGGCTGGATATTGCTATTAGATCTTATAAGGGTTGTCTCTTGATAGGAGGGAAACATTTACCTTTATCTCACTTTTGTACAAATTGGATGGCCTTTTTTCAAAGTGGGACAATAATACCCTTGTCGTAGTGCTTTTGGTGCCCAGCGCGAGTCCTTCAGCATGATTACCATAAATACCCTCATGAATTTTGTGGAGGATGTCGGTGGCTTCCTCCCTTCCGATACATCGAAGGAGGGATAAGGAAAAACATCTTTTGTAAAACACATCATCTTGGAATACAAAGTAAGGTTCTTCTTTTTTACTGGGTGGGTTTGATCTTTAAGGAAGACCATTATAGGTTGCATCCATATATGTGTTCCTTCTACCCATATTATTTCTTTTCCTTTAGTAGTGGAAGTCTCTAAGAGTCGTTTGGCACGATCATTAGTAGTTCTGAGTCTTTGGTACTAGCCTGCTTGGACAAGGCATTAATGTGGGCTTTTTCAACATGTGGGATTTGAGCTAACTCGAATTTCTTAAAAGATGAGAGTAGATCCATCACCAGTTTGAGGTATGCGGCCATGCTCTTGTCTCTTACTGTGAAGTTGCCATTTACCTAGCTAATTATTACCATGGAACCACTGTTAATGAGAAAAATCTTTACTTACTCTTTTTTAGCCAACCTTAAGTCAACAGTAGTACCTCTTTTCTCAATCGCATTATTGGTAGCTTTGAACTCGAACCTCACTATGTAACCGAGCTTGTGTCCCCCAGGGCTAACCAGGACCACATATGCTCCTAAGCCTGTGTGCACAGATGAACCATCCATGACCAAGTTCCGCATAAGAGGTTCCATGGGCTCTATTATTTCGTCTATCTCCAAGATGTTGGAAACTTTTGCCACAAAGTCTATAAAGGCATGCCCTTTGATTGTAGTTCTCATTTTGAAAACAATGTCAAACTCATTGAGCGCAACTTCCCATTTTAGCAACTTTCCTTAAGTGTCGAGTTTTTGAAGCACTTACTTGAGCAGGAAGTTGGTTAACATAAGTATTGTATGAGCTTGGAAGTATGGCCTCAACTTTCTAGATAAAGTGATCAAGGTTAGAGCTAACTTTTCCATATCGAGGTAGCGGGATTTGGCCGCCAAAGTGCCTTACTCATACTTGTATGTTTTGTAACTGTTGAAGTGCTTAACTGACTCACCTCTTTCATCATACTTTAGTATCTTTGGCAGAACATAGTGAATCGAGATAGTATCATTTTTCAATTCTTGTAAAAATGGCAAAATTTCGTCATTGTCATCGAGATTATAAGATCTTTGGGGTTCATCCGAGTCTTCCTCTTCATCAGCCTGATATCTAGGCAGAAGATGAGATGGTCCATCTGATCACTCACTATTTTCTCCATCACGTGCTGCTTATTGTTAGGTGGGAAAGTACTAGTGGCATGTCCTTGCCTTTCCTCCAGTGGTTGGGTCGCAAGAGTTGGTGGTTGTAGCCAATTCCTAAGTACGAAAGGTGGTTGGGATAACCTGTGCCTGGTTCTTGTAGGGCTAATTCTGTCAAACACACTAACAAACCATTGTTGTATGTGTTTTGGCTTGTATTCGGGTAAAAAATTATCCTCCATGTCAACGTAGGCTTAGGTGGGTCGACCGTAGTATAGTTTGACGAAATATCAACCCCTACTTCTCTTTCAAGAAGGCTAACTTCCCTAGCCTGCCTGGGGGATAGGGCCTTTTGACTTTGGACTTCATCCTCACATGGATAGTATCCTTGTGGAGATTGGAGGACTTCCATGACCTTGCATCTCCATGAGTTTTCGCATGGCCACCTTTTGGTCTGTGATATTTCTCTTGTTGGTATCCATGGTTGCTATCTCTAGGTGATTTGAGCAGCTACCCTTATCCCACCATGCCTATGGTGGTGGTAGGGTCAGTGCCAACTTGTTGGAGTTGCTGCTCGTAAAGCCTCTTTCGTTAGGGTTATCTCTTACCCTCTTAGAGGGGACATCATGATTTTAACTCATTTTTCCTTAGCGAAACTGTTAAACTGTTTCAACTTTTGGGATTTCCTCTTGTTCTTTTTGAGGAATAATTCATTTTTCAAGGGAGATGACCAACTATTCTTCGACAAACTTTTTCCACTGGAATGTTCGTGGTTATAGTGATGTTTCCTATAGACGACGCCAATATGTTGACCTCATTTTTCTCACCGTTGACATGGACAACATATATCAGGCATAAACGTGTTCTCTTAAACTAATTCCGACACATGTGGACTGATTGTCAATCGATAATAAAATGAGGTTTGAATATGTGAGAAACTTTATAACCTAGGACAAAAATGTTTGGGTTCTAACGAAATATATGAGATAAATTACATGATAATGAATGATTGACTATGAGCCCAACTCAAGATCAAGATCACACCTCAAATATTAAAAGCCAAAGATTAATAAAAAGGATGAGAATATATAGTTTGCAGTTAATATATTTGCATTATCCCCAAAATGACACAAATGGGAGATAGTTATAGTGTTACATGTGAAATGGTATCCGTGGGATGGGTGAACTTTTGACCTCATCTCCTTAATCGGGGCATTTTATCCTAGGTATCAATTTTGACTCCACTAGTCCATGCCGCATTAAAAGTTCCCAAAAAGGAGGTTGCCACCCTATAACCTATACTGACAAGACCGTCATTTATACTCATTACAAAATTCTAATCAATTATTCTAAAAGGATTTCATAAATTCAAGATCTTCAAACATGGATCTCACCAACCTTAATTGAGTCTCGAATTACATTTCGTTGAACCTCACCACTTCGACAAAGAAGCTTTGTTTGGGAATTCGTCCTTAGCAGAGGGACTTTGGTAGGGTCAGTCTAAAGAAAATCGCTTCGATAAGATCGGGTTTCGGTGGATCAGATTTAAATGGACTTTGGTAAGTCCTACTCCACGTGGCATACCACATGTCTTTGGAAAGAAAAGCTTCGGGGGTTCGGCCATATGGGATGCTAAAAGGTGAAGCGTAACAGAATCGACGCCTCTATTTTCTCTATTTGGACGAAGCTTCAAATTATCCTTCAATCCAAGTGTCAGGTTATGCCTGTTGTTAGACGGCGCTTCAACCGTCGAGGCATATTATCCTTTGGTTGAGCCTTAACGGCCTAATGCAAATGCTAATGAACATGTTGCGCTTAGTGGGGCCCTTATAATGCTGCAGCTTTCGTCGACAATAATTATTTGAGCATTTAACATTACTCTCCAAGTCCAAGTTTCATATTCATGTGGAGCGAATGAATTTAATGATTTTACTATTGCTAGAGCTAAAATTTTGGATTGTGGGTTTGCCTATTCTGTATTTTAATGTGCGGATGCCGAAAAAAATTAAATTGTTTTTTTAATACTAATTAGGTATTTGTGTCGAAAAAATAAAAGTAGATAACTGGTATTCCAGTCTCATAAAAATTCCTAGGCATCGTATAAAGAAGAAATTCAATGGAAATCTAGTACATGTATAATCATGGCCTTCAGATTAGAGATATTATTTCAATCCCTAATTTTTGGCAAGAAATACAAGCTCAGATATTTTTTCAATTCGAGGCCATATATAGAGAGTTTTTAGTCTCAAGAATTCTAATCTAGGTTACTCTGAATCTGCAATTTATTTTAAGGGGTGTTCCCGAGCTCCATGACAATGTGGGCAGACCTCATCGTCACACATATTACCATCGCTGCTAGATCTTGTCATCACATATATTGTTCTAGTATTGCCATTCATTGGTCCAATACCTTCAGCTCATCATTGCGATAATCACAAGTACGATAATGAGCATATCTAGTATTGTCATAACCTATGATTTTTTCGGTTCAACTTGAGAAAAAGAGATTTTTTTTGGGAGTGGACCTGCTTTGGGGTATTTTGTTAATGGCCCTAACATTAGAGGCGACCTTCTTATTAGCCTATCCAATGAAAATTGCCCTGCTTTTCCACTTTCCTTCTTGGCACGTCTCATGTTGCAAGCTTCCAAGTGGAGCCATTTTCAACTAAAGGATGGTTGAGATCACCTTTCTTTTTACCTTTAGGTCATCCATGGAAGAAGTTTAGCTGGGAACGAGTGTGGTCTGGAGGAAGGCCAATAGAGACATCATGTTACATCTAACTGACATAACTAGCCTAAGTAGGAGATAGTCCAACTTGTTGCCTTAGTTGGAAAACAATAGTTATCTTGTCGAGGAAAGTTAGGTCTTTCCCATTAAAGTTTCCTACAATGAACAATTAGTTAAAACTCGAAATAATATAGGCGAAAGCTGAAGGAACTAACCCATACCTAAGCTAGTTATCAGGTTGTATCGGACAAAATACTTGTTCCTTACTATAATACCAGCGAACAACCGATCGTTATTTCCTACTTGGAAAAGACAATTAACTGATTCTACCTCATCATACATAATCACATATTCTTGTAAAATTTGTGTTAAGAACACCAATCAAATAAGAAACTATTAAAGCATAACATTACAAAAAGTAAACATATTCATGCGAATGTCCATATCCTCTATGAATACTAATATATGTCATAGGGTCATCACCACTATACTTTCAATTACCTTGAATATAGAAGAATGACCTCTTTCAGCTTTGAGCGAGGACTTCATGCCACTCAGTAATAGGGCCTCACCTGAATGATGATAGTACTACCATGATGTATACATCATCGAGAGATCGAGACTTATTTTATCGTTATTGAACTTATTATTTATATTTTCTATTATTGTGCTTGCAGTAGCGGGCTGGCACAAACCTTTTAAAATATGGTTTTTACTATTTATATGGTTTAATCATTTTAATTGCGACAGTTAATGATTGAGTAAAAGTGCAATTGACGGCTACCTCGTTTTCTTCTCTCTCATGTTTCTTCTCACAGTTTCTTTCCACTGTTTTTTTCTCTTCTGTTGTCTACTTTGATTCTTTACTTTGATAATTCTTCCCCATCCTACATCAAATTGGTATCAGAGCGTAAAATCTTATACCTAAAAATCCACCGCAGTCATCTTCCATAGCCACGGTCAACTTCCACACTCAACCCATACTGCAACCAATTCGTCACGTTCAATAATCTATCCAAGTTAACACAATAAATTTCTTTCAAAACTCACAGCATCGCTCCATCTGCACGACCACTTCATCAATCAACCAACAACATCGCTCCATCCGCACGACCACAATCATCCATTCTGCATAATCGTCTCTCATATAAAAAAAAGAAAAGAAATATACCACCAGCAACAATAGATCGCTGGAAACCCACCACTGACTCCCGTCTCTCTCGACGACTGCAGCACCAAAACCTTTTCTTTTCGTCGCATGCCACCTCTTCTTCCATCGACTTCATCTTCTTCTTGTCGAGTTCACCGCCACACATCCTCTGTTCTTAATTACTATCTAAATCCCAGTCACCATCTACACAATACAATAACCATCAGGTGCAGTAGCTACATTCGTCGATTCACCATCAGTAAAATCGACATCACATTTAATTCAGGCCAACACCAAGAGAAAAATGAGTTTCAGAGAAGAGCCTCGGTTTGGTGTGTCTTGGTTAGGTAATTGATTTTGTAATGGGCTTTCATTTTTTATTTAGGGTAATTGATTTGGTTTTCACATTGGGCCTCCATTTTAGTGTATCTTGATTAGCTATTGGGCCTTAGTTTTGGGCCAGTGTAATTTGCTCTAGTTTAAAAAAAAAAGAAAAAAAGTGTGAAAAAAATTGAAAAAAAGAAGTGTTTATTGTCAATTGCGCTCAATCTCTAAGTGGGCCTAGGTATATGTCATGTTTGTCTAGTATATCTTAATTTTAGTAATTTGGGCCTCGATTTGGGCCCCTATTTTTATCATACTGTGTATTTTCTAATATATTTTTGTACTTCTTTGACCTGTTGGTCGGTTCAGTTACTTTTCGAACAAAACGGGGAGCTATTGTTTCTTTGTCTTTGAAGATCATTCACTTGGTGTTCAAGTATTTTGACGAACAACAAAGAATCTACTATTCTTTGTCTTTAGTTTATATTACTGCTTTGTCTTCAACTTGCATCAATTAAATTTTTGTATTGCTGTTATTTTAATCTTTACCTACAAATTACTCCCCTAAATATTTAATCGTGTTATATTTCCACTTTTATCATCCTTGTTTTATGAGATTAAGTTGTTGACTAGTATTTGCCATTTGTTTTATTATTTTACATAGAACAACGATACTAGCTTGTCATATTTGGATTTACATAATCCAAAAAAAAAAATATTTTGACATGGTTGTTATTTTCAACTTTAAAATGAGTTGTTTATTGATCCCTAAATACACTTCATTTAGTTGGTAGTACATTGCATAGTGGTCATCTTGTCACATTTAGTTCCAATAATCTGACCATGGACCCATCCAAACTTGATGTCCTCACTTGACAATTGGCACAACTTGTCACTAACCAACAATAGTTATAAACTCAATTAACGGTTGTCCAAACTAAGATGATCTCTACCCATGAGGAAAATAGCTGCTAGGTTGTTCACCTTTGAACAAGCCCCACATTCGACTGAAGCTGAAAACTCGGAAGTGTTCAGTAATAGGCATTATCATCGTCCCTAAGGTAGCTGACAACACCTTAGGCATAACCGTAGGGATGGTCATCCAGTTAGTGAATGGGAGTGAGGGCACAGTCATGATATTCAATTACCTCCTGTCATGATGAACGTTCTTTAGAAACATTAAACTGGATGCCCCAACCTTTCATGGTTATTTAGACCCTCGAGTATTTACTTAATGTGTTAGAGATATTGACCATTTCTTTGCATGGTATGGGGTCCCAGAAGATCGGAGAGTTCAATTTGCTAGTCCGAAATTAACTAGTACCGCTCAATCATTGGGAGTTGGGTTGAAATGAAGCGTCAACTTCAGGAGAAGTATTTATCCCAATTGTATAGAGGTAATTTTTTAGATCAATGGAATGCTCTCACGCAAAGAAATCGACCAGTAACTGAGTACGTTACTCAGTTTAATGAATTTCGAATGATATGTCAGGTCGTTGAAGATGAAACCATGACCCTCAACTCAATAGGTTTAGGCAAGGCCTTAGAGATGATCTTAAACGTGATCTTGTCCTTCGGGGCGTTACTACTCTTGACCATGCTTATGTCTTTATCCGAGACTATGAGTTAGTTACTAGGATTCCGTATAGAAATCATGGCAACAATTGTACCCCTGTTTCTTCAGCACCTATTTTCTATAGTGCTCACTCCTTTCCCTAAGTCTATCCTAGGGCCTCCTCCATCTAAGGATACTCTTGTACGGGAAAAAAGTAAAGGTTATAAAATACAAGGACATAATCTCTCTTACAATGTTTTAATTGTAAGGACTTTGGTCACATTTCCTCTAACTGTCGTAGTCGAGCCCTAGTAATGGAAGAACGTGAGGGTATAGTGGATGACTCGTTGGAGGATCAAGTTTATGAACCTAAGTTTGAAGAGTTTGAGGAATTGGAAGATAATGAAGATACCTTCTTAGGTTCTATTTGGACCCTCTCCGTGGAATTAGAGTCGGAGTTCTATTCCTGATACGTCCAGATTAAGTGTTGTACGTTGTACCCTGACTCAACCCAAAAGTGCTGATGATTAGCATCGACATGCCATTTTCCACACTTACGTCAAAATCAATAATAAGGGTTGCAAGGTCATTGTGGATTGTGGTAGTTACATCAATGCAGTTTCAATGGCTACCGTATCCCAACTTGGGTTGAAACTAGTGCCTCACCCTCAATAAATAACGTATCTTGGGTTGATACTTTCTCGATCGTTGTGAAAGAATGTTGTCTAGTACCTATTCAATTTCTCGATTATAAGGATCATATATGGTGTGACATCATTTCAATGAATGTTGGTCACGTCATTCTTGGTCAACCTTGATTGTTCGATTTAGATGTTACTATTTATGGCTCTTAAGAAAGATGGCTCTTGGCCGATATGTTAGATATGATGGTTGATGCTACAGTATTTTTTATGATCGATTTGAAGAATGGGTATCACTAGATTAGGATTCGCCTAAGTGATGAGTGGAAAATCGCTTTTAAAATTAAAGATGGTCTTTACTCCTGTCATGCGCCTTTCTGACTTCGTCAAAGCTTTTGAAGATGAGTGTGATGCCACCGGAGTAGGAATAGGTAGAGTCCTTAGTCAGGAACACTACCATGTCTCTTATTTAAGTGAGAAGTTGAACAATGCCAAACAACAGAACTTGACTTATGATAAGAAATTGTACACAATTGTACAAGCTTTGCAATAAAGACGTCATCATTTGCTACCCCAGGAGTTTGTTCTTTATTCAGACCATGAGGCCCTCCGCAAATTCTAGGGATGGTCACTGGATTGAATATTTACAGGCCTATTCTTTTAAATTGAAACATAAGAAAGGAGGTTAAGAACCAGGCATTTGATGCATTAAGTCATCGTATCTCTTTTTTTTTTTGGTTATGAACATTAATGTCATAGGCTTTGAGCAATTTAAGGAAGATTACGAGGCATGTCCTGATTTTAAGAATATCTTTCTTGATTTGCAAGGAGGACGGTCGGATACTGTGGTTGATTTTGGCCTTGAGGAGGGTTTCTTTTTTTGAACCAATAAATTGTGCATCCCTCGAACTTCAATGCGAGACTTCATCGTTTGGGAAATTCATGTGGGAGGCTTAGCCGATCACTTTGGGCGAGATAAAACTATAGAGGAGATTAAACGTCAATTCTATAGGCTTAGTTTGAAGAAATATGTGGCCAAGATAGTTAGTACCTGTAACACCTGTCAGTTGGCCAAATAGAAGAGGCAAAACACTGGCCTATATATACCTCTTCCCCATTTTTGATCGCCCTTTGCAAGATGTGAGCATGAATTTTGTGTTAGGGCTTCCACGTACCCCCAAGAAATATGATTCTATTTTTGTGGTAGTTGATAGTTTCTTGAAAATGACTTATTTTATCCATTGTAGAAAAACATAAGATACATCCAAGGTTGCCACAATGTACTTTAGTGAAATTGTTAAATTGTATGGCCTCCCTAAAACTATTATGTCAGATAGGGATGTTCGATTTACTAGTCATTTCTGGAGAACGTTGTAGCACAAGGTGGGTACAAAGTTGAAATTTTCTACTACCTACCACTTGCAGACTGACGGTCAAATGGAAGTGGTTAACTGTAGTCTTGGTAATTTATTAAGATGTCTAGTCCAAAAAAAAAACTTAGAAATTGGGATTTAATTCTTCCTATAGCTCAAATTGCATATAACATTCCATGAATCGATTGTTAGGTATGAGTCCATTTGAAGTTGTTTATGGTTTTAAGCCTATGATGCCTTTAGATCTCATTCTGATGTCCCCACATGCTAGAGTGTCTATGTCAGCTGAAACATTTACACAACATCTTCATGATTTGCATATTGAGATCAATAAACAACTTGAAACTAGTAACATATCATATAAACTTCAAGCTAATTTGCATAAAAGACATGTTGATTTTAAAATTGAGGAGTATGTTATGATCCGAATTCGATCGGAGCGGTGCGGTGCCTTTATGGATCCGCCTCCAAATTGCAAACTTGTAGCGCTGGTCCTTTTAAAATCTTAAAGTAAGTTGGCAAAAATGCATATGTTCTTGATCTTCCGCCACATCTTGGCTACCACCATACCTTCAATGTTGAGAATTTAGTTACTTATAAAGACCATTTCAATCCCTCTGATGTTCATCTCCTACCTTCATCTATGGACCTTGACCTTGAATCTCTTGCCACTTCTAACCTAATTCCACATTTTCCAGCACAGAAAGATAAAATTGATGCTATTTTAGATTAACTGATTGTGTTGACTAAAGATGGGGATGTTCAACACTTCCTTGTTCATTGGGTTGATCAACTTGAGTCTGATTTTACATGGATTACTAGATAGACACTACAACAGCTCGACCTAGACTTATTGGAGCTATATCGGAGTCAGTAAGATCTTTCTTTGTCTAGTTTTCATTCCACACATTTCAAGGACATTGGTGGGGACACCAGATTTAGACCATCACTAGCACACTTTTATGGACATCGGAAAACGCTCGCTCCACACCTTAGTTTATGGTTGGGTGATTGATTGCAGCCTTTTCTGCCTTGTCCATTCGACAGTGTCGAGTTCTCTTCCACCCCGGAAGAGTTGATGCAGACATTATTAAGAGATTAAGACTTATTTTTATTGTTATTGGACTTATTATTTATATTTTCTATTATTGGGCTTGTAGTAGCGGGTTGACCCAAACCCTTCAAGTTATGTTTTTACTTTTTACTATTTAGATGGTTTTTTAATTGTAATTGCGACAGTTAATGATTGAGTAAAAGTACAATTGGCGGCTGCCTCATTTTCTTTTCCCTCATGTTTCTTCTCAAGGTTTCTTTCCATTGCTTCTTTCTTTTCTGTTGTCTGCTTTGATTCTTTAGTTTGATAATTCTTCCCTATCCTACATCTACCAGGAAGGACATGTCTCGATGACTTACGAGGAGTATATATGGCCTTGAATATTCTTAAGGGTTTGTAACCATCATTCTCCACTATCTTCCAGATGATGAAGGTGCCAAGGATATTGGCCCATCTATTCTAGTGTAGCCTGGTCAACTTGATCCCAAAAATGTTGGAACCTCATGGACTGAAGAGAGAATCCGAGCTCTAGCAGTTGGGATAAGTTAAAGGCCATACAACAAGGAGGTGGGAGATCGATTTTGGAGTAAGTGTAAGAACAATCGGTTTGATTGAATTCAAGATACAAAATGTGCTGTATCATGAGATTGAATATTCCTTAGACATGATAGATGTAAACTCTGACACAACCCACTGTGCCTCGAAATCATCATAGTCCCTTCCACCTCAATATTCTTCATACTGCTTATTTTATCCTTAACATTACTACTAAGTGGCCTTAGAACTCCAATACCATCTATTCTATATCCTAGCCACAACACCTACAATGGGGTGTTTTCTAATAGTGTCCCTCTAGGATGATATACTCACCTAGGACAGATGACAAATTTCTCCAATACTCACACTTCCTCACTATATCTTTCTATTTCACAAAACATTTCTCTATAGAGAGAGTGAGTGAGAGTTTCAAAGAAGAAGTGAATAAAATCAAAGAGGAACACGAAGGAAAGGTTGAGAGTTCAGGCATAAGTTCTCTTAATGGAAATTCTTGCTCTAAAGCACTTGATGGAAGTAAAAACTCAAAATATTTGTATACAAGGTAGAAAAAATGAGGATGATAATAGCATTGGCCTTTTATAGGGATGATAGCTAGAATACTAATTGTTGGATCAAATGTCATAAAATCCCAACCGTTAAATAGGCATTCAATCTGGATCTTAGAGTGACAAAATGCATCATGTAACACCGTTAAATACACACTTCACACACATGTGATATACCTGCAATATGTTGTTCAATGAACAATTTGACGACTACAATAATTAAAAGAATATGTGAAATGACACAATGCTTCTCTAAAGGTTATCATGGCTACCACACGCAAGTTGTCACACCAATTTAAACTTGGGTGATCAACTTATGACACTTGTCACAACAATTCTTTGGTCAAGAGGGTATCTCGATCAAACGTGCCATGATATTGATCATTATATTTCGAAATGGGACGTTTCATAATAATGAAATAATTTGATATTAAGCTTCAGACTTCGTATCACAACAATTCCTCAACTTTGGATGTATCAAAATACATAATAAGCCAAATCTTGATACTTCAGATTTCCTCTAGTGTAGTTATCTCAAAACACATAAGAAGCCAAATCTTCAAGTTTGAGATTCCCTCCAATGTAATACCTTGATATACATAAGAAGCCAAATCTTCCAACATTGGAGTAGCTCTAGCTTAAATGCTAAGGAATACATAGAAAGCTAATTCTTTAAACTAAATATCTCGCTTGGACAAGATGCCTCTGGATCAACATAAGCCAACTTATTATGCTTCGATCTCTACTCAGTATGAACTTCTAAAAAAGAAAAGTTTTACAATGGATAACATAAGTTTTTAAGGCAGTTCAAAGATTTCAGTACTAGAAGCAAAGAAATATAAAAAAATTCACAATTCATATAAAGAGAAAAAATTATTGTCCAAATGGATGCCATGTCAATGAAACCTTAATGCATATATCAAAGCTATTAATTGTCACCATCCAATGGCCCAAAAAAGCAACGTGTCTTCATACAATGGAAAATGCACCGAGTCACTCCATTAACAAAGTTGTCATTTGGAGAACGTTTAATGACATAACTAGGAACACAAGCCATATGACCATTCTTTGCAACATAAGAACCAACAATTTCGACCTTGGGACATACATCATTACCATTCTGTCAAATATATAAGTTCCTCTAGTTAAGGATCCCGAGCACAAGTTCACACACAAAAGAGTTTAACCAGTATCAAGATTTAAAGAAAGGTAATTGGCTCAAAATGTCCTTACCTATCGACCTCATTGTGGGAAACGTCCTTACCTTCCATTTCTTGGCATTTTTGCCTTTATTTCAACCTTTCTTTGCGACGAACGTCCTTCCATCCACCTCCCATCAATTTCTCTGTCAATTAATTAAAAAAATGTTGTTTTCTTATATATCAACAAGGGTAATATCATCCCACCCCATTCATCCCTTCCTCTCCCCTCACGCGCAAACAATCTCTTACGGTTATCTTCTTAAAAAAATCCAACTTTTTCTTCAACTTCTACAACCGTTCCTCCTTCCTCCTCTCATATGTTCGCATCTCATCTCGTTGGTACAGAGTGAAGAAAACACATTGAGGGTTTCCTTAGCGAGTGAAGTAAGAAAAATTATTGTTGGGTATTTTTGTTTTCTGTTTTGTATTTTGATTTGTCATGATTGAGAGTGTATGGAGGTTTGATACTATATTTTGGTGCGCAGACCTTCAAGAGCACCATGTTTCTTCTGTATTTGAGAAACCCTAGCGATGAATGACCCAATGACCTAACTACGGTGTGTGTTCATTCCTTGAAATTTATGGGAAATCATCTAATTCCACTGTGAAGTCACACAATTTCATTGGAAACCCCCAATTGTGTAAATGTGAGTATGGTCTCTATCGGTGCGCATATTGTACTTTGTCGTGAATTCAGTGACCATTTCAATGTCCCTAACGTGTACAATATTGCATGCAGGTGGTAATCCTCGATATTTCACTATGGAAGTACATTATGGAGGCCAATTTTTGATAAACCAAACAATATGGCGTATGAATGGGGATTCTTTCTGTTCGTAGACTTCTTTCATGGAAAACGATGTACAAGAGAAAATTTACGTAAATTCTTACATAGAACTAGTGATGAAAGAGGGTTGGAGTTTTACTATAAGAAGAAAAAAATGAGTTTAGGAAATGGGTTGACGAAATTGGAAAGTGAAGAGGATATTCAGGAATGCTCCGAGACAGCGATGGACATCCAAAAGTGAAAATATATGTTGTAGCCCAAATGCGATCATATGCATTGCTGTTGCATCCTTGGTCTTCACAAGCCGATGAAGACTAAATGTTTGAAAACTATTATGTATCTTCAGCTGCAGAAAATGAAGGGAGGGAGCCTGAGGATAATTGGGGTGATCAATTTTTTGAAGAGCATGCCGACGAGTTGTGGTCATAGTACGAGGAAACCTTGTGGTATCATCTTCGACTACAACTTCGTCCTTTATTTAAACCTGATTATGTACTTTTGTTTAATGGGGTCTAATATGCATTTACTTTTTTTTTCTTCTGCAAGCTTGGTATTTGAGTCAAAGGTCATTCTAACGACTGCAATCACAACGCATTAAATTAGAAGCAACAAAGAGATTAAGTTAAAAAAGGATGATTCTCAAAGATTGATCAAAACATTCGTAGAAGAGCATACTTGCCCTATGGTGTTTAAAAACTTCAGATGACCTCAACCTATTTGGTAGAGAGGTATTTCTCTTATTGGAGGACTCAACAAAATATGTTAGTTAGTGAATTAATGAAGAGGGTTAAACGAGATGGTTTGGGTGATATCTCAAATTGGCAAGTGTACAAAGCAAAGGAGAAGGCACTTGAAAAAAATTAAAGGAAGTGTGGTGGAGTATTACAAACTATTTGTCGGATTATTGTGAGAAGTTGAAAAGGACAAATATTGAGACAACTGCTTTAGTTGAGGGGTATACAAGAGAATTCAGACGATTGTATATTTGCCTTGGTACTTTGAGAGGCGGGATAATGTTGGATATAATGTAGCACCACAACAACCTGTTTTTTATTTTTTGAACTGTTTGACAGAATGTTGAACTGGTTTTGATGTTTTTGAACTGCTAAATATAATGTAGCACGCCTGTGAACCTATTTGTTTTAACTGCTGGATATATGTTTTCTGAACTGGTAGATATAATTGTTTCATGATCATTTGATATTTTTGTACATTTTTTGGTTAACTGGTGGATGAATTGTGTCTGAGATGTTGTGGTTGAATTGGTGAATGAATTATGATAAGATGCTGTGATAGAATTGGAGTTTTAGTTGCTGCGTAGAAATTGGTTGCACAGAGAAGAAAATAGGGATGTTCTGCTCAATTTTTTTTTTTTTGAAATTTAGGGACATTTTCCGCCAATAAAATTTAAAGGTATGGATGTTTTACGCCAATAGAATTTAAAGGTAGAGATGTTTTACGCAAATATAATTTAAAGATAGAGATGTTTTAAGTCAATATACTTTAAAGGTAGGGATTATCATCACATGTTAATATGATTCTAAAAAAGGGAAAAGAGACAATTCATCTTCACTAAATAAGGCGAAATGGGTCATACACTATTGATGCGTAATACGTACAGTAACCGCCATGTACACTCGTTCTTCTCAGTTTATCCCTTTGTTACAACCTTAATAAGCATAAGCATAAACTTGAAATGATAGCAGCTATAGTTGGTGAAGCTGTGTAGCCAATTTATCCCGTTGTATATATTTTGTAAATATTTCCAGCAACCCAAAATGATAGCAGCCATAGTTGTACAATATAATATTCTTCTTTACTACATTTTTTCTTCATTTAATGTAATAATTTCATGTTACCATTAATACTTATGGACTAGATTGAAAGTGGGAAGAAGGGGTTGAATGGGGTATGGGGTGGGACGATATTACCCTTGTTGATTTATAAGAAAATAGTGTTTTTTAATTAATTGACCGAGAAACTGATAGGAGGTGGACGGAAGGACGTTCGTCGCAAAGAAAGGTTAAAATGAGAGCAAAAATGCCAAGAAATGAAAGGTAAGGACGTTTTCCACAATGAGGTCGATAGGTAGGGACGTTTTGTGCCAATTACTCATTTAAAGAACTAAGACAATCTTTAAAGATAAAACTTAACTAGTTACATATTTTTGAATATGTGACCCAAATTCTGACGTTGGTTTGTGTTTTGGATGAAAGAGGAGTTAAAGAGGTGAAAAAGTGGTTGAGGATTATTTTGGGCACTAGCATGGTGCTTGGGCACCCATTTAGAGCCAATCGGGGTGCCAAATTGAAGTTATTTACCGATACTCAGCGCTGGACACTCTTGGAGGTGCTAGGACGCTGCTCGTTTTTCACTCCTACTAGCTCGAACAATGTGCGTCGCTTATTGGCAGCACGAAGCTATTGCTTGAGCGGCAACTTTATCCGAGGAAAATTTATTTCCTTATTTTTGGTTTGTTTTTTATTCTCTTTCCAACCACAATATATTCTCTTGGGTCCTATATATAATCCAGGAAATTCTTTGCTTTCATATGACTTTGAGAGAGTTAGAATTGTATGAAATAGATAATATTCTTTGTATTTTTCACCATTATTAATAAAATATTTGTTTCTCTAACATATTAATTTGTTTTTCTTATGTTGTGATTGTTATTTCATATTGTGCCATATAGTCATATATAATTCTTGTCAAGATTCTAACACGTGGTATCAGTGTTTATAGTTTGAGTTCTTCGAGGTTTTATTTGTTCTTTTGATGGTAACCATAAAGTATGATATTCTGTTTTTGGATCGCAGTACTAGATTCTCATTGTAGCAAGTGAAGACGCAAGCAGTACTTGGTCAAATGAATTTGAACTTGCTGTGGTTCGACAAGACGATAGAAGAAAAATAATGTAATGACCGAAATGCCATATCACAAATTTATTTTCATCTTTCGAATCATATTTTTCAGGACATTTTGAAGTCAAAAATTGTAGTTGCATTATGGTTGAAGTTTGAACAATTGTGAACGACTAATAGTTTAACTAGTAAATTGCACCTAAAAGAACGTTTGTATTCTCACCATATGACAGAAGGTACATATCTAGAAAATCACTTTGTTGTTTTTAAAGAAATTGTTGCTAATTTGGAAACCTTAGAGGTTAAGTCCGATGAAAAGGATTTGAGTTGATTTTATTGTGTTCATTGCCTTCTTCATATATATATATATATATATATATATATATATATATATATATATATATATATATATATATATTTAAAGACGCGATATTATATAGTTGTTGGATTTGAGGCTCAAGGAGATGGCTACGTTGTTCATGTGGTTATGAGAGGGGTAGTTCGAAGTCTAACTCGAGTAATAAATTTTTTAACTATTGCAAGAAGAAGGAATACACAAAGAAGGATTACTATAAATTATAGAATGGAGAAAAATTAGCTTAAATCAGAATGAAAATTAACTAGAAACTTCTAGTGAAGCCTACAGTGACAAAGAACTTTTGGTTATTTCTGACATCGACTCCAAACTTGATGACAATTAAATTCTTGATACAACTTGTACTTTTCTTATGTGTCCCAATCAAGATTTGTTTTCAATATATGAAGAAGTTTCAAAAAGTGTTGTGGTTATGTGAAACAATTCACCCTATAAGATAGCTGGTATTAAAAGTGTCAGACTAAATATGTTGGATGAGACACTTAGAACACTTTATAAGGTGAGAAACATTTTAGATTTGAAGAGAAATCAAATCTCCTTGAGTATTCTTGATTGAAGAGGGTACACGTTCACTGGTGAGGTGGAGTTCTGAAGGTTTGTGAAGGTGCTCATGTTGTATTGGATGGACGAAAAAATTCCAGTTGTATATCTTACAGGGTTCAACAGAATCATTGGAAAATAATTCATGAGATTTGTAGTTTTGGTGGATATTCAGTTTGGTATAGTATCGTTTCAGTTTGGTTTGGGGTCCGTGTTGAATAATACATCTCAATCAAGTTCATATGTCATGGATAATGCCGCTTTACCACCACCACTTGTAGTGCCATCATATTCAATTGCTAGAGCTACACCCAGAAAAGATATTAAACCTCCACAAAGGTACGAGGAAGTGATTTAGTGGTGTATGCTTTAAACGTAGTTGAAGGTATGAAGTCTAACGAAAACCTTTCTACAAAAGCATTTTATGTTGTTGATTCTCTTTTAGGGCGTGTTTCGACTCTATTTGATAATCATTGTTGAATTATTTGTGATTGTAGTGCTTGTGGTAATAATTTGAGAAATTTTAGTACCTAAGATAATTCTTTGAACAATGTTTGAATTCGGTTGATTGAGTTTGTCCTAGTTGGACTTTGTGGAAGAGAAGGAGAATTTTTGGTTGGACACTTTTTGTTGGTGAGCTGGTTTATTCCTTAGAGTCGAATTTATCTCCAGGTGGAGAAATTTTGAAGTTTTGTTCGTTGTAGTGAAATTTGTGTTAAAGTGGAGATTTGTTGAATGTGTGACCCAAATTCCAATGTTGGTTTGTGTTTTGGATGAAATAGGAGTTGAAGTGAAAATGTAGCTAAGGGATGTTTTGGGTTACTACATGGAGGCGCCAATTAAGGTGCCATTGAAGTTATTTACAGAAACTCGATGCTTGGAGCACTAGGATCGTAGCTCACTTTTCGTCCGCTGCTCGCTCGAGCACTGCGTGTCGCTCGATTGGCAACTTTATTTGGGGAAAATTCGTTTCCTTATTTTTTGTTCTTTTTTATCATCTTTTCAACTACAATGTATCCTTTTAGGTCCTATATATATTCCACAAAACTCCTGGCTTTCATATGATTTTGAGAGAGTTAGAATTGTATTAGATACACAATATTCTTTATATTTTCTCTCCATTATTAAAATAATTTTCGTTCATCTGCCATATTTTTTTTGTTCTTCTCGTGTTGTGATAGTTATTTCATATCGTGTCATATAATCTCGTTTATTCTATTCCTAACAAGTATTATTAACATACATAATTCTTGTCAAGATTCTAACGAAGATTAAACATAGAAATAAAGGCTAAAAATTACAAGCTAAACTACTCTTTTGTCTTTTTCAGAGAGGTCAAACTGAATTTCAATCACACGTGTTATGTCATTGCTGTCAACATTTGATTGTATTCTTTTTGACGATAATAAAGTAATTAATAATATTTCATTAATTAAATTATGCTTGGACCAGATATGATAAATAAAGTTAATGTTAAAGAATAATTATTTTGTTTGACTTTAACTCTATAAGAGTAACAAAATTCTAATTTGCTTTTCATACTTCAACTTATTCTCCGAGTCATGTCAGTTGATAAATAGGGAAGGGGCCATAGAGAATTATAATTTAACAATAAATATATTTCACTTAGCATGTTTGGCTAAGCTCAAAAATGTTAGTTTTAAGCTATAATTAGAAAAAAAAAATAAAAAAATTGCACTATTGGTTTTCAACTTGAGAAATAGTAACAAGTTGATCATAAACCTTTAACATGAACCATTTTCTTTTCAACCTTTCATATTGTTAAACAGCTAGTTTTAGTGACAAAAAACATTCAAGTATTCATCAAATTGTTACGTGGCCTCATGAAAACTTGCCTCAAATCAAATTTTAAGGTACTAATATAAGTTGGTGAACAAAATCTAGTTTCATCAAGTTGAACATACGAAAGCTACGTGACAAACACAAGTTCTATCATTAGATATTTGATTGCGCAGCTATAGACGAAAGGTTGTAGACCAACTTGCTCATTTTTAAAAAATGGAGGTCAACTCCGTGTCAGGGCTATAAGTTGGGGACAAACACCGGAATTTATCAGCATAATTTTGTTGTCTTTAAACCCTAAAATGTCACTTTGTTTTCATATAGAAAAGGGTAAATTTAACTTACTTTTCTAAAAAAATAACTTATAGGCTCAGTGAAACATGCTCTTGATACAAAATTATCAGAGGAGTCGTGAAATGGAACATAAAGCAGAATAGAGTCAAAGCACAGCTTAAGAGGAATTTTTTTCTTTAACAGTCTTGTAGGGTAACAAAATCTAATTTTTGTTTAAAAGTGAAATTTCATGCACTGTGTGGATACAATTCTTAGCAAAGAAAATAGTTTCGAGTGCCTTTGAATATCACATCCGATTCGGTCTTTATATATATATATATATATATATATATATATATATATATATAACTATTTGCAACCGTCATCAATCTTGTATAAATGTCCTATGTCCATAACATGGAAGTTAACCGTCAATTCACAAACTTTTCTTTGCCACCAAATTCGAACTCCCAAAAACGACACACATTTAACACACTTGAACATCAAGAAAATGGAAGGAAGTTCTTCTAGCTCAAGAGGTAAGGCCATGCAAGACAAGGAAGAGAAAGGCAAAGAGGAAGTCCGGTACCGGGGCGTCCGGAGGCGGCCTTGGGGGAAGTTCGCTGCTGAAATACGCGATCCCTCGAGGCAAGGAGCCCGCTTGTGGCTCGGAACATTTGATAACCCTGAGGCCGCTGCCCGGGCTTATGACCGTGCTGCCTTTAGGTTTAGGGGACATCTTGCAATATTGAATTTTCCAAATGAGTACTACTCTCAACTCGCGATTCCACCTTATAAACCCACATTTTCGGCACAAGAGAAGATTGAGTTGGAGTGTTTGGATGATAGTGTTTTGGATGAGCTTCTTGAATCTTCAGAACAGAAGAAGAAATCAAAGAAAGACTGAGATCTACACAGTTTTCCCTTTCCCTTTCTGTTTTCTGGTTGTGATTTTCAAGATTTTTGCCTGATGATTCTCTGAAAGAATGTGAAGGAGAATAAAAAAGTACTTTTTCTTGTAACTTTCTGCTTAATCTTTGTCTATGTAAAGCCAAAACCCTGTGTGTAAAACAAATTACCAGCAAATAGAAGAGGAGATGATCAGATAAACTGAAGATGAAAGGAAATGGGGTAGGTTAGGGCTACTATGCAGCCTCATGTCCGTAATTAATCAGCTTTTAGAGTCAGTATCATGCACTAGTCACTCACTATTGTCCCAAACTTCTCATTATAGTTAGCCTTTTCAAATACTATTGCTAAATGGGTATTTTACTTCATTTTCCATTTTTTTCTTCCTTTTTGGTCTTTTCAATGAATTGAAGAAATTGAGATCTTATATTTGGGGTTTGAACGCATCATTTTCCAAAACTAAAACTCGAGATCTACTAGATGTTCAATTTTTCTACTTGACATAAGTGTACGCCATGCAATTGGTAATAGATATATTGATTAGATTCAAGATGAATGAATGCACATAAGCGGTTTTGTCCGCCTCTAAATTTCAAATTTGGTATCAGCTGAATCTGCGGTGTATTATTTAGCCTTTGTACAATGCCATATCAACTGAATCAGTGGTGTATTAATCAGTGGTTGACTCTATCCTTTATAAGTTATATGGATCTCTTTGTGAAACAAAGAGCACCATTTAATTGCGTTCATTTGGTTTGTTTAAGGTGGTCTTGCTCCAAGATCTAATTTTAGTATTGTTCAGTAGTTGGTAATCTTCTTTCAAATGATATTGTAGTGCCTGCAATATAACTCGCAAACGTATAATGTGTTATGATTTTGACTTAGTATTTTTCAATTAGAATAATCTTTTTTGTATATCCCAAATAGAATAAGTTTTTTAGCTTCTATTTGTAATGGGACTCTTTATGAATCCTACATCTTAAAAAATTCAAAAAGTCCTCATTTTGTGTCCTTATAAATAGAGTCTAATTCCCTTAGTATTTTATTTATCTCAATTTGTATATATGATAGTTATGGACTATGTTGAGCTGAAACATTAGGATCTGTTCCGATTTTGGTTGTGCTTAGCAGTTTGGAATAAGGTAGAGATTCTATATGTATATTTTATATAGTGAAACATCCTTGTCTTTGACATTCCACGATTTTTCTCCCATTTATAGTTTTTCATGTAAATCTTTATGTTGTTTTCTTCTCTAAATACTTTATACATTATAGGTTCTACATAAATTCTTTGAACAAAGATCATGTGGGGCAAATCGAAAAACTGGTCTCAAATCCCAACATAATGTTTACCTATCGTTATACATTTATTCAGAAACAAATAAATTTTCGAAAAAATATAGGATAGCACATACGTCACTTCGCTTTTTTTATTTTTTATTTTTTTGTTTTGTCTCAGTCTATTTTCTCTTTTAATATTTTGGTTGCTATCAGAGAAGAAATAAATTTTAAATCATACATAGTCCTAAAATATGAAAACAAACTAAACAGAATTTAATCAAATAATATTAAACTCTACGAAATGGTCTTGTCCAATACACTTGCACTGGTGTTACTATTCCATCCCTCACTATCTAAGTCAATACAAACCAAATCGTTCACCTAAATTAGTGAAATAGTCGACCCTACAACCTTATCAGAGAAAAGCACCAACCTCCTTTTATTAGTATAGTACTAAATAATTCTCGACCGAAATATAAGCTACATCTATATGCATTTCTCTATGAAAGGTCTCAACTTAAATTGTCAATTAAATAACTTTGCGCATTAATCAGATAAATAAATAAACAACTAATGTATTTATTCATTTAAAGACGAAGAAACCTTCCAATTATAACAGCAATAACTACTTTTATTCTCATATAGCCCAAAATAAAATAGGAGTAGACATTGCCTTTGATTTTTTTTTTGTTGCTAAAAAGTTACTTTTCAGAGTTGAATATTAATTTTAACCACATATTTTGTATAATATACAAGTACTAACCACTTATCCATCATTTATTTATATCAATTTTGTTATGAATGAAGCAAAATATATGTGCAAGATGCAATAAACCAAACAATCAAGAACACCAAGATTTCATGTGGAAATACAAGACGGGAAAAAGTCATGGACAGATAAGGATAATTCACTAATATAATCAATGATTTGTTACTAGATTTGATGCTTTCAACCAAATCTAATTGTTCTTTAATTTTATGAAGAGCCAACAACACGTGGAGTATTTATATAACCCTAATTGTAATGTTTTAGACAGAATAGAATCCTTAAAATTCAGCAGAATCGTGAAAGGAATCTGGGCTGGATAATAACGACACTCGAGCGGCCAAGCTAGTGAATAGCGAGCGGCAAGGAAGCTCTCGAGAGCTGCAAGGATAGCGCTTAGGCACGATAACTCTAAATTAAATCATATTTCTTCCTCCGAATGGCACTTAGATGCCCAGATTATGGCGCCCATTCCCTGTCTAAAGAAATCCTTTTTCCATCTTTTGACTTATTTAAAGCCCTTTTCAAACCAAACTTTCAATCCCAATGAAAGTTGGATCACATTTCAACAAATATCCACCTGACATAAATTCCAATGCAAAGAATTACTCTCCACTCTTTAACAAACAATTCTCTACCTCTTCCATAAATTCCCCCCAAGGGCCAATTCAACAATAAATACCAACAAAGTCCAAGCAATGCTCAAACTTGGCCACATGGAGTGCCATTGTCAACTTATTAGCGAGATTATCATTGGCATCAACATTGCTCACAACAATATCACAATAAGCAATCACATCGCACACAAAATGATGCCTCACATCTGCATGCTTTGTCATCTCATGAAATATCTGATCTTTTGTTAGAAAAATAACACTCTGATTGTCCCAAAAAATGTCTCAATGATTTTACCTAACAATCCCCTCAACCACATAACCTCTTTACAAGCTTCTGTAATAGTAATGTACTCTGCTTTTGTAGTAGACAATGCTACTATATTCTGTAAAGTAGCCTTCCATTGATAGCACAACTACCAGTGGTAAACATATACCCTATAAGGTATCTTATTTTGTCAAGATCTCCAGCGAAACTTTAATCAATGATTCCATCTGAATTTATTCCAAAATGCAAACAAGCATTAGTAGAGCTACACAAGTATTTGAAAATCCACTGCACTGCTTTCCCGTGTTCCTTGCCACGATTTACCATATATTTGCTAACTTTATTGACTACATGTGCTAAATCTAGGTATGTAAAAACCATAGTGATCTACTACACTCGAATAAGGAACCCGTAACATGTAATATAATCAATGCATTCATTTGACTGTGGCTACAAATCAGATGACAACTTAAAGTGGACAGCTAAAGGAGTATTGACATCCTTTACATTCAACATATTAAACCTGTAGAGTACTTTCTTAATGTACCCTTTTTGACTCAAGTATACTTTTTTAATCTTTCTATCTTTCTAGATCTACATTCCAATAATTATTTGCCGCTTCCAAATCCTTCATATCAAACTCTTCACTGAGATGAACTTTCACCTTCATTACCTCTGCTTTATCCTTGGTAGCTATCAACATATAATCAATTTAAAGTAGTAGATATATAAACGACCTATCATCACACTCTTTAAACTACACATAACTATCATAACTATTTATTTTAAAGGCATGAGTAGTCATGAATGAGTCAAACTTTTTATATCATTGTCTCGATGACTGCTTTAGGCCATAATAGGACTTCTTCCATAAACATACAATATTTCTTTACCATGGCTACAAAACTCTGTGGTTGTTCCGTATAGATGTCTTCATCAAGTTCCCCATTCAAGAATGTCATCTTCACATCCAACTGATCAAACTCCAAATCATGCTTGGCCACAATACGAAGCAAAGCTCTAATTGAGCTATGCTTTACAACTGGAGATAACACATTTGTTAAGTTTATACTTGTAATCTGAATATAATCCTTAGTCACTAATCTTGCCTTGTACCTGACATCTTCAACCCTTGATATACTTTCCTTCATTTTGAACACCCATTTACAACAAATCGCTTTCTTTCCCTTGGGTAATTTCACTAAGTTCCACATGCCATTTTTATGAAGTGATTCCATCTCCTCTTGCATAACAAACATCTTTCTAGCAGAATCATTGCAACTCACTGCTTTTGTGTGTATAACACACTCTTCACTGGAATTAATACTTTTAGCTACATTCAATGCATATACTGCTAATTCAGCTTCTCCATACTTCTGTGAATGTCTAATTACCTTTCTAGTTCTATCTTTAGCAATAGAGCGGCGGCGGAAAAGTGGTACTCTTCTTCACTTCTAAACTAGACAGCGATGAAGACTCTAGTTTAGATTCTGAACTAATCTCCAACTCCACCTGGGTAATTTGTTTCTGTTGATTTGTATTAACATAATCTCTAAGAGGTAAACTATGAATCATTTCATGTTCATCAAACACAAAATATCTACTAATTACCACCTTATTTGTTTCTAGACATCAAAGTTTATATTTCTTAAAGACACACATTCTAGAAATTGTCTCCAACTTTCCATTATTCATATGATCATAAGCAGGGCACCCAAATATTTTCAAATTTGAGTAACTAGGGAAAGATTTAGATCATACTTCTTATGGTATCCTTTTATCAATAGCAATTGATAGTGAGCGACTAATAATAAAACAAGTTGTAGAAACAGTTTCAACCACTACAAGACAAATAGCCTACGGCAACGTTTGGACATGTGTTGCAAACCGATGTGTTGTCGTAGAGTAGAGAGGCTACGACAACATTCTACGACAACATTTGGCAAACATTGTCGTAGCTCTCTATTGCAACGTTTGGCAAACGTTGGACGACTACGGCAACGTTTGCCAAATGTTGACGTAGAGGGCTATTGCAACACTTGACAAAGGTTGATGTAGAGGGCTACGACAACGTTTGACAAACTTTGCAATAGAAAGCTACGGTAACATTTACAGACGTTGTTGTAGCCCTCTATTGCAACGTTTCGCAAATGTTGCCAAAGAAGTTCCAAACCTTCTTCTGCAACGTTTTGTAAACGTTGCCATAGGTCATTTTATAATTATTTTAGAAATTTTGCATAATTTATTTATTTGATTTCCAACAAACCTATAATACTGAAATAATAAAATGCTTAAAAATTAGTAATATGTAATCAGGTTTTACATAATTCTAATAAACAAAAACAGTGAATATAATTAAATACAATATGCTAACATCATTAGCCTACTCAAAAAGTTAACATCATTAGCCAACTAAATAAGATAGCAATCACAATTATCCAACAAAGTATTACAAAGTATTGGATTTATATCTGGATTTGCTTATGTGACCACAAGCTATCCCAAAAATAATCTAACTCACTACATATGACCAAAGTAATAAAGGTATAATTAGCATGCAAATCAAAAATTTGACAGAGTTTCTCCTGTAATGTAGACTAAATCCACCTAGACAATAACAAATATCATCAAACCGGTGCATATAATTTAAAATAGGGTACACCAACCCCTCAAAACTCAAACTGTTCAAGATATAATACTAGGGAGTCGACCTTTGCAAATATTTTAACATCCAACATTATGCTAGCTAAAGAACATCAACAAATACCAACTCTCAGCCACAACTTACTTCCAACAATGTGCTAGTTAAAGAACATCAACATCCAACAATATTCTAGCTAAAGAACATCAACAAATCCAACTCTCAACCACAATTTACTTCTACAATATGCTAGCTAAAAAAATCAACAAATACCAACTCTCAGCCACGATTTACTTCTACACTTCATATATGTTGCTCATGAACATTAAAAATGAGAAAATGCAATTCTCTGAAATGGAAATGGATTCACATACATTCATCAAAGAAGCCTAATACTACTCTTTGGCCAAGCAACAGTACTTTCCATGGCTTCACGAAGAGTTTGAAATTCATCTGCAGGTCTGTATAAGGTCAATTGACCCATATACACTTCATCAACCCAAACCTTCCAACAGTCTCTTCCGAGTGGCATGTGATGCACTTTGCACTTGGGTCTGTTGTTGCAATTCTCCCTTCTGCTACAACTTCTTCATCCTCAAACATACACCAATGCAGTAGTTGACAACTTGTATTTTTCATATGTACAATACCTCATTGGACACCACTTCCTTGGTGTGACTACAAATTCATAGTAAATAGAAAAAAAAAATTTATTAGTATACTTCAACCTAAATTTATATTGAATAACTTGTAATAATGTAAGATACAAAAACTTGAGAAGTAAAAGCATTTGAATTCCCATCCTCTAGATTCTGACAAATGATTATAAAAGTTATTCTACATATACTTGGACATATTAAGTTATATTATCACGGTATAAATAATAGTCAAGCTCTAACCTATGACTTAACTTGAGAAGTGCTTTAACTTTTTCTTCTAGTGCTCCCACCCTTTCCAACTGAGTTTGTAATTGACTTTCAAGTTCTTTAACTCTCACATTACTTTGAATTTGTCCATCCACTTTTGATGATACAACTCCAAATCCAAGTCCCCGAACTCTTCCATGACGTTTAAGACCTAACACTCGAGCAACAACATCATCACAGATGGAATCTTCTGCTAATGTATTAGAAATTGATTGAGCACAATCTTCAATCTTTTTCTGCACTCATGTAAGGAAAATTTTATACTAACAAGCGACATAATACGACCTATTATTCTGACTACGAATGATGAAATAATATACATACCAAAGTCTCAGAAACTGCTTCATTTATTGGTTTTCCATCATTCCTAAATGTCCATGAGTCCATACTCTAGTTTTTAAACCTTTGATATTTGGATTTCTTTTTTTCTGCAATGCAAATCTAGTGATTACATGTACTAGTATGAGATGTTTTAGGTAAGAAGATTAAATAAGTTTGTAATTGTACCATTTCATAAGCCATACGTGGATAACCCTTTTGACCCATAGTGTGGAGAAGCTTCTGATTATTTCTCAAAATGCTAAACTTGTAGCTTTTTTCCTATTAAGAAAACAAAAAAGTATACTATTATGTCGAATTATAAAAATTTTAAGCTTCATATGCAAATATACTTACATGAAAGTGAGCAGAAAGAGTATCCTCAACAAATTTCTTCCACACTTCTTTAAAATTAATATTGTTTGGTCTAAGAAGGGCAATAGTGCGTGCTTTATTCATAGTTGATTCGACTTGAGTTCTTATTTGTTTTCTCGACCTCGATTTGAATGTCCTCCAATATTTTCCCATACATTGAAATGTTATTCTTTGATAACAATCACTCATATTGAACATTTGTTGTATTCGTGCACAAAAATAAATTAAAGACTTAATCTAATATTTGCATTCAGAAGGAAATAGATCCATAACGAAATAATCTTAAAAGATAGTTAAGAAATATACCTACATGAAATTTCAAAGTTCATTTTTTGCTTTTCATCCACCGAAGTTCAATCTTTACTTACAACAAGCACATGTTCTCGTACCATAGCTCCAACTATGCTAGAAAATTTATCTGAGTTGTAGCCAACTACTTGCCCATATTTATTAAATTCAAGCTCTATCTTTTGATAATTCTTTTCAGGAATCATTTTCACTTGGGTTGGACTCTTTTTCTTTTTCGGCACATTTATATTTGATGGTGGAGTGTTTTGCTCATCATTAATTGGAATAGGTATAGTATGTTTTTGTTCGCTCGATGTTCTTAATTGTTTCGTAGTCTCTCGAATTGCAGCAGCAATTGCAACTCTTCGTCATTTAGAACTGTTGGAAGTTTGTGTACTTGACTTTATGAATGCAACATGAAAATAAAAGATAAATGTAATTAACATGAAAAAAAAAAGATAAAAACTTACTACATATCTTACGTATTATAGGAAAAAACAATTACCTCGTCTTTGTCCATCGTATAAAACCTATTTCATATTGTCCACTGGTTCGAAAGATTATCTAGAGACAAAATAAAAATTTGCCACATCAAAAGAAATTAAAGTTAGAGATCTTAACAAATTCTAAACATTATGTATTTCATCACAATCATAATATTTCATTTATTGTATGTTAAAAACACTATCCACGAACATATTCGTTATAAAATAACTACACAAGGGAGTTACCAAATTAATCTATGTATCACATAATACACCTTCGACATCCATCCTTGCATAAATCTCATCCTCATCAAAGTTGTCTGTAATTAATTGTGTTATGTCTAGTGAAATAGTTGCCTCATAAGTAGTATCTTATCTCATGTGTGATGCATGAAGCTCTCTTTGTGGTGCTTGCAAAGCAACGTACCAACTAGATGTTTCATTCTCCCTAGAATAAAATACTTGTTTCTCTTATGTTGCCAAGATGAAAGGATCATTTTCAAATTGCATATGTCTCTCGTTAAGGTTAACCAGAATAAATCCATCTTCCGTTTTTATTCCATTTGAGATATTTACCCAATCACACTTGAATATTGGAACATGAAACGTATTATAATCGAGAACTATAACATCACGCAAAACTTCATAGTAAAAAACTTGCCCAACTACATGTGCATTATCTTTTGCACTAGATCTACAATGGCTGTTGCTTATACTAAAATGCCACTATTTTGACGAGATTTTTCTGCATCTTTAGTATGAAATCGATGACCATTTATTACAAAACTAGAATATGACATAGATAGACATCTAGGACCATGTGCAAGCCACTTTAGATTGTTCGAAACATTGTCTATCAACATCTGAACTTCATTCTGCTTTTATTTCAAAAATGTTATAAATAAAATATCAATAGCACAACAAAGATGATAACATATTTTGTGTATTCCAACCTTATCATCCAACCTGACAACAAACAAATCAATGTGCTTCTTATGCAGTAAAGACTCATTTCTTTCTAATTGTTTGTCCTTCTTGAGTTCATCCATATACATCCTAACGTAAATACAATATTAAGTCGAATAAATATATTTGGTCGAACAACTAAAAATTTATTAGATATAGATATTTAATAACATACTCTACGTATGGTTGAACTTCTGTACTATTTAGCAACACATAATAATGAGCAACTTTCAACATCACATCAGATAGTAGAATAGGCTTCCCTTTAGATATTGTATGCCCTACAACCAAGAAATCACTCTCATATTCTTCATTGCGTGCAGACTTAGATCCTATTTCCATTGCTTATGTTATATATTTGCTACAAAACTTCGCATTTTCTTCCACAATATATCGTTCAGCCATGCACCATTCAGATCATGCACAATTCATGACATACCCTTTCAACATTTTCATATACATATACGAATGTAACAACATTAAACATATAAAATAAATGTGATAACTTGAAGAAGTATTACCTTTCAAATGGGTACATCCAACAATATTATACTAGTCCACATAAACGAACTTCTCTCCCAATGTGAATTGTTAATGTACCATTATATCAAAAAAGGAAGGCGGGAAATATCTTTCCAACATGCATACAGTTTTAGAAATATCCTCTTCTAATTGTTCGATCTTATTTCTATCTACAACTCCTTAACATATTTCATTGAAAAATGGAGTTCCTTGGACCATCAAGTAGAAGTCCTCTCAACGCAATTGGCAATAATTGGTGCATTAAAATGTGATAATCATAAGACTTGAGTCCAAATATCTTACATTCTTCCACTGAACTGCAATTTCCAATATTAGATCCATAATCATCGGGTAATCTCATGTTAACAAGCCTTTTACAAAATATTTGTCTTTCTGTACGCGATAAGGTGTGAAGAGCAGTAGGTAAGTAAAATTTATTTCATCTACTCTCAAGATGTAAATCATGCCTAATATTCATAGCTTCCAAGTCCTTAAGAGAGTTAATGTCATCTAGATTTTCCTTTGACATCTAAAAGTGTACTAATGATACTGTCACAGATATTCTTCTCCACGTGCATCACATCCAAATTATGACGTACGAGTAAAATTTGCAAATCAAACATCAATTTTAACCATGGTAACTACATGCAAGTAGAAGTATTAAATATTACATTAGTTACCTTCTAATATGGTAGATCGTAAAATATAGACTTCTTCTTTCATGTTACGGTAGATTGAGTTGCATTCTTTTTCCTCTTTCGCTTACCGTTTTTTCCCAATCATTTGTAATTTTATCAACTTCAATAGAATTTCTTCGCCATTTTTTTTATCCATGGCTTAATACTAGTTTCAATATGTTCATTCAACCAGCTTATTTTCATACGAAATGGATGATTAAAGACGAGAAATCTTCCACGTCCCATGTACGCATATTCTATGTCCCATGTACGCAAACTTCCTACCATGCTTCAACCATAATGAACATGTGTCTTCACAACAAATAGGGCATGCAATTTTTCCCTTGACAGGCCATCCAAATATATTTCCATATGCAAGAAAGTCATGTATTGTCCACATCAACTGCATCATACATCTCAACTCCATCACTACATAACAACATTAAGTCGTCCATAAGTGGTGCCAAATAAACATCTATGTCATTATCTGGTTGCTTTGGTCCCGTGATCAATTAACTCAACATTAAACTTTCCGTTGACATGAATAATGAGGGAGACAAGTTATATATAGTTAAAATTATTGGCCAACAACTATATTTAGAACTAAGATCTTTGAAATGATTAAACCCATCAGTATCAAGATCCAATCTAATATTTCGAGGATCTAATGCAAAATGTGGCAACCTTCTATTAATCATTTCCCAACTCAATGAATCAACCAAATGCCTAATTTTACCATCTGAAATTTTATTACTTGAGCGCCATCTTAGTTGTGTTTCCATCTTTTCTATTCCGAACATCCTCTTAAGTCTGGGTATTATAGGAAAATAACGCAAAACTTTTGCTGGAGTTTTTTTTAATTTTTTTAGTCCGTTGGTTAACTTTCCATCTTGAGCAACTATATTTTGGGCATAACTCATCTTTTTCGAGCTCATTCCTATATAGACAATAATCATTCACGCAAGCATGTATCTTTTCATAGCCAAGATCAAATGTATTGATGAGTTTTTTCATCTCATAAAATCAGTTTGGAAGTGTATTATTCTCTGGCAACATGTCTCCAACAAGATTTATGAGTTCATCAAAACCACCGTCAGAGATACCATGTGAATCTTGAAGTTTAAACATAGCAACTGAAGTTGATATCTTCGTGAGTGTCCTACAACCAGGATATAAATGTGTTTCAACATCATCAACTAAAATTTCAATCTCTTTCGCTCTTCCATCAGGAGAGCTATCAGAATCCACATCATAGTGCGCATAGAAGTCCTTAAACATCCAATGTTACTCAAGTATTTCTACATCGAGCAAATTTACTTCACTTGTTTGTTCTCCATGAAATACCCAGACACTGTATGTAGGATCTATACCCTTAATAATCAAATATTCATAGACTGTATCATAATAGTGATGCGTTAAATTCCTACACCTAACACAAGGGCATACTATCATTTCTGAATTGCAACTTTCACGAGCTCGTTTAACAAACATTTGGGCTCTATCTCTATATTGTTCTGAAAATCTACAAGTTAAACGTTATGATCATTATACGTTAAATTTCGTTCGATTGATTCTAGATATGCAATATTTAATTTTAGATGATAACCTTGATAAGTGTAGCCACTCTTTGTCCATTGTATGCAAAGATACTATTCAACATTGAACAACAGGAAGATACATTAGATAAACAGATAAGTAAATGCTATAAGGAGCTCATCAAGATAAGTAAATTGAAGATTGTTGGCTCGATTAAGAGTTGCCTAATGTGTTAAGATATGTAAATTGAAGATTCTTGGCTCGATTATGACAGGACTATGTCACGAGGTTTAAGAATTTCGGGTGACAGAATCAATGGAGACTAATATATATGTACTACCGACTTTTTGATTCTTTTCTGTTTAGACGATATGGTTGATAAGAATGATTACTGACTTTTACTTCTATAATACAATTAATTATTATATGAGGCTTTGTACTTTTTGTTAAATACAAATCTGAGGCGGTTTTCTTCTAATATATTTTTTAATGTTGATTTAGACCTTTGGTTAATTATGGTCTTTCAGCATTTAACACTCTCCATATGTTATTGACTGGAATGTTGTGACATCCTTGAGGAACCGAATTTTCTTGATGATTCTGAATGTGACTTTTAGTTATTAATATGATTTTCAATAGTTTATGTTTAGGTCTTCCATTTCTTTGATTTGTCTCAATAACTAACATCTAGTTACTGCTAGCTCCTCTAGAATTTTTCTCAAATAACCTTCTTAAAATTTAAGATTAATCTCATGTTTCTTGTTGTTCATTTGGAAAATTAGATGCTTAAGTTATTTTTATCTCAACTTCAAGGTAAATCACTTTATGGCTGTTAACATCCTTCAAGGGCCCTAATGAGTGAAGGTTGCTCAACTATTTTTCCATGCTTTCCAGAAACTATGTATGCATTTAAAAGTAATTCTATTTGTTAGCTGATAAAAGCTAAGTCTGGAGACTTAACACGAATGGTTTCTGTTTGAATATTTCTTTACATTCTGGAAATTGCACTTGAAATATTACTATGCCTCTCATAACCTAGTGTATGTATAGGTTAGAGAATGACTGGACGAAAAAACAAATCCACAAATTTCATATTATATTGATAACCTTGCAAATCAAAGAAATGAAAAACAAAAATTAAAATTAAAACACACCAAACTAGATCTCTGTGGAGTGGACAAATTTGCACCCTAATAAAAGATTTGAACTTTAAAGACATCATCTCTTCTATTTAATGACATAAATCAACTAGCTTTGAATATTTTAAACAATAGTACATGTTCAAGAATGCTTAGACGAAGAACTAGAAATAGCAAAATTTGATCATAACATACTTGCTCGTGTTTTGATTCTGGTAGTTCATTTGAGACCTTGAAACTATAAATATCATATTTATTTAGAACTAATCTACTATTCATCGTTAGCTGCAATTTTCCCAAACAATATATGTGTCAGTCCAAAACATTCTAATATTAATCTAGAAATTAATTTACCCATTAAAATGGAATTCTAATAAAACTCTGAAAAAGTACAAAAACTAACCAAATGGATGAGAGGCGTTGGTGGTCAGTGGTGGAAGGTGACGAGGTGGAGAGGTCGTCTTCTTTTGCCGATGGAAGGCGATGAAGCGATAGACTAAGAGACAAGATCGATTATTGAGAGAATTCAAGTCCCAGATGAGAATGAAATTGTTGAGGATTTCAGGGAAAGACAAAGAAGATTAGAGAATGAGGGACATAGAGGATTAGAGAATGAGGGATACATTTTAGGGTTATTGTGTAGTTTCAACATTTTTCATTTTTTTATCCAAGAGGGTCAGGGTTGGGTTGGCTGGTTTGAATTGGGTATTTTGTGGGTTATTGGGGTGGAATTGAAATTGGGCCAAAAAGATTTATACACTCATTTTTTGCAACATTTTATAAATGTTGCAAAAGGTACATTATTAGCAACGTTTAACAAACATTGCGAAAAGAATCTTTTCGCAACGTTTGGTAACGTTGCAAAAGGTTAAGCTATTGAGACTTTTAGCAACGTTCGGAAAACGTTGATAAAAGTCTACTTTTTGCAACGTTTGGCAAACGTTGCTAAAAGTCCCACTTTTCGCAACACTCAATAAACGTTGTAAAAAAGGGGTCTACCGCAATATGTTGCCAAAACTCATTTATATTAACCAATGACAACATTCACTTATTAAAATGTTGCCAATTGATCCTTTTCGCAACATTTATCAACAAATGTTGCCTTTTTAATGTTGCTAATGATTATTTTTGTTGTAGTGCACCCAAAATGTCTTATGCAACCTAGCATTTGAAAACGTAAAATGTGCTTTCTCTATCAAAGTTCTATTAATCCATCATGTCACATCATTTTGGAGTACCGTCACTATCAAGTGCCTCAAAATCCCTTTTGACTTGCAAAAACTATTGAATTTATTTAAACATAATTCCAATCCATTATCTATATGAAGATGTTTTACCTACTTCCGAATCTACTTCTCAATCATTGTTTTTCATTTCTTAAAAATATCAAACACATCATTCTTCTACTTTAAGAAGAAAATCAAAAATTTCATGGGCAAATCATCAATTATTGTCAACAAATAATATGCACCTCCTTTAGAAGGTACCTTCGTTGGTTTACAAAGATTAGAATTGATATAATAAAGTGTTCTATACATGTTGTGTCTCTCTTTGGTGAATCTGACTCTCTTCTACTTCTCATAGACATGATGCTCATAGAAATTCAATTTATTGATACTCTATCAATCAAGAAATCCTCTCCTACTCAATTTAGCCATCCTATTCTCACTCATATACCCAAAACGCATATGCCAAAGTTTAGTAACTTCTTCATCTGACAAAGAAAAGGTAGTGATAGTTGCATCCACTATAAATATAGAACCCTACAAAATATATAATTGAAATATAGAACCCAACAAAATATATTGAAAGAGACCTATTTTCCTTTCATAACAAAAAAGACCACCTTTACTAACTTTCATAACTCCACATTCACCAATGTATCTATACCCCTTTAGATTAAGGGTACTCATGAATATGAGATTCTTTTTCAGCTCTGAAACATACCTTACATCAGTAAGTGTCTTGATAGCCCCGTCAACCATTGTGATCCTAACTGTTCCAATCCCATCTATTCTGCAAGACATGTTATCTTCTATAATCACAGTACCTGATGTGAGCACGAAGTTAAGCATATCAGAGTGAAGCCTGGGAAAGGATCTGTTGATTATCGAAGGAAGTTTGATGACACGGTCAAGAGCAAAGCGGGTGAAAGAGGCGATAGGATTGCTTGCTCAAACTATGGTGGACGAAATGTCGAAGTCAACAAGCCAATGAACAACTTTCATGAAAGGTTTGATAGTCGAAACCAATTGGAGTGTCATATTGCAAGCAATGAAAGAAGGGGCTGATGAGCTCAACTATGCGACCGCATAATTGAGATGGCATGTGGTCGCGTGCCTTTATACTGAGACCAAAATGAGACTTTCATTTGATCTATGCGACCACATGGAGTTACATTATACGGCCGCATAGTTTATTCTGATCGCGGATTTTTTCAAATTTCGTGTAATCTTCTATTTAAGTTAAAACTCTAGTTTGTAGTATCTTTTACTATTTTTTGTTTAATTCCATTTTTAGCTAGGTTTTATGAGTTTCGTATAAATAGGACTCATTCTTTCATTGTAACATACAACATTATTATTGAGATTTATTGAGAGGTAAATTTTCTTTCGAATTATTGTTTTTCGTTAGACAAACCACAAAATTATCAAGATTTTTCGTGTGGCGTTCAAATCAACCTGGTGTAATTCTCAAATATTCAATCAAAAGGGTCAACAAATCTTTTGTGTATTGTTGGTTATTTTGATTCGTTATTTCTGAATCAAATCCAAGACTTTGATTAATTTGACTTTCTTGGATTTAATTTCAATCTAATCATTGGTTTCGTAGTTCTTCGCCACATGGGTTCACATCAGTTGGTATTAGAGTTTAGGTTCCAGAATCAAGGTTATATTCTTTTCCTTCTTCGTTTGAGTCTTTATTTCCATTTTCTTGCATTCTTCCTACTCTTCTATTTAAGTCTTTTGATCCGTAATTCTTTCATCAAAAAATTAAAAGTTGTTTTTGAGCTCATTGTGTCCAAATTAACTTTCGTTTTCTTTGACAGTGTCATAGTTGAATCCGAGTAAACAAAATTTTGAAAAAAAAATCCAAAAATTCAGAAAATTTGGTGAAAAGTAAAATTAAAAAAAAAAAGTACAATTGTTATTGATTATCTTGGAAAGTGCTGACTAATTACGTTATCTATTATATAAAATTCAAAAGTCACTTTCTTGGATTTAAATTCCATTCCAATCATCCAATTCAATACCTTTTCTTTCTTGACCCTTAAAAAATCTCACTCAAAACCCTCGATTGAATTCTACTAGAATAATTTCTGATTGGGTTTGAATTTGTCATTGAAGCACTTGGGCGAAAGTATTGAGTGGAAAAATGCAGAGTGGTGAGATCAATAGAAGGAAAAAGATGAATTGAGTGATACACGAGCTCACATTTATGATGCAAAAATGAATTTTAGATTTAGGATGTTTGATAGGTAAAGATCAACACCAAGCCGAAACAACAACCAAACCAACATGTCGGATGAGATGATACGTAGGTTTGAACGGTTATTCGAAGATGTGTGAGATAGATTGGATAGACAAGCAATGGATCTTTCCAATTTGTGTATGGGAGTTCCAAATATATGAAGACATGGTATGCGGGAGCCAGGATTGAGGTGCGGGAAGAATATTATTATGGGAGTGACGTGGATGAGGTTGTAGTAATCAAGACTGAAATAGGTAGGATGAGAAATAGAAGAGCTGGGCTTCAATGAAGGGATAGAAACTTGGTTCGATCAGAGGTAGATGGGGATGTGGGCAACATGAAAATGTCCATTCCACCATTCAAAGAAATGAGTGATCTGGAGACTTACTTGGAGTAGGACAAAAATGTTGAATTGATCTTTGACTACCACAACTATTCGAAGGAGAAGAGTGTGAAGATAGCGATCCTTGAATTCACTAACTATGCAATCAATTGGTGTGATCATGTGGTGATAGCAAGGAGGAGAAATAGGGAACAATCGATCAATACATGGGAGGGTTTGAAAGTTATCAATCAGTAGAGGTTTGTACCTAATCACTAGAGCTTCATAAAAAATTACAAAGCCTCTACCAAGAATCGAAGAGTGTGGAGGACTATTATAAGGAGATGGAGTTGTTGATGATTAAAACAGATATGGATAAGGATCAAGAGGCCACCACAGCTAGGTTCTTGAACGGGTTAAATCGAGACTTAGCTAATGAAGTGGAGGTGCAACACTATGTAGAATTAGAAGACATTGTACACATGGCTATGAAGGTGGAGAGACAATTGAAGAGAAAGGGGACAACAAGGTACTCATCGGGTACTTCAGGTTCTAACTCATCCTTGAAACTGAAGTGGAACAACAACAAACAAGTCGAGACATCAAATACTTTAAGTGTTTGGGGTCCAGACACATCGCTTCCCGACAATGATTTTGCGGGATAATGGAGAGGTGGTGAGTGAAAGTGAGTGATTATGAAGGCATGTCGAAATTTGATGGAGGCTAGTGATGGAGGCATAGTAGAATTTGTTGTTGGCGAGCTATTGGTCACGAGGCAAGCTTTTAACATTCAAATCAAGGCGGATGACTTGGAGAAGTAAACAGAAAATATTCTCCATACACGATGCCACATCAATGATAAGGTACGTAGCATGATCATTGACGGTGGGAGTTGTACAAATGTAGCTAGCACTAATATGGTAGAAAAATTGGGATTAACTATGCTTAAACACCATAGGCCCTATAGGTTATAGTGGTTGAATGAATGTGAGGAAGTTAAGGTGAATAGAAGGGTGTTGATAAATTTTTCAATTGGTAGTTATCATGACGAAGTATTGTGTGACATATTACCTATGTATGCAGGTCATATCTTGTTGGGGAGGTTTGTCTAGAGTGGAAAATCTATTACACTTGCAACATTAACACCAGCACAAATGTATGAAGACCAAATCAAACTGAAAATGAGGAAGAAAATAGATGGAAAGGGTTAGAAAAAAAAGAGAGAGAAAAACAATGAGTTCGCAAATAAGAGAGAAAATAGTGAGGTGGATGAAAGTGAGAAAAATATAGAAGAGCCACATGAGAGAAAAGAAGAGGGATCTTCCGAGATGAGAGAAAATAGTGACAGTGGAGAGACAACAAATGATTTTGTTGGTGTACAAGGAGTCACTCCTCAATTTTGAGAAATCTAACCCACCCTTTCCTAGCTTGGCTATTTCTTTATTGCAAGAATTTGGAGATGTATTCTCGGACGACGTGCCTAGTGGATTGTCACCCATGTGAGACATTGAATACCAAATTGACTTCGTACATGGCATAGTCATATCAAACCGACCAGCTTACCAAAGTAATTTCAAGGAGAAAAAATGAACTTCAAAAGCAAGTGGATAAGTTGATGAGCAAGGGGTATGTGAGGGAGAGCATGAGTCCATGTGCCGAAGGACGGAACTAGGAGAACATGCATGGGTTGCAGGGCCATAAATAACATAACAATAAAGTATTTTCATCATATTTCTATGTTAGATGATGCGCTGGACTAACTATTTGGTGCATGCATATTTTAACCAAAATTGGTCTTAAGAGTGGTTACCATCAAATTCGAATGAGGGAAGGTGATGAATGAAAACCCGTATTTAAAACTAAATATGGCTTGTATGAATGGTTGGTCATGCCGTTTGGACTCACTAATGTAGCGAGCACTTTTACGCGTTTAATGAACCATGTTTCACGTACATTTATAGGCAAGTTTGTTGTGGGTACTTTGTTGACATTTTAATCTACAGTAAGGACATCCAATGAACATATGGAGTATTTGTGGTGTGTGCTAGTAGTTTTAAGAAAAGAACAACTTTTTGCTAACTTTAAAAAGTGAACATTTTGCATGGAAAAATGTTGTGTTTCTTGGATATGTGGTTAGTTCTAAGGGAATTTAGGTAGATGAAGAGAAAATAAAAGCTATTAAAGAATGACTAAGACCTAAAAGTATAACCGATGTAAGAAGTTTTCATGGGTTGACTAGTTTTCATAAGCGATTTGTAAAGGATATTAGCACACTTGCCACACCACTCACTGAAGTTATTAAAAAAAGTATAGGTTTTAAATGGGGTGATGAACAAAGCATGTATTCAACACCATTAAGGATAGGTTGTGTAAAGCACCAATTTTAGCACTACCTAATTTTGACAAAACTTTCGAGATTGAGTATGATACATCAAGTATAGGCATTGGACCAGTTTTGATATAGGATGGAAGGCCGATAGCTTATTTCAGTGAAAAGATAAGTGGAGTAGTGCTCAACTATCCTACATATGACAAGGAACTTTATTCACTTGTTCGAGCTTTGGAGACATGACAGCATTACCTATGGTCGAAGGAGTTCATGATCCACACTAATTATGAGTCATTGAAACATTTTTGGGGTCAAGGTAAGCTGAACAAAAGACATGTTAGATGGATGGAATTTATTGAGACATTTTCCTATATCATCCGGTACAAACAAGGTAAGGAAAATGTGGTGACATATGTATTATCCTAAAAGTATGTACTTTTTACTTCTTTAAGTGGGAAGTTGCTAGGTTTTGAGTACATTAAGGATGTGTATGTGAATGATTTAGTTTTTTCCAGCATATATGAATCATGTAATAAGGGTGTGGTAGACAATTTCTTTAAGCATAAGGGTTATTTATTTCGGAAAACTAAACTATATGTTCCTAATTATTCAATGCGTGAATTGTTGCTTAGAGAAGCACACAATGAGGGACTAATGGGTCACTTTAGGGTTGCAAAGACTTTAGAGATATTAGAGGAATATTTTATTGGCCTGAAATGAGGATTGATGTAGAATGAACTTGTGATCGATGCATAACTTGTAAACGAGCTAAGTCTAAGGTTCTACCCAATTGATTGTATACTCCTTTACCCGTTCTTAGTGAATCTTGGGTTGATATATCCATGGATTTTGTTTTAAGTTTACCTAGAACTAAAAGGGGTCGGCATTCAATATTTGTAGTGGTCGATATATTTTCTAAGATGGTGCATTTCATTCCATTTCATAAAACCGACGTTGCCACTAACATAGCTAATTTGTTTTTTAAGGAAATAGTGCATTTACACGAGGTCCCTTAGAGTATAGTGTCGGATAGAGATGCTAAATTTCTTAGTTACTTTTGGCGGGTTTTGTGGGGTAAGTTAGACACAAAATTGTTGTTTTCTATTACATATCACCCACAAACCGATGGGCAAACTTAAGTAGTCAATAGGATTATGATTCAATTGTTGCGCACTATAGTTAATAAAAACTTGAAAAGTCGGGAAGAATGCTTACCTTTCTTTGAGTTTGCATACAATAGGGATATACATTCTATTACTTTATATTCACCATTTGAAATTATTTATGATTTTAATCCACTAACATCATTGGATTTAATTCCTTTACCTATGAATGAACGTGGTAGTTTAGCTTGGAAAAAGAAGGCTGAGATGGTGAAGTCACTCCGTGAAAAGGTGAGACTGCATATTCAAAACAAAAACAAGTATTATACGTTATAAGCTAACAATGGCTGGAAGAGCGTTTCATTTCAATCGGATGATTGGGTTTGGGTACACTTGAGGAAAGAGCGCTTTCTAGAGCAAAGGAAATCAAAGTTGCAGCCACATAAAGATGGACCGTTTCAAGTTTTCAAGAAAATCAATAACAATGCATACAAACTGGATCTTCTTGGTAAGTATAATGTTTCGACTACTTTTAATGTATTTGATCTCTCTCTCTCTCTCTCTCTCTCTATAATACATGTACAGTTTCGAGAACGAATTCTTTTGAAGAGGGAGGGGATGATGTGAGCACAGAGTCGAACACGTCAAAGTCAAGCCCAGGAAAGGATCCGTTGATTATCGAAGGAGGTCCAATGACATGATCGAAAGTAAAACGAGTGAAAGAGGTGATGTGATTGCTTGCTTAAGTTAAGGTGGACAAAATGTCAAAGTTAACAAGCAAGGAACAACTTTCATGAAGGGGTTGATAGCTGAAACCAATTGGACCATCATGTTCCAAGCAATGGAAAAAGGGGCTGAGGAGCTCAACTATACGACCGCATAGTTAAGATGGCATGCGTTGCATGCCTTTTTACCGAGATCAAAGGAGGACCTTTCATTTGATCTATGCGATCACATAGAGTTATACTATGCAGCCGCATAGTTCATTCTGGTCCTGAATTTTTTCAAATTTCGCGTTTAAGTTAAAACTCTATTTTGTAATATATTTTGCTATTTTTTTGGTTTAGTTCCATTTTTAACTAGATTTTATGGGTTCTCTATAAATAAGACTCATTATTTTATTGTAACACACAAAATTATTATTGACATTTATTGAGAGGCAAATTTGCTTTCGAATTCTTTTTTTTCATTGGACAAATTACGAACTTATCAAGATTCTTCTTGTGGCATTCAAATCAATCGGGAGAGATTCACAAATATTCAATCAAAAGGGTCAATGTATCGTTTGCATATTATTAATTATTTTGATTATTTATTTTCGAATCAAATTTAAAACTTTGATTACTTTGACTTTCTTAGGTTCGATTTCAATCTAATCGTGGGTTTCGTAGTTCTTTGCTACGTGGGTTCACATCAGCACCTCTCAAAGCATCTTCATATGTTGTAAACAAATTCTTATTGGGACACATATAGAATGTTCAAGCTGAATGAAGAATCCAATCTTTACAAGCTTTGGATTCACTATCAGGAATCACCTGAAGCTCTCCTTCATTTTGTCCAATCTTCAACAACATTAGCTTTTGTAGTATCCTCATATTGCTTTCCATTTTCTTTAGATGTATCCATCTTTATGTTCTTCAATTTGTAGTAGTCAACTCTAATGTGTACATTTTCTTTTTGCAAAAGTAACGTGTCTTTTCTCTATGTATTGACTTCGATCTGCCCCTTAGAATCCTATTTTGATTCCTCCTACATACAACCATGCCTTCTGCCTAATCATCATATCCAACACAAGATGTTTCAACTTCTCATTTGATACTAAAGTATCATTGACCTCTTCAATTTTGAAAGTATCATGATAGAGAATAATATCTCTAAAAGTCGTATGCGAGGACGACAATGAACATAACAAATTAATCCAAGACCTCCCTCATCATATTTAACCTCTTAGTCTCAAGATCAGCTACAATTTCCTTAAAGAATGTCAAGTGATTTTCAATAGATGTACGTTCAGACATGCAGTAAGAATACAAGAGCCATTTCAAGTGTAACTTACTGGTCAAATTCCTCGTCATACAAAGCTGCTCCAATTTCAACAATAACTTAGCGACATTTTTCTCATTAAGAACATTCAGAAGAGTCAAATTTGAAAGATGTTGATGAATTTGTGACATAGCCTTTCAATCCCTACGCTATTTTTCTTCTTGTGTAGAAGGCATTTTATCAAATCATAATAAGGCATCATCCAAATTCATCTAGGCAAGAATAACGTGCATCTTCACTCACAATAGCAAAAAATGTCATGTTGTGATCCAAAAGTGTAATATCTTTCATCGTTGCCATGTGGAAAATCAACCTTACATTGATACCAATTTGTTATGAAAGAAGCAAGATATATGTGCAAGATGAAATAAACCAAATAATCAAGAACACCAAGATTTTATGTAGAAACTCAAGACGGGAAAAAACAACAAATAGATTAGGAGAATGCACTAAATCAAAATCAATGATTTGTTACAAGATTTGATGCTGTTAACCAAATCTAAGTGTTCTCTAATGTTATGAAGAGCTAACAACATGCCAAGTATTTGTACAACCCTTATTATAGCATTTTAATTTAGATAGAATAGAATACTTAAAATTTAGCAGAATTGCGAAAGGAATATGGGTCGGATAATATCAACGTTCGAGCGGCCAAGCTCGCGGAAAGTTAGCAATAAGGCAGTGCTCGAGCGCTGCAAGGATAGAGCTTGAGTGCTTCAACTCTGAATTAAATCCTATTTCATCCTCCGAATGGTGCATAGGATCCTAGGCACCTGTCCAAAAAATTCTTATTCCATCTTTTGACTTATTTAAAGCTCTTTTCAAACCAAACTTCCAATCCTAATGGAATTTGGGTCACACTTCAACAAATTTATAATTTTAGTAATTAAATAGAAAATCTAAACAATTATTAGAAGTTAGAACTTAGATGAACGAACACGAGCGCTTAAAAGACCATGCTTCTATGTTCTAAGCATGGAACACTATGTTCAAAGTGCGAGATCATAGTTTTGTTTATTGTTTAATGAAATTATTGAATTGGCATTAGTTTGAATACGGCAAAATCATATCTTTTCAGAATTGAGAAACCATTATATCTTTTACAGGATGCCTCATATATAGTCAATTTCACTGTTCTCAAGTCCTTGAATTTCAAGGGAAGGCATTTGGGAGATGTTTTTGGGCCAAAGTATCTCTAGGTTACACGGATGACTAACCAACTTTGTACCCTTGGTCATCATGTTGCATCGAATGTGAGGATTATAGCCAAGGAGTTACGTGTGAAGTTGGGATATTATTCAAAATCGTTCTTGGCCAACAGTCGATGCATTGTCAAAATAGTTAAGGGGTCACTTTCTCAGTAGGCATTTAGTGCAAGACAATATTATTACTGCACACGAAGAGCATCTCCAATGTAAGATTGTGAATTGTTGTACACATGGAAAGTAAAACTGGGTATGAAGAGAAGATCACTGGACTTTGCGTAAGGTTTCCAGATGGTTGCTGAACTTAAATTTGTTTTCCTTTAGTCACTGAACGTTTCTTAGGTCACTGAATTTTGTGAAAGATTTTCAGGGGGTCACTGAACTTCAAAAGCTTTCTTGTTAGTAACTGAGCTTTACAAAATGTAATCACGTCCATCGTGACGTAATTAACCCCTAAATCACCTGTACAGGAGGATGTCTATCAGATGAAGGTGTGTGTGGTTGTAGCATTTTGGAATTACACGACAAACTTTTTAGTGCAACTCACAGTCTTATGGTAGATTCTCTATGTTCTTGGTAAGCCCTTATGCAATGTGGTTGTAACTAGATCATAATAAGTTTAGTTTCATTGTAAAACTATTTCTTCACCATCAACCGTGAATTAATTTCATACTCGAAAAATTATAGCAATGACAACACCCAACAGAATATTTTAAAGCTAGAGGGCCACTGATTTTTCCATCAAAAGTTATAGAATCTCTTGCTATTCCTTATGGTCTTTTTCTCGTACACTACAGAGCAGTCAAACTGAATAATTTTAATGTGCTATATTGTGGGGAAGAATAAAAATATTGCAAGAATAAAGTGAGATATCATCCATATATAGATGCGATATTGATTAATTGATCTGTATAGGTTAATTTCATCCACATAAACTAACAATTCATTGTGAAATTCATTGAATATTACATATTCTGAATCATCTGTTAAGATTTCCAGAAATCGTAAAGAGAATTGATCATTGTATTAGATGCTAATTTGAAGATGGGAAAAAGAAATTATAATCAAATATCATAGGAATTATTCGCAACATAAATTGTCCATATCTAGGACTTTCTAATAATGTAAAGCTTTTAGACAAAAAATAATGTCCACTTTTATAAAGATAACTTACGTATTTAAGATTGTCGGTTAATACTTTCTTGAAGTCTAATATATGTTAGGAAAAATACAAAAGGGAAATTAGAAATATTGCTGGAATTTTATAAATAAATAATGGAAGATAAACATTACAGAATAATAATAAAAATAGAGAAAATGGTTGTTGATGTAGTAGCAGTATTGAAAGGAATAGAGGCTTGTGTTGTACACAATTTCCTTAACTATGGTACATGAGAACTGATGGTGACACTGGGCAGAATAATGATTATTCTACAGGCAGGTTTCAGTGTACGATTACAGGGAAGAAATAAAAGAAAACGCTAAGAAATAAGAACAATCTTTATTAATCATGCAATGAATATGAAAATAACCCACAGGCCGGGTTAAATAGTTAAAAAATAGTAATTATTAGGATTTTACCAAAAACAGTAAAATCTCAATATACATACCAAAAGGAAATATGAAATAAAAGAAATAATATCTCAAAAATTTCGCTCAATTTGGGTTCGTAGTCTATTCTAAAAAGGCAATTGAAATATTACCAAAAAAGGCCAAAAAAAAAATAAAATTAACTAAAATTAAGGATTAGGAAGGGAAAACAACTGAATTTTCTTTCAAAATCAATGCACATTGTAGCAAAAGTTATGACCACGATGTTGGTGCCGAAAAGAGCTTTCCGAATTGGGGTCGTGAACGCTATTTTGATAACCGTAGCCAAAGTTATGGCCAAACTACTAAAACGTGTCAAAAAAGGCCCCTACTTGCTATTCTTACGCTGATCCGCCAACTCACAGTACTTCAATACCATCAACGAGCTATCTGACAATGAACTTGCCCTCGAGTTCACATCAAAATCCACAAAATAAGGATGTAGGTGCTTCACATTAAAAACATCAGAAGTCTTCATGTAGCTGGGAAGGTGTAGTCTGTAAGCATTATCGTTGATCTTTTGTAGGACCTCAAAAGTTCCAATCTTCTGCTCCTTAAGTTTATTATACCCCCAACAGGAAAAGGATCACAAGTTAAGACCACCCAAACAAAATCACCAACCTCAAAAAGTACCTGATGGCGGTGACTATCAGCTTGAACCTTGTAATTGGTATTACTCTCGTGAATGGCTAGCTTCACTTGTTCATGAATACCCCGAAGATGTTCTGCCATCTCATCTGCCTTGTGATTCAAATGACCCACACACAGAATAGGGTACCCCGGATGGATTCCGACTATAGACAATCTCAAACAGGATCATTCCCGTAGGCCCGTTCTTCGACCTGTTATAGGAAAATTCTGCCTAAGGTAATGCCAAATCTCATTGCTTCGGTTTAGTCCATGCCAGACTTCTTAAGAGATTTTCCAAGCTCCGGTTCACCACCTCAGTCTAACCATCTGTCTAGGGTGATAGGTACTGCTTGGTATCTTAGTGCAAATGTGAACTCCTGCAAGTACGCCACCCACTGGGCATGCCGTCTACACAATCTGGTTGACCATTGATGTACTTCAGTACCTCATGATCAGTGATGAGAATGAACTCTCTCTGTATTAGGTAATGACGTCAATGCTTCAACGACTAAACTATAGCGTAGAACTCGAGATCATAGGTGGAATAATTCCTCTTCAATCCTAATAGCTTCTCACTAAAAACGCTACTCGATGCCCATCCTAACTCAAAATTCCAACAATGCCAATTCCCGATGCATCAAAATTTACTTCAAACACCTTTTCAAAATCTGGAAGTGCCAAAACTAGAGCCTTTGTCATCCTTTGCTTGACCAACTAAAAACTAGTATCTGCTTTCTCGAACTACTGTAAAGAATGTCCCTTGAAGCATTCTGTGATTGGTGCAATCAGGGTGCTGAAATTCCCGATGAATCGACGGTAGAAAGATGCTAATCTATGGAAACTTCTGACATCGTGCAAGGTTTTTGGCTTTGGCTATTCCAAGATTGCAACTATTTTTTATTGATCTGTATGAACACCATCAATAGATAGAACAAAACCATGAGAAGTAAAGTATAAAGAAAGAACACTTTTCGGATTAATGAATAAGCATTCCATCCTCAGCATATAAAAAATAGCACAGATGTGATCAAAGTATGATTCCCACGTCGGACTATAAATGAGAATGTCGTAACAACTGATGAAAAAGACTACCACGAACTTTCCCATGAAAGGTCGTAACAACTGATGCATAAATCTCATAAAGGAGCTAGGCACATTGGATAGTCCAAAAGGCATGACCATCCACTCATACAACCCATGTTGCGTCTTAAACGCTGTCTTCCACCCATCTCCAGGCCTTATTCTAATTTGGTGATATCCACTCTTAAGGTCAATTTTTGAGAAGACATTAGAACCGGACAACTGATCTAACATATCATCCAGACAGGAAATTGTGAACCTGTATTTCACTGTAATCCTGTTGATTGTTCTAATACCTCAACTAAGACAATTTATATGGTTTAGGATGGCGATCCGTCTTCAACTGCAATTTTTGGACAGCCTCTTCGAACATTACATTTTCGTAACTACCACTGTCAATGATCAGTTTGCATACCTTATCGGTAAATGTTGGTTCTCAACCAGTCATCCCCGAAGTTACCTTTGGGAGTCAACAGACTTTTGCGCACGACTGGAGTGTCATGACCATCTCAATACAACACGTCCCCATCTTCCTCATCATCATATACGGGTTCTCCAACCTCTTCAATCTCGTCTACTGCATCTTCCTCAAGCAAGAGATATTTACCTATCCGACTAGCAGGTTCCTGCAATCAGTTGCTTTATGTCCCTATTCATCACATCTGAAACACCTAATGCACGAGTTAGAATTATTCTGTGGTGGATGTTGAACAGGACGATATGCTTGAGGGCGAATTGGCTGACCACCTTCACTTTTGACAACTGGTCTCTTGTTCTGCTGCTTTTCCACAGCAAGTGCACACTTATATACTTCAGAAACGGTCCACAACGAGTGAATATTGAGGACATCATACGGGGACTATCATAATCCTCCCAAATATCGTGCCACCATTTGTTCTTCTGTCTTCGATAGATCATTCCAGGCTATCAATTGATAGAATTCATCCATATAGTCATCAACCGATCTTATGCCTTGCTTCAGAAAATGAAGCCGGTGAAACAAGGTTGGGTATAGCCAAAAGGAAGCAATTAACCTTTCATCTTCTTCTTTATCTTCTCCCAATTAGTGATTTTGGTCTTACCCTGCCTATTTTGTGAATGTCTCCCACCATGCAAATGCTCGGCCCTTGAGTTTGATAGCGACCATCCTCACTTTGACACGATCTGGAACTTTTTTATATTCAAAAATACGCTCTAATTCATTCAAACAATCAACAATCCCTTCAGCCTGCAACGTACCAGGAAACTTGGGCAGATCCACCCGAAAATTGAAGTCCACATGACGATCCTCCCGACACGGTGCTCCCAAACTCGAGCATAGTTGTGATACGGGTTTTCAAAATTGGTATCAAAATCGTGACCCTCCAATTCGCGATCACCAAAATCCTACACCGCTAGACGCTGAGTTAACTCTACAACTTACCTCTATAAATCTTCAATCATCACATCTTGAACGTTACGATGATAAGAATGATGAAATCTCGTCCCTAAGAAGATGATGACGCTCTGATACCAACTGACGTCGGGCATAATAGCGATTATTTCGCTGGCAGGTTTCAATGTACAATTATAGGGAAGAAACAAGAGAAAATTCTATGAAGTAAGAACAATTTTTATTAATCATGCAATGAATATGAAAATAACCCACAAGCCGGGTTAAATCGATAAAAAAATAGTAATTATCAAAATTTTACCAAAAATAGCAAAATTTCAATATTCATACCAAAAGAAAATACGAAATAAAAGAAATAATATCCCAAAAATATAGCTCAATTCGGGTTCGTGGTCTATTCTAAAAAGGCAATTGAAATAACTAAAATTGAGGATTTGGAAGGAAAAATAGCTGAATTTGTCTTCAAAATCGATGCACACTAGCAAAGCTCAATAACCAAGACGTGCGCACCGAAAAGATCTTTTTGAATCGTATGAGCGCGATTCTGATAACCGTAGCCAAACTTATGGTCAAAATATTAAAATGTGTCCAAAAATAGCCCCAATTAGGAAATGTCATCGATTACTTCCTATTCATACGTTGATACCCCAACTCATGGTCCATCAATGAGCTATTTGACAACTCAACTTCGTTTTACTCGGATCCTTCTACATTAGATGGCGTCATCTCCCAGAATTCAATGGTTGAAAGTAACCGACTAACATCTCGTTACTACTTTAAGCAAACTAAGAACGCTCATAATTCTATCACCAAGTTAGAACAAAGAATAAATTATTTAAGTTATTAAGAACTAAACTCCTGAAACAAAGAGAAGAGAAAAAATTAAAGTAAAGAAATAACTCTTAAAATTTTTGGTGTGAAGAATAAGGACGAGAACACTAGGATGAGAGAGGTTTCAAATTCTTAGTTAATTTTTTATTTAACACAAATAATGTTACAATAGCCATGAATGAATATGTAACCACAGATTGGCTATGGAATTGAACCAATTCAAATACAAATTAAATATAGAATTGACAAGACTTGAAATCTATGAATTGTTGTTGCAATTTCATTCAATTTAAATATATTGCTTTAATATATTATTTTCCAACAATATATGTGAAAAGTTATTGACTTTAAAAGATAGCCGGACTTATTCTTTCCCTATTTTTTTTAATTTTTTTTTCCAAAAATTTGTCAACTTGAATATGCAAGCATGAAATATACATTTTACTGAAGACTAAAAAAATATTACATCAGAGAATGAGGGCACTTATAATTTAACCTTACCTCTCAAATGATTAGTAAGAAATACCCGGGAAGATAGGGTAAGGATTAAAGCATTAGGAAAATCGGAATACCACCCAAAAAAACAAGTAATACAACTCCTATCTACATGCATGCAATTAGGTACAATAAATTTACAGAAAACAAGATCTTCAGCTATGCAATCTCAAGTACTTCAGTAGCTTAACATTCTACTTTTCATCCTCTAGTCAACCTGGTTATGGCCATTGTCCGTTTGTCATTTTGATTCTTCATATAATTGTTTAAAGTTCATCCTTGAATTCATTAGAAATCCAATCTGATTGAGGCCATAGCCCTTAACCTCATCCTTAAATTCATTAGGTTTCATTAGAGAATGGGGGGACTTATAATTTAACCGTACCTCCCAAATGAATAGTAAGAAATACACGGGAAGATAGGTTAAGGATTAAAGCATAATTCGGAAAATCGGAATACCACTCAAAAAGCAAGTAATACAACTCCTATCTACATGCATGCAATTGGGAGCACTACTCCACTTACAACATTAAATCTTACCCTCTATACAATAAATTTACAGAAAACCAGATCTTCAGCTATGCAATCTCAAGTACTTCAGCACCTTAACATTCTACTTTTCATCCTCTAGTCAACCTGGTTATTGCCATAGTCCATTTATCATTGTGATTCTTAATATAATTGTTTAAAGTTCATCCTAAAATTCGTTATCAATCTAACCTGATTGAGGCCATAGCCCTTAACTTCATCCTTAAATTCATTAGGTTTCATTAGTTTAAAGTCCAACCCCCCCCCCCCCCTCTTTTTTTATTCTCATCTGCTTGATAACCGCTAGCTCATGTTGAACATGCCACTGATCTATATCTTTGTGCTGAGATAGTACGTATGCTATTTTAGAATCCATTTCTGGAATACAGATTTTTAGACATGTTGCCATAGCTTTGATCTCAGTTCTGATAAGTATGTTTTTATGTACTTATTAGGCACTTTCACGAGCTATTTATTGAAGAAATTGAGTGAATTCCTATTCATAATTGTGTAATTATGGTGTTTGTAGGCCAAAATTCTAAGTTGGTGGATAAATGAGTTAAAGGGAGGAAAAGAGGACCAAAGGTGCACAAAAACATGACTTTGGGGACCAAAGTGTGCAAATCAAAAGTTGAAGGATCTTGGATGCAATATGAAGGGTATTTATATAAAAGTAAAAATTTGAGGACAAAAATGTACAAGATCGAATTTGAGGGACTTGACATGCAATTATCTAGGGGACTTGGCTGCAAAAACTAAATCAAAAACCAATTTTACATAAACTTGGCGCCTAGGCGCCATCTTGGGACTTCTTTGACACTTCTCATTTCTCAAGACTCCAGGGACCGAGGTTGCAATATTCATTAAGTTTGATTTAAAACCTGAAATTGGGCCTTTTGCCGGGTTCCTTCCTGTTACTTCCCGCTGCTAGTTTCTTTCTTTTATTTATTTTTCATCATTTTCCCTTCATTTTCTCTTCCATTTTGTGTGGATATTTTGGAGATTAAATTAAGAGCACTATGAGATACGTCAAGAACTTTGGCAATGATTTAGAGAAATCAAGTTCTAGCTCTACAAAAATGGGTTTATCTTTAAACTTTGATTTTTCTTAATTGTTTTGTCAAATTTGTAATGTATTGGTATAAATATTCACCTTTTCATCATATGTATAAAATGAGCTAAGTTTATTGTGTTGGAATTTATGATATAGCTTAACCTAAATTTTATTAATATCTATATATTTATTTATTGATGCTTATATTACCATTGTATTTGTGCATTAATTATTGTGTTGCATTTCCCTCATTTATTTGGTCAATAGATAAATGTGTTAGGTGGTTTGTGCAATTATTGAGAAATTGTTGTGCTTTCTAGACCTAGATAATTAATGTCCTAAGTTGTTTTAGATGATAGATATATATACTCCTAATTCTAGGTGACCATTTGAGTTATTTTCACCACCATTTAATGCAATTGGTTAAGTTTTTATCAACATAGAGATATTGTGGATAACTTAATCGATTAGGGTTAATTTCACTCGAGATAGGTAATTAAATAAAATTGGAGAATTGGGTTTAACATTGTATTTTGGTGATTTGCATTTCCACGTTATTGTTGAGATATTATTGAAACAAAGGTTAAACAAAGTCGTAAATTTCAACCCATTTGAAATCTAAAAATCCTACAACTTTCGCAATTGTTAGTTTAAAGTTAATCATTTTTTTTTCAATTCTAATTTCAAAGAGTTTAATTGTATGTCTTTATCGTTAAATTGAATCAATTCTCTTGTAATTGTAAAAAACACTCTTCGAGGGATCGACTCGAACTCAAAAAGTCCATTTTACTACTCGATCGCGACCCCATGCATTTGCCGTATATATTTTTAGCGAACAAGTTTTTTGGCACCGTTGCCGGGGAGTATTTTAATCTAATTACTAGTTTAGTTGTTATTCATTTTAATGATTTTTATTTTATTTTATTTTACTCATTTAGTTTCTATTGTGAGGATGACTTCTAAATTGTTGTTTTCCTTGGTCTTTGATTGTGTATAAATCGATCGCAAAGTTTCGATCTTGTCGAATTTGATCCGAAAATTGAAGAGACTTTTCGAAGAAGATTAAGGGAACAACAAGAAGTGAGAAGGAAACATCTTGATATGGAACGACGATGAGGTAATGTTGACCCTAATGTTCAACCCAAACATGTTCTTAGGGATGACATTCCTTCGGGCTTCAATAATCAAGCTGGTAGGATCCAAAATCCTGTGGTAAATGAGTAGACATGTTGTTTCGGGATTTCTTGAACCGTCATGTGGTGGAAAATCAATCGAGTATCATCTATCCTTCTTATGGGCATCCAAACTTCCAACTTCGACCGGATGTTATTAATTTTTTCTCCAACAATATATCCTTCTATGGGAGAATCGATGAAAACCCGTTGTGCGGTTTGTAGGAATTGTTAGAAACTTCAATTATGAGGGTGTGAATGTGGAGGCTATTTGGATTAGGTTATTTGTACACACTTTAAAAGACAAGGCAAGATAGTGGCTTGACAATTTACCGTCGGGGAGTATCACGGGTTGGGCGGAATTGGTACAAACATTCACCACCAAGTTCTTCCCACCCGCTCGTATGGCTAAGCTCAAACACGATATAACCACCTTCCAACAACTTGACACTGAAAGCTTTCACAAGGCTTGGGAGAGGATTCGAAACATGTTTAGAAAGTGCCCAAATCATGGGATTACTATAGCACAACATGTGCAATATTTCTAAGCCAATTTGACTCCCTCTTACCATTCAAATGTGGATTCATCTTCAAATGGGTCAATCCAAAATAAAAGTATTTGGGAACTATATGAATTATTTGAAGTCATGAGTGAGCAAAATGCTATGTGGCCGGATAGATGTGTGCTAATGGGATCTAGTGGAGCTCGTGAGAATGAAGCATATTCTCTAGTTTTAGCTAAGATCGACTCTCTAGCAAGAAAGGTACAAGGGCTTTCTACATCTACATCTAGTTCTCATTCTACTCATATGATACAATCTTTGCTTATTTGTGATATTGTGGAGGAAATCACCCAACTCTGAGTTGTCCATTGATAGCTAGTAGTTCGGTATCCATCGAGCAAGTAGCATATGCTCAAAACTTTCAATGCCAAGGGTACAATCCTTACTCTCAAACTCATAACCTCGGTTGGTGAAATCACCTAAACCTCTCTTATGGGAACAATCAAAATGTACTAAATCTGAGGCCACAAGAGAAGAAAGAAGGTTGGGAAGAGGATATTACTAAGTTAGCGAACCATCAATTACAATATCAAGAACGCAATGATGCCTCTTTGAAAATCTTGGAACATCAAGTGGGACAAATTGCCAAGCTTCTCTCCGAAAGGCAACAAGGGACGTTGCCTATTAATGCCGAAACAAATCCAAGAGAGAATGTGCAAGCCATTACTACTAGAAGTGGGGTTCAATTGCTAAAATTACGGTAGTACGCCTAAAGGCTCAAGTGAACAAGGTACCTATTGAAGAAGATGAATCAAAGCCATCAACATAAAAGGCTCCAACACTGATCAAGACCTTTGTGCCTCCTATTTCCTTTCCACAAAGGCTCTAAAAGCATAAATTGGATGTTCAATTTGGTAAATTTTTGGAGGTGTTCAAGAAGCTACACATAAACATTTTGTTTGCCGATGCGCTAGCTCAAATGCCAAGTTTTGCCAAATTCATGAAGGATATACTTTCAAACAAAAGGAAACTCGAAGAACATGAGGCGGTGATGTTGACGCAAGAGTGTAGCGCCATTCTTCAAAATAAACTACCACTAAAAATCAAAGATCCAAGGAGTTTTACTATTCCATGCACTATTGGTAATTTAAATTTTAGTAAAACTTTGTGCGATCTCGGGACTAACATTAATTTAATGCCCTTGTTTATTTTCAGGAAATTGGAAATGGGAAAAGCTAAGGCCACCACCATATCATTACAATTGGAAGATAGATCAATTAAATATCCTCGGGGTGTCATTGAGGATGTGTTGGTCAAAGTGGAAGAGCTCATCTTTCTGGCTGATTTCATTATTCTTGACATAGGAAGGATCATGATATCCCTATCATTTTGGGACGACCATTTTTTACCACCGATCAAGCTCTGATTGATGTGTAAGAGAGGAAACTCATTTTGAGAGTGTAGGAAGGACAAGTCAAATTCAACATCTTGAAAGCCATTAAGTACCCACCGGAATCCGATTCATGTCTTCGAATGGATATTAGTGATCATGTGGCTGTCGACTCTTTTTACAGACTTTCTAAGGATCATCTTGAAACATGCCTTGTACATTCTTCAGATATCAAAGATGGGGACCCAGAAGTTGAGCACATGTCACATTATTTGAGGGCTATACCTTCTCACTCTTATAAGAGGACAACACATTTTGAGGAATTGGAAAAGAACTCTTCACCACCGTTACCATCTCTTCAACAAACCCCCGCACTTGAATTAAATCATCTTCCATCTCACTTGAGGTATGCCTATTTGGGAGACTTATACACACTTTCGATTAACATCTCCACTTCCTTAAGTGAGATAGAGGTAAAGAAGTTACTTCAGGTTTTAAGGGAAATAAGGTAACCATTAGGTAGACGATAAGGCACATATTTAGGGAATTAGCCCTTCAATATGCATGCACAAAATCCTTATGGATGATGATTTTAAGCCATCAATAGAGCATCAAAGGCGATTGAATCTGAATATGAAAGAAGTGGTGAGAGCTGAGGTCGTAAAATGGCTTGATGCGGCATTATCTATCCAATTTTGAATAGTCCATAGGTAAGTCTCATTCAAGTGGTGCCAAAGAAAGGAGGGATCACAATGGTAGAGAATGAGGATAATGAACTTATACCTACTAGACTTTTGACGTTTTGGAGAGTATGCATTGATTACCGCAAGCTGAACAACACTACTGGAAATGATCACTTCCTTCTTCCTTTCATTGATTAAATGCTTGAACGGTTGGCGGGATTTCCCACTATTGCTTTTTAGATGGGTATTCGGGCTATAATCAAACTCCAATAGCCTCGGAGGATCAAGAGAAAACTACATTTACATGCCTATACGGTACATTTGCATATAGAAGGATGCCATACGGCCTTTACAATGCACCCGCTGCTTTCCAACGGTGTATGATGGCTATCTTCTCCGACATGGTAGAAAGATGTATTGAGATCTTTATGGATAATTTCTTGGTGTTTGCGGCCTCGTTTGATGGATGTTTTAGAAATTTGGAGATGGTGCTAAAGATATGTTAAGAGACTAACTTCGTGCTCAATTGAGAAAAATGTCATTTTACGGTCCAAGAAGGCATAGTTCTTGGCCATCAGATTTTCCTTAAAGGGATAGAGGTTGACAAGGTAAAAATTCAAATAATTGAGAAATTACCTCCACCAACCTCGATGAAGAGGATTAGAAGTTTTTTGGGACATGCCGAATTTTATAGGAGATATATCAATGGTTTCTCAAAGATCAAAAAACCACTTTGCTCATTGCTTGAGAAAAACATCACTTTTAATTTCTCCCAATAGTGTCTCCATGCTTTCAACACTCTTAACGAGAAATTCATCACGGCTCCTATCATTGTAGCACCAGATTGGAATCTTCCATTTGAGCATATGTACGATGCTAGCGACTATGCCGTTGGAGTGGTTTTGGGGCAATTGAGAGATAAAATCTTATATGTTATCTATTATGCTAGCCGGACCTTAACTGATGATCAATTGAACTATGCTACTACTGAGAATGAGATGCTTGCAGTGGTATTTGCATTTGATAAATTTCGGTCTTACCTCATTGGGTCGAAAGTGATTGTTTACACCGACCACTTACCTCTCATGTATTCGCTAGCAAAGAAAGATGCCAAGCCTCGATTGATTAGATGGGTTCTTCTTCTATAAGAGTTTGATTTGGAAATCAGCGACAAGAAGGAGACCGAAAATGTTGTTGCTGATCATTTATCTCGACTTGAACACACTGAAGAGGTGGTGGATTGTGAAATAAATGAGGTATTCCCTGATGAACGACTCTTGCAAATCATGCATCTTCTACTAGTCACTCACACATCATGGTATGCAGACCATGTGAATTTTCTTGCTAGAGGCATCACTCTCCCGGATCTTTCTTACCAACAAAGGAATATATTCTTTGCCGACAATCAAGCATTATTTTTGGGAAGACCCTTTGTTGTTTAAACAAGGCTCGCATCAAATTATTTGGAGATGTGTGCCGAAAGATGAAATGGAGCAAATCCTCGAGCAATGTCATTCCTCTCCCTATGGTGGTCACTTTGGTGCCCTGAAAACCGCATCAAAGGTACTTCAATTGGATTTCTGTTGGACCACATTATTTAAGAACTCCCACACTCTTGTTTCTAAATGTCATAGATGTCAACGTAGTGGTAATATCTCCAATTGAAATGAAATGTAGTTGAACTCTATATTGGAGGTAGAAAGTTTTGACGTGTGAGGTATTGATTTCATGGGGCCTTTTCCCTCATAATTCTCAAATAAATACATTTTAGTGGAGGTCGACTATGTGTAAAAGTGGGTAGAAGCGGTAGCTTTACGTACTAATGATGCTCGGGTGGTAGTAAACCTTTTAAACAAAAATATTTTCTCTCACTATGGCACCCCCCGAGCCATCATTAGTGATGGAGGTAAACATTTTTGTAATTGCCCCTTCAACTCACTATTGACAAAATATGGAGTGAAGCATCGTATGGCCACCCCCTATCATCCCCAAACTAGTGGCCAAGTTGAAATTTTGAGTTGGGAGTTGAAGAAAATTCTTGAGTTGACGGTGAGTGCCTCGAGAAAAGATTGGTCCAAGAAATTAAATGATGCATTATGGGCTTACCGCACCGCCTTCAAAACCTATATTGGTATGTCTCCTTATCGGCTTTTATTTGGGAAAGCTTGTCACCTTCCGGTCGAACTCGAGCATCGAGCTTATTGGGTAATGAAAGCTTCAAACTTTGATGTCAAATTGGCCGGTGAGAAAAGATTACTTCAATTGAATGAACTTGATGAATTTCACATTGATTCTTATGAGAATGCCCGAATTTACAAAGAAATGGCATGACAAACACATTGTGAAGTGGGAGTTCTTTGTTGGGCAACAAGTTCTTTTCTACAATTCTAGACTTCGATTGTTTCCCGGAAAGCTCCAATCAAGATGGTCGGGTCCTTTCACCATTGCTAAAAAATTTCACATGGAACGGTTGAACTTCATCACGAAGAAAAGGGAAACTTCAAGGTTAATGGGCAACGGTTGAAATCATACTTTGGAGGTGATTTTTTGATGGAGAAGTCATCCATTCCTCTTGCCAATCCGGAGTGAAGTAACCTTATAGTCGAGCTAAGGACTATAAACCAGCGCTTGCTGGGAGGCAACCCAACCTTCTTACCTTTATAACATTTTGTTATTACTTGAGATTAATACTCTTGTTATTGCATTTTTGAACTAATATCATCCTTTTTAGGTCATAATTTTTGAATTCCCAGCCACCCATGGATCTCAACAAATTTGGAGTACATCATATACAAGGTTATGAGTCAAGAATTCATTGCAATCATCCTTTAACGAACATTCAATCAGGGAAGTGTCGTCAACCCTCTTTCCTTACTTTATATTGTTATTGTACACATTGAGGACAACATGTGATTTAAGTTTGGGGGTGATTGTACTTGAATTGGTAATTTTTTGGTGACATGTTAGATAGCCATGCCGGCTTAGGATTGCTTGATGTTTAAAATTGTTATTGATTCACGAGCTATGCATCACCAAATATGTTATTTGTGCCTAAATGTTTTTTCAAAAATTACTTTGATCACAATAGTCATGATTATTTGTTATCTAGATGTGGAAAGTTTTGGATTGGTAGAAAGATTTTTGAATTGGTTGAACTAGGTTGTGAGTTATGCATAAAATTTTGTCAACCATGTATTCTCTTCACTTTCACTTTACCATATTGTCATATAAGTTTGGGGGTAGTCAAGTTGGTAAAGGATAATATCTAAAAGTGTGTTGATTCCATGCATGTTGAAAGAAAAATAATTGTGTGGTGTGTCTTTTGTCAATCTAAGCCCCCATCGGTTTTGTTGTGCTTAAATTGAATCTTAGACCTCACTTCGTAGCTTTTTTTACTTGAGTAATTAAGTCCGTTGGGGTGTCTCAAAACCCGGTACCCTTAGATCTAAACAACCGGAGAGCTATCGACCTAAATATCGCTACAAGGGTAAAAAAGAAAGCTTAAGGATGTGAGGTCAATTAAGAGCTTTAATTGAAAAATTTTGATTTTGTGCAATTGTTTTCGATATTTGGGTTTAGATAACTAGTGGGTTTGAATTACTTAGTATAAGCTTGAATGTGGAAGTACTCATTTGTGGAGAATCATCACATGACTAGATGTTGAGATTGTCGGTTAGGCCCAACCGAACTAGAGTAGAAAAAGAAAATAGTGAAGTGAATACAACCTTTAGTTTTACATTTAGGGAAAGAATAAAAAATTGATATATTGTGGTGTGAAATTCACGAGTAGGAAATGAAATATTTGACCACAAAGGGTCGGGTGGATCTAATTCGAAATTTTTTCCGTTTTTATTATTGTCTGCTAATTTAGATGATGACTATATGTGACTATGCACACACAACAAGCTCATATTGTTTTTGGTAGCATGATTCGGAAGCATAGGTGTGAATTGATTACACAATTTTACACTCCTGAATATATTGATGGGCTATCTAACGTTGTTAGTTCTTTACATGTATTGTATGATTGTGTTAGGAGTAATCTTGCTTGAGATGAGCAAGAGCTAAAATCTGGGGGTATTTGATAAGTATGTTTTTATACACTTATTAGGCACTTTTACGAGCTATTTATTAAAGAAATTGAGTGAATTCCTATTCATAATTATGTAATTATGGTGTTTGTAGGCCAAAATTCTAAGTTGGTGGATAAATGAGCTAAAGGGAGTAAAAGAAGATCAAAAGTGCACAAAAACATGACTTTGGGGACCAAAGTGAGCAAATCAAAAGTTGAATGATCTTGGATGCAATTTATGAAGGGTATTGATATAAAAGTAAAATTTTGAGGACAAAAATGTAGAAGATCGAATTTGAGGGACTTGACATGCAATTATCTAGGGGACTTGGTTGCAAAAACTAAATCAAAAACCAATTTTTTATAGAAACTTGGCGCCTAGTCGCCATCTTGGGACTTCTTTTGACACTTCTCAAGACTTCAGGGACCGAGGCTGTAATATTCATTAAGTTTGATTTAAAACTTGAAATTGGGCCTTTTGCCGGGTTCCTTCTTGTTACTTCCCGCCGCTAGTTTCTTTCTTTTATTTATTTTTCTTCAATTTCTCTTCCATTTTGTGTGAAAGTTTTGGAGATTAAATCAAGAGCACTACGAGATACGTCAAGAACTTTGGCAATGATTTGGAGAAATCAAGTTCTAGCTCTACAAAAAGGGTTTTATCTTTAAACTTTGATTTTTCTCAATTGTTTTGTCAAATTTGTAATGTATTGGTATAAATATTCACCTTTTCATCATATGCATAAAATGAGCTAAGTTTATTGTGTTGAAATTTATGATGTAGCTTAACCTAAATTTTATTAATCTCTATATATTTATTTATTGATGCTTATTACCATTGTCTTTGTGCATTAATTATCGTGTTGCATTTCCCTCATTTATTTTGCCAATAGATGAATGAGTTAGGTGGTTTGTGCAATTATTGACAAATTGTTGTGCTTTCTAGACCTAGATAATTAATGTCCTAGATTGTTTTAGGTGATAGATATATACTCCTAATCCTAGGTGACCCTTTGAGTTATTTTCACTCTCATTTAATGCAATTGATTAGATTTTTATCAACATAGAGATATTGTGGATAACTTAATTGATCAGGGTTAATTTCACTCGAGAGAGGTAATTAACTAAAATTTGAGAATCGGGGTCTCACATTGTATTTTAGTGATTTGCATTTCCACGTTATTGCTGATATATTAATTAAACGAAGGTTAAACGAAGTCGTAAATTCCAACCCATTTGAAATCTAAAAATCCTACAACTTTCGCAATTATTAGTTTAAAGTTAATAATTTTTTTTTTCAATTCTAATTTCAAAGAGTTTAATTGTGTCTTTATCGTTAAATGAATCAATTCTCTTGTAATTGGAAGAAATACTATTCGAGAGATCGACTCGAACGCAAAAAGTCCATTTTACTACTTGATCGCAACCTTGTGCACTTGCAATGTATATTTTTAGCAAACAACTTCCAATATGGTGCATTGTCCAATATATTCCTCCATAAGCCCCCACTTTAGTCTCTCCATCCTTCTTTAAGTTTCCATCTGTAATCAATTTTACCTACTGTAACTGGGGTTCTTCCACAGAACAATAGAAGAGACAATCCTAGCCTGTTTTGGTTTTCGACTCACCAATTAGCCCTGTTTTACTCATATTATCAACCATAAAATCAATTCTTTTAAATGATCCTTTGGGCACTCATCTTGGTTCCATTGAGCTTGGGATCATTCCTTTCCACCCGAAGAAATCAAAAGATGAGCGAAGGAAACATAAGCAAAGGCATAACAGTAAAGATAATACCTAGACATGATTGTTTGATAGTCCCAAATCGTCATTTAAACCCTAAATTGATGAAGTAAACTTGCAGAAAATTGAAGAATCAGAAAAAAAAATAAAAAAATTATTCACCCACTAATAGGTCCCAATGTTTACATTTTTCTAAATGCTACTCATCTGCGAAGCATGTACAAAGTAGTTTGGGCTCTGATTCTAGAAATCGTATTAATGTTTGTTTAATAATAAAAATTCTAAACCTAAATTAATATAAATTATTTAATTCTTGAAACTTTGAACAGACAAGTAGTCAGAACTATCTAATATCAATTTTAATGGCTCTGACTTGAACGTGAATGTTAATACTCGGTTCATGAAGATAGTTTGATAAGTACGAAAAGTAATTAATAAGGTTGAGCACAAACACTAGATATAACGTGATAAATCTTGAAAGGAAAACACGTCAGAGCCTCCATGTCACAGGTAAGAATTCACTTATAATTTTGATTAAAAAACACAATAGTATCCAATTTTCATAATTTCGAAAATTAACAAATTAACAATCGAAAGAACTAAAAATAACTCATTTTGTTTCTCCTTCTTTGACTTGTTGATGAAGTGGAATCAAATCTATCCATCTAGACTTTATCACCACTTCCTTATTGTACTTGACGAAACTACTAGGGCGGGTTGCGTGAGTGTCGAAACCAAGCGATGGTTGTTTTTCCTTGGCTTATTGAATCACCAATCTTCATTTTACGCCACACCAACTCCACCTTCGTCAAAAGGCGTGGAATTAGACCAAGGGAAATCTCTGTACAAGAACCATAATTCTTTAAGGTAGCTTGATTAAAACCATAATTCTTAAGTTCAAACTAAGTAGCTTGATTAAAAGATGAGATTGTCACTAGGGCACCACATTGTTTTTGACTTCTTTAAAATCTTGAAGAAAACTTTTGATTTGAATTAATCAATGAAGCATCACCTTCTCTATAATTGTTTGAAGTCGGTTGAGCCTGGGCATTGTTAAGCAAGGACAAAAAGAATTTTTCAAAACATTGCTCCTTTCTTGATTTCTTACATTACCTATAGGTAAAATAATCATCGACATAATGAATTAATTATTACCTAATAATCTACAATAAAAGCGGCAAAAGAATTAATATAAAATATACTAAAATATTTTCTAGTTTTATATATGGCCAATATAACGAAAGATTAATCCATCCAAACACTATTAATCCATCCACTATTCCCCCTTTTTTATAATATGAAACAACCAAAGTCATATAACTGCAGGTGGAACACAAAGTAACCAAAATCAGTGTAATATTTACTACAGTCATTGATGCAGGAGGGTCCGAATCAGATGTTGAATTGTCAGTGTTGCTCTAAAGTATCACAAGTTGACAGATCGACGCAAGAATGGCAAGTGATCACGTAATTTTGGTAATTGAGACATGTTTCGGTAATTTGACCATAATTTTGGCTACGGTTATCAGAATCGCGATTATGACCACAATCCGGAAAGCTTGTTTTAGCGCGCATGTTGTGCACAGTGCCATTTACGACTTCAAATTCTACTAATTTCCCTTCCGAATCGCTACTTTTAGTAAATTTTGCTATTTTTTGTAATATTTTGATTGCATGTTAGGAGATGATTTGTAACCCAATTTGGACTAGATTTTTCGCAAACTATTTATTTTATTTCGTATTTTAATTTGGCGTGATTTTTGGAATTTTGCCATTTTTAGTAAAATTCGAATTTTTGCTATAAAGTCTGGCTTGTAGACTTATTTTCATTATTGTAGGAAATAATAAATTTCTTTGAACTTCAGACACGTTTTTTCTTTGTTTTCTCTTTCCTATGAATTTATTGGTAGAACTAGCCTGCAAATTAATCACTATTCTGCCCCGCGTCAGTCATCCACGAATAAGTTAAGAGTTAATCATTCAAAACTAGTCAAAGAACGGATTTCTTAAATTTCTTTGCACCAGGCTTACAAGAATCACCACTTCTCTTGCGTGTTGAAGTAGGAGCAATGGCAGTTGTAGTCTCAGTTGACCTGGAGCATTAGTCGAACTAGGAAGAGGGTCAGCACTAGGTACCTCTAGTGCTGGAGGATCTGAATTAGCAAACTCCTTGGCTGCTGGGGTGGAATTGGGCCATTCAAAGACGTCCCTTATTCATCAAGTACATATTCAAGGAAATTCGGTATTCGTTGTAATCCCGAATACGCTCATCGCCTAAATATTGAATGTGTTCCAACACATTAGGATAACTTTGACCATGAAGGAAAATTTAGGGTATCTAATTCATGACAACCTGTAGCCGTGACTCAAGAACATCCAAGCATTGGTAAGGTACTCCGGGAGTGCGATTTGGAATACCATCTAAGGTAGCATATTAATTGATGCCTAACGTAGAAATATCATCTGAGTAACGGTTAGAGGGCATTGGTGGAACACCAAGATCAGCCAGGTAGTGATGAATCAAACTTTGATGATGCAACTTGTGTGTTCCAAGATATTTTACTTTTCTTTTGACCAAATCCTTCATAAAATAATGTCTAGTGTTAATGTGTTTGAACCTAGAGTCCTAAACATGATTTTTAGAAATTGTTGACGCACTAAAAATGCAGCCCAAAATCAAAGGGAAGTCCAATTGAGAAACCCAAGATGGAGACCCAATGGAAATCAATTAAAGGGCCCAAGAAGAAAAGCCCAATCTGGAAACCTGAGAAAAAGCCTGAATATTGGGAGCCCGAGAGCAAAGGAGTATCATCGCCCAAGGCCGTAGGACGCCCAGAGGCTGAACGAATGTAGTACTGCACAATCGCCCAGAGCGAGCCTCATTATCGCCCAAATCCTCAAGTCGCCCAGAATCAGACAAGTCTAAAAGGTATAGTTTATCCAATTCAGCAGTTACGGAAGCAGTTGTCAAGTAAACCCGACACGCCCCCACGATCCAGAAACAGCAAGAGTAGTGGCAACAGTTACTAAGTAACTTCTCCCCAAACAAGCAGTTTCTCACTAAAGGAGTGGACGGTTACGAAGGTAATGGAGCAATTCCGAGCAGTTTCGACAACCAAGAGATGCCCAGGAAGTATAAAAGGAAGTAAAGTCGTAGAAGGAAGGCCCAAATCAAAAACTCTCGACAAGAGAATATGTAATTTTTATTTCCTTAGTTTAAATTTAATCCTTTCTCAGTACTCGTGTGCTTGCGGGCCTTGGAGGCGTTTTGTCTACTTTCCAATTGTAACTCTTCACTAGTAAACGCACCCCTTTTTGGGACTTTGTCTCAAGAGGTTTGTTCCTTACACAATCGTCTGATCCTTTTCTCGTAATTGTTGGCGGGTTGGAAAACGCGCGAAAACAATTTGGCACGCCCAGTTGGACAATTGGTGTTTTGTAAGTGAAGATACAAAAAAGAAAAGATATCATGACTCATAAAAATCCCGATAAGGAACCAGCAAGTCAAGGAGTAGTCCAGTCTGTAGTTGAGCGATATGAGGAGCAACAACATTCTCCACAAACAGATGGACAAAGTCAAAGCAGTCACAGTCGTTACGAACCAATGGCAGAATTGAGCCCTCGCACAATACGTGCATTGTTGGGAGAACTCACGCAGGATGTCGTTGAACAGGTAAATTTACGAAGTATTCATAATATGGAGAAGTTTACCCAAAACGAGAATAGACATTTTGATAATATGGCTAAACAACTGAATACGTTAAATGAAATCATGAATAAGTTGGTAAGCCAAATGTGTCAACCTGTTATGCATATAGATAATCACTTCCAGTCTAGGACTATCGTGGGGCATACTTCGCCATATAATTCCCTTGGTATGAATTCCGGGCCAAGTCTAGAGCCACATTTTGGCCCTTCTACTTCGAACACAGGGGGGAACGAGACCTTGAACTTGAAGAATAATAACAATACGTCCAACCTGGGGGGTAATACAAATGGAGAGATAATGTCCCGAACAACGGACAGAATGGTTTACGTATGAATGAGGGTTTAAACACTCAATTTAACAGTCATAACAGCCCGAATAATGACACTTTTATTGCCAATCAAGGGCAAACTACCAGGCCTCCCACGAATCAGCCAGTAAATCAACCCATAGGAAACCCATATGACCCTAATGTCGTGCTAAGAAACCAAATTATGGAAATAGTGCAAGATCAAATAGAAGTCGGGGTACGGCCGGTGGTTAGGCCAATCTATACCAAGCCATACCCTGATTGGATAGATCAGGCATATCCATGGCCTAGAGGGTACAAAGTACCAGAATTCTCACTATTCACTGGTCTAGGAGAAGTGTCTACACTAGAACACGTAGGGCGATTCACGTTGCAAAGTGGTGAGGTGAATGAATATCATAAGTTGAGGTTGTTCCCAAGTTCTTTAACAGGGGTAGCTTTTTCTTGGTTTATTAATTTGCCAGCAAACTCCGTCCAAACTTGGCAGCAAATGGAGCAATTGTTCCATGCTCAATTTTATAAAACTGAGTCTGAGGTTACACTGGCCGATTTGGCGAATTTACGTCAATTGCCTAACGAATGGGCAGAAAATTTCCTACAAAGGTTCAAAACGGCCAGAAGTAAATGCTTTGTGCCTTTGCCAGAAAAGGAATTTGTTAAAATCGCACAAAGTTGTTTAAGCTTTGATTTAAAGAAGAAATTCCAGGATAGGAAATTCCCAGATTTATTCCAATGCAAACGTTGTTAGGTATGAGCGATTGGTAAGAGAGGAAGAACAGATGAAAAATTCCAGTAAAGGGACTTATTACAAAGACCCGAATTTCAACGTTCATACTGTCGATGATAGTTATTATGACTAAAAGGAAATATGTTTGGCTGAGTTAGTAAAGGGAGAAGCATATACCGTCCCATACTAGTTAAGCCAAAAATAATGGACAAAGACGATCTTGCAAAGGGTGAAAACAGAAAGACGCGAACGTTCTCGTTCGACGTAACTGTTCACGAAAATATATTTCGAATTTAAATCACCGCAAGTGCACGGTTCGTTGACAAGTAATAAAGTGGAAATCCTAGAATTTCGAGTATCGTTCCCACGAGGATTGATTTAACGTGATTATTATTATCTCGACCTTAACCGAATCTATTAAATTCAAGATGATTGTTCTAGATTTTATGAGTAACTATGACTAAAATGTAAATTAAACTAAAATTTCGACTAAATGCAATAATGATGGTTAAATGCAAAAGTTGATGAAATTAATATATGAAAAAGCGTACTAGGATCCCGAATCACCAAGCAAGTTCACTTTGTAACTCCTATTTCACAATTTGACAACACGATGAATTGGTTGAAGAATCAATGTTTCTAACTTATTCAATAATCTCTTTCGAGTAGAATTGAACATATTCTAGCATACCAATTGACTATATTTCTATGACAAATGCAATATACAAGAATGCATGACGTTTTGTAAACACTTAGAGATTCACATAAAGCATAGCGGTATATTTCTATCCCCTATCGGACCTTATGATGATTTATACCTTGTATAATCTATTTCCCTTCTTTCGAATGCATAAAATAAATCACTCAAACTCATACAACTATTGCGCATATAATTGTAGAGACAAGAAAGTGTATATAAATCATTCAACATCCATCAACGTGTTTAAATATCAAATTGCAAAATAGAAATTAAAAGATCACAATACGAGGTTCATCATTCACCTAGTACAATTAAAAACCTAGCCTAGCATGGATAAATTAAAATAACAAAGAAAATATTTAGGAGAAGACATCACCCAATTCTTGAATGTAAAGCTTGAAATCTTCGATTTTGGAGTGAAATCCTTCGTCCTTGCCTTCGTTCTCGCTCCAAAAAGGTTGTTTTACTCTCTAGGAAGGCATAACCCTAGTTTATGGACGTATTTTAGCTTTTATAGTTGCCCTAGAATCATTACCATACGTGTTGGAGTCAAATAAGGAAACCAGAAAAATCGCGCCAGATTTGTTCCTTGCGGCCGCAAGGACAAATTCCTTGCACCCGCAAGGAACAAAATTTTTTCACAAAATTTTCCCTGCACCCGTGCTTGCGGCCGCAAGGAAGATTACACCTTGCGGCCGCATGGAACAAGCAACAATCACAAATCTTCATTTTGGTCCTCCAACTTCATTATTCTCTTGTTTTGACCTCTTTTGTTCATTTTTGTCCTCCAATCATCCCATGCATTCCTCAATGTATGATTAAGCTTATGTCCACTCTTGAGTTGGTATCGGGTCATCTTTTGATTATTTGCATTTTGGTCCCTGAACTTTTGTTTTCCTTCGTTTTGGCCCATTTTCTCTACTTTTCTTCTAATTTCCACCATAATCTTCATTGTTGCCCTACAAACACAATTCACACAAATTAAGCTCTATTCAGAATGTTTATCGATGACTATTCATGTTTATGAACCAACATAAACGTATAAAAATTGCCTTTATCAACTCCCCCAAACTTGCTTCATTGTTTGTCCTCAAACAAATTCATAACTTACTTCCAAGTAGCACATGGTTCAACAAATTTGTTGTATCTCAGGATTGGAACTTAGTAATGGCACATGAGCAATTTCAACCACGAATAATCAAATCAATCTCCACATGTTATATGCAAAACTCGAAGTGTGTGTGTGAATTCATACCAACATGTTAGGATCATGATTGACTCATACCCGACCCAATGTAGTCCAAAAAAAATTTTTTTTTCTTTTCGCTCGAGAGATACACACACCCCCAAACTTATAATTTTCACTTAAGTATCTCGAGGTGTGTTCTAAGGTTGAGTCTATTCACATCTATTCCTTCCCCTCTCTTAGCTTAGATAGATCTTACTCTTACAAGTTCACACTTCAATAAGTAAGGGCTCTCCTATTTTTTTGATTTCTTCAACCTTGTAGATTAAACTGAGTTAGTTGCCTCGCGTTAGAGATATAGTTTTGTCAACCGAGTGTCTGGGGCTAATCAATGCATTTCATACACAAGAGTATGTATATAGTTTATCAATGGATAGATACCATTTTTCTCTTTTCTTTTATATAACATTTTTCCTTTGCTTTCTATATAACCCCTGTAGCGAGCTTTAGGCCGATGACTCCCAAGTCAGATGACCATAGGGCACCAGGTTTTAAACCCTTACAGGCTTAATTACTCGAGTTATATAGGCTCGAACAAATGTCGTTGTTTACTCAATGATTAGTGCAATACCCCTTATTTTTTAGACACCCAATTTCAAAAACTACAACCTAACTTGAAACTTTCACTTTGTTTTCATCTCATGGTTTAAGACAATCCACACATAACATCATGCACGGAGCCCCTACTCGTCTCAATGTTCCCTTGCAACAGTTCAATCACATCTAAACTCTTCTAAAAAGTTGGTCATGGTTTAGCACAAAAGAGGGTTTTTGGGTATAATTTCTATGGTCAACTATCTCTAACCAATGAGTCAAATCAGTAGCCCAGTATGCAAGCATGAGTATCGTGCGCAAAATAAATCAAGTTTCACATTAACATGTATCGATCAAGCTAATAATGCACGATTTTCATCATTCATGGCCCGTACATAATCCAATATCTAACATCATAGTCAGCAGAGTTGTTAAACTCACACAAGCACACAAAATTGTAAACTACTACTAACAATGCAACAGTAAAACTCAAAACTTAGAATGGATTTTTTTTTTTTTTTTTTTTTAAATATCGTGAAGTAAAGCAGTAAAGTGTCAGAGTTATGCTGGATCAGACATATGTACCACTCCCCCAAACTTGACTTCCACATTGTCCTCAATGTGCGAGGAGAACACAAGTATGAAGCATGCATAAAAGAGAAAAGTAGTAATGAATCGCAAAAAAGGCGGGGATAGTACTGCCCTGATCAAAAAGATTGCGGTGGAAAGCCAGGATCACTGGTACCGTCCCCAGATGGTGGAGGTAGCCGAGCCAAAATTTGCTGCATCAATTCAGATTGGTGGGAGATAGCTGACTGAATACCCTGAATGGCTGTGTTCTGTTCTCGAATGTCTGATTCTATGGTGCCCAAGCGATCCCACGTCTCATTTGCTCACAACTGAATACCATCAACCCGGCCGACACACATGCTCAGTCGCCCGTTCATTGTGTCAATTTCGCGGCGCGCGGCGAGAGATTCCCGACTGGCTGTGGAGGTGAAATGCTCGACTCGTTGCAGCCCAGTCCTCATTGCGGTTAACTCCGTGCTCATGGCCCCAAAAGCCTGCTGTAGATTCTGGACATCACGGCTGGAGCTTGTCATGGTGGCGAACATCTGTCGTAGTAGTTGTGTATCCACATTCGGCTGTGGGGGTGGCTGATCATGATGTAATCCAATACCGGCACCGCCTGCCTCGTGGACAGCCTGTTGCTGTCGTTCTTCCCGCGCCAACCTGTCCCTGCGATTGATCCGACCCCGTTCTTGTGCCACCAATGTACTATGCTTAATGAAGGGACTCTGTTTTTCAGGTAGTTCCCCCTGTGGAATGGGGATTCCTGAAATCTTGCAAATACCGCTGATCAAGCTGGGAAAGATGATGGAACTGCGACGGTCACCCCAAACTCCCACTGCGTGAATCTGATCATAGATGAAGGTGGCCAAATCAATCTTATTCCCCCGAACCAAGTGATAGAGGAGACCAGCCTTTTGGTTGGTGAATGTGGAGTGATGAGAGGTTGGCTCAATGTTGTGGCATATGAAGAGCCAAAGAATAGCAATGGATGGGGTAAGCTCGTTTTGATACCATTCCGCCGTTTGAAGGGGCCATGCATTCGCACGCCCAAGCAACACCTCCGCAACCTCAGGCCAATGGAAATCACCGGTAATAGGGACCAAATCATCCCAAGAGAGATGGTAATAATCATGGATGACCTCCGGCGTAAACATAATCCAACGGTCCCGCACCCATGTTTGGTGTTGGTGCTCAGAACCCGGTTGTGTCAATGTCACGTTTAATTAAAAATTGGATAGAATTCCGGACCAAAACTTTCATTACACTGTGGGTGGTCTTTTCACTATTTTTCCCAAACCACAGTCTCAACCAATGTCAGCAATCAAAGCGGGAAAGTCGGCAAGCTTCACCAGGCGCTCAGGGTTGAAGGCCCAATGAGAGACACTCTCCATATATTTGACACGAGCTCCATTGTCCAAAAATCGGCGCACACCACCTCCTAGTGCTTGTGTACGAGTTGTACCCGAAGTGGAGCCAACCTTTTCCTTGCCCCTGGAAGTACGTTTAGGAGGCATCCTGCAATACCAAAAAAAAAAAAAAATAACAAGTAAGTTCATGCGACGCAAGAGACCCAATGAAATGATGCTATGTTACAAATAGAGCATGAATGTGGATGATAACCAAAACATGTTAAAATGGGTGCAAAGAAACAAGAAGAGGGTGAAGAACTCGAAAAATTGGACAGTTGATTCGTGAGTCAACCTAGCAACTTCGGAGGGTGACATCATCGGGAAAAAGTGAAGTTTTCCCGGGCAACCTCAAGGCATGTGTTAGTATGTAGAGTAAACTAATACATACCAAAAATGCAGAGAAAACAGGTCGCAAATGAATGAGAAAACTAGAATCATAATACGCATTATCTACAAAGGGCCGAAAGTGGTGCCGTGGAATGACTTGTGTCCAACAATGTGATGGTCATGGGGGGGCCATGTTGGGTTGTGTGATGTCAACAGCAAGTGTAAAGAGCAATCACACATACAAACATCCTAAAAATCATACCAACAAGGTTATGGTTAAAGAGAAAACAATTGTGCAAACCGGGGTCATATAGGCATTTCATCGAACACATTGCAAGCATAATTGTCAATTTACCCAAGTTGTAGCACTCTTTGACATTGTTCATGCCCAAAATTTTCTCAACAACATTCAACCACAAGCAAACCATCATTGAAAACCTAAGCCCCAACTCCTCAAACAAATAATTAAAACATGTTAAAGTGTAATGGAGAGAAGAGAATAGACATACCTTGAAAACTTAAGGTGATGATCCCAAGTTGCAATAGGATGAATGGGAGTGAAGAATTTGATGATGGTAGTGTGGGTGTGTGATTTGGTTCGGTTGAGTGTGTGTGTGTGGTCGTGTGTGGGTTCGGGTGCAAGGTGTGGTGTGTGTTCATGTGTGGTTCGGTGTGCAAGGTGTGCGTTGTGTGTTCCGTGTGGGGGGGGGGGGGAATAAAAGGGGCGTGGGGGACTCCATGCGGCCGCATGGTGTAAAGTGTTGCGGCCGCATGGAGTAAATGGTCAGGGCCAATTTTGGCCCTGACCTTGTTGTTGCGGCCGCAAGGCTGGTAGTTCCTTGCGGCCGCAATGAACAAAAAAATTAAAAAATTCGAATTTTTTTTTTTTTTTTTTTTTTTTTTTGTGTCAATGAAAAAAAAAAAAAAAAAAAAAAAAAAAAAAAAAACATTGAAATAAAATAAAAAAATAAAAAAATAAAAAATAAAAATAAGCGGACCCGAAATAAGCTTACTATGGGTTGGTGTGCACCAAAAACTTAATATTGGAACCCCCAATGCCATTCGATGTTGTGATGTTTTCACGACATGACCACAAGCATTTTAAACCATTGTGTGTGCGTGAGAATCATGAATTCCACTCTAAAGGTAATTTTAGAACTCCCGGAAGCATAGGTGGATCCCCAAAAACATAAGATTTGCTTCCTTCACCCCGAAACACGTGAATTGTGCACAAAGTGAACAAATGAGCATTTAAACACTCCCACATGGATTCTCAAATAAGATAAACTGCAAGGGACCATGCTATCATGTGTAAGGCTCGAGATAGTTGGTGAACAACCTAACATGCCACAACCGACAGAAAACATGGAAAACTCAAATTTCACCCAAAAACATCCATTTTAGCTAACACCCCCAAAATTCTTTCAAAACAATATTAGGCATTACATCGAGGTGCGGATGAACAGTAAAAATGAAATTCGACACCATTATCAACCATGAAATCGTATGTTGGACTTATAAAGATGCCCAAAACGTTCCTTTGACCTAGATATGCGAGAGTTGGATTTCTAACCACCCAAAATTCATGCGAACACCACACATGACAGATTTAATGCATTCCAACAGTAACAGAATTATGCTTGGACACGTGGTGAACAAAATAAGGGTACTATGACCTAAAACTACCAAAAATTTCAGAAAATGAATGTGATAAATGAAAAGAAATAAAGCGGAATAAGTAAAGGGTAGAAATGATGGGTTGCCTCCCATCCAGCGCTAGTTTATAGTCAATAGCTCGACTGTACCGAATGGAGATCACCCTGGTGGCTTAAGATGAACGGTGGATTTATCTTTCGAGAACGCCCCACTCCAATAGTGCTTTAAGCGTTGTCCATTTACCTTGAATGTCCCTTTGCTCTCATGAGTGATCTCCACTGCTCCATGTGGGAACAAACGTGTGATAGTGTATGGACCAGACCACATTGACCTCAGTTTTCCCGGAAAAAAGCTTTAGGCGAGAATTGAACAACAGAACATGCTGCCCCACAAGAAACTCCCGTCTCTGAATATGCATGTCATGAAACCTTTTAGTTCGCTCCTTGTAGATTTTGACATTCTCATAGCCTCTTGACGAATTCATCCATTTCATTTAACTGAAGTAACCGTTGTTCCCCCCCCCCCGTGCTTGCAAATTCCAGTTAATTTGCGAAGTGCCCAATAAGCCCGATGCTCCAACTCCACTGGCAAGTGGCATGCTTTCCAAACACTAGCGTATGGTGACATCCAGATAGGTGTCTTGAATGCCGTTCGGTAAGCCCACAAAGCATCATCCAACTTTTTGGACCAGTCCTTCCGTGAAGAATTCACCGTAACCTCCAATATTTCCTTAACTCTTTGTTAGAAACTTCCACTTGCCCACTGGTTTGAGGATGATATGGAGTAGCAATGCGGTGTTTGACCCCACACTTACTCAACAACTGCTCAAATTGGCGATTACAGAAATGTTTGCCGCCGTCACTGATGATAGCCCGGGGGGTGCCATAACGAGTGAAAATGTGCTTCTTGAGGAATCCAATCACCACTTTTGCATCGTTAGTAGGCAAAGCTACTGCTTCCACCCATTTTGAGACATAGTCCACCGCCACTAGAATGTATTGGTTAGAGAATGAAGATGGGAAAGGTTCCATGAAGTCAATCCCCCAAACATCAAATAACTCCACTTCCAGAATGCTTGTCAGAGGCATTTCATTATTTCTTGAGATATTCCCCGTGCGTTGACACCGATCACACCTCTTCACGAATTCAAAGGAGTCTCTAAACAATGTAGGCCAATAAAACATCGACTGTAAGACCTTTGCTGCTGTCTTGGAAGCTCCAAAATGTCCCGCATATGTTAATGAATGGCAATTTTCCAAGATTTGATGTACCTCTTCTTCAGGCACACACCGTCGGATAATCTGATATGCCCATGCCTATAGAGAATTGGGTCTTCCCAAAAATAATACTTCAGATCTGTAAAGAACTTCTTCCTCTATGAGCAGAATACTCTGGTGGTGGAATAGACTTGGCTAAAAGTTCACAACAATCAGCATACCACGGTGGGATAGTCCACACTGAGGAGCTTGTTCATCTGGAAAGAAGGAAAATCTCATGATTTCCTACTACTGATCTGGTTGACTGGAACTCAGCCGGGAGAGAACGTGGTCAGCTACCACGTCTCACGTTGCCCCTTTTTATCTCTGATTTCTATGTCGAACTCTTGTAGCAATAATACCCAGCGTATCAATCTTGGCTTATCGTCCTTCTTGGTCATCCAGGTATTTCAATGCCTGCAGATTCAGGGTGTAAAAAAACAACCTTGACCCAACCAAATAAGGGCGAATTATCAAATTAAATACACAAACCGCTAATAACTCCTTTTCTGTAGTTGCATAGTTCATCTGTGCATCATTTAAGGTTTTGCTGGCGTAGTATATCACACGAAAGACTTTGTTGATGCGTTGTCCCAAAACACTCCCACGGCATAATCACTGGCATCACACATTAACTCAAATGGTAACTCCCAATCTGGAGCGACTACTACTGGAGCCGAAGTGAGCTTCTCTTTTAGGGTGTGAAAAGCCGTCAAACACTCATTACAAATTTCAAATGAGCGTCTTTTCATCAATAAGTTGCATAGTGGCTTAGTGATCTTCGAAAAATCCTTGATGAATCGTCTGTAAAACCCAGCACGCCCTAGAAAGCTGCGAACACCCTTAACAGAAGTTGGTGGCGGTAGTTTCTCGATGACTTGAATCTTTACCCTGTCCACTTCAATTCCCTTCGCTGAAACTCGATGTCCCAACACAATGCCTTCTTGCACCATGAAGTGGCATTTCTTCCAGTTTAATACCAGATTTGTTTCTCTACATCTTTCTAACACCAAGTTCAGATTTTCCAAGCACTCATCAAAATGAAGACCCAAATACAGAGAAATCATCCATGAAGATTTCAATGAATCCTCAAAACATTGCCCGTGAAAAATATAGCAATCATGGCATCTATGAAACTTGGTGGAGCATTACAAAGACCAAACGGCATCCTACGGTAAGCAAAAGTACCATAGGGGCATGTAAATATAGTCTTCTCCTGATCATCCGGTGCTACTGATATTTGGTTGTAACCTGAATACCCATCAAGGAAACAGTAATGTGAGTGACCTGCCAACCTCTCCAGCATTTGATCAATGAAGGGGAGAGGAAAATGATCTTTCCTAGTAGCTGTATTGAGTTTGCGATAGTCAATGCAAACCATCCACCCGTAATGTTCTGGTAGGTATAAGTTCATTTTTCTCATTAGGCACAACTGTAATTCCCCTTTTTTTCGACACAACTTGAACTGGGCTTATCCATGCACTATCTGATATAGGGTAGATAATGCAGGCTCAGAAGCTTCAATACCTCAGCTCGGACCACTTCTTTCATATTTGGATTCAACCTCCGCTGACTCTCCACGCTCGGTCGAAAATTCTCTTCCATGAGAATCTTATGCATGCATAAGGAAGGGCTGATCCCTTTAATGTCTGCAATGGTCCATCCTATTGCTGTTTTATTTTCCCGAAGTACCCGGAGTAGTTTATCTTCCTCCACTTCACTGATTGAGTTTGATATAATCACTGGAAGAGTGCATGATTCCCCCAAATACGCATATCTGAGGTGCGGTGGTAGTTGCTTGAGTTCTAGTTTAGGTGGCTGCTGAATGGACGGTACATGTTTGTTGGTTCCTGTTCCAAGTTCTTCAAAATATGGCAAACGTGGTTTCCGGATGTATGGTGGGTTGGTCTCCAAAAATCTTGCACAAGTCTCCATCTCCAGTGAGTCAGAATCTATTGATTGAGAATAAGCGATGCATGCCTCATATGCATCTGAAGGATGTTGAAGTAAGAATGTATCATTCACCACCCTGTCAATGACATCAATTTTGAAACAGCTATCTGCCTCTGAAGGAAACTGCATGGCTTTGAAAACATTGAAGGATATCTGCTCTTCACCCAACCTCAAAATTAGTTGCCCCCTCTGAACATCAATCAGAGCTCTGCCCGTGGCCAAGAACGGTCTACCTAGAATTAGTGGAACATCTTTGTCTTCCTCCATATCTAATATGAGGAAATCTGCAGGAAATATGAATTTTTCCACCTCGATGAGCACGTCCTCGATGATTCCTCTTGGGTGAGTCAATGATCTGTCAGCGAGCTGCAACGTGACAGTGGTTGATTTAGCTTCTCCTAGGCCAAGTTTCCTGAAAACAGACAAAGGCATTAAATTAATACTTGCACCAAGATCGCACAATGCTTTATCAAAGAAAATTTCGCCAATAGTACATGGCACAGTAAAACTCCCTGGATCTTTTAATTTTGGTGGAAGCTTTTTCTGAATCCTAGCACTGACTTCTTCAGTTAACATTACTGTCTCGTGATCTTCCAGTTTGCGTTTGTTTGATAGAATGTCCTTCAAAAATTTTGCATAACTAGGTATTTGAAGGAGTGCATCAGCCAATGGAATGTTTATGTGCAGTTTTCTGAACACTTCCAGAAATTTCTTGTACTGCTGCTCCATCATTTGCTTCCTCAAGCGTTGTGGGAATGGAATTGGTGGCTCATAGGGGTTCATTGAAGTATCTGGATGTTTCTGTGGTTCTGTCGGAGTTTCTTTCACTGGTGTTTTCCTAATATTGTCAGCATGTTCCTCATTCTCTTCTATAGATAACTCCACCTGCTCTTTAATTACATCTGGCCTCTTGATATGTATCTCAGGTAGCTGAACTCCGCTTCGTGTAGTAATGGCTTGAACATGCTCCCTAGGATTTATTTCGGTGTTGCTCGGTAATGCACCAGGTACCCTCCCTGTCATAGACAGGGCTAACTGCCCCATTTGGGTTTCTAGATTTTTAATTGCTGCACCTTGATTTTGGAGGTTTGTTTCAGTCTTCCTCATGAATTGATTTGTGGTTTCCATATATTTATCTGTCTTTTCCATGAACTTTACAAACATGTCTTCCAACTGAGGTTTCTTCTCCTGCTGAAACTGCCCTTGAGCCCGATTATGATTTTGATTGTGATTTTGGTTTCCACCCCAAGAGAAATTTGGGTGATTTCTCCAACCTGGATTGTATGTTTCAGAATAGGGGTTGTTTTGCTGACGTTGACCCCATTGGGCAAAATCCACCTGTTCCAGTCTTTGTGTAAGGATAGGACAGTCGGCTGTGGGGTGTTCTGCTCCACATTCTTCACAAATTAATTTCTTGACCTGTGTTGAGTTCACTGTCTGTGTCATATTCTCCATCTTGTGAAATAGTGAGTCAATTTTTGCAGACAATGCTGAGTAGCTATCCACCTCATACACTCCAACTGATTTCTTTGTGCCGCCTCTATCTGTAGACCACATGGCTGAAGTATTAGCCATTCTTTCAAACAATTCCCAGGCACCAGCAATTGACCTAGTGCTTATGGAGCCGTTTGATGATGAATCCACCATACTTCTGGGGGCCGGAGCTAGTCCCAAATAGAAAAACCTAACTTGTGTTCTCTGATCGAACCCATGTTGAGGACACTTCCGTAGCATGCTCTTGAATCTGTTCCATGCTTCATCGAACGACTCAGTATCATTTTGGCTAAATATGGATATGTCGTGCCTCATTCTTGCCACCTTGGCTGGTGGGAAGTATTTGGTACAGAATTTGTGAGCTAAGTCATTCCACGTAGTTATACTTGCTACCGGGAGTGAATCGAGCCATTCAAGTGCTTTATCCCGGAGAGTGAGCGGGAACAGCCTCAGTCTGATTGCATCTTCTGATATCCCTGGGTACTTGAAATGTTGATATATATCCAAGAAACGGGACACATGTGTATGTGGGTTCTCGTTGGCTGTCCCGTAGAATTGCTGGCCATTCTGAAAGAGCTGAATGACCTTCGTCTTTAGCTGAAAATTCGGCTGCTCGAAAGCTGGGTAGACAATGCTAGACTGGTTTTGAACAACAAACGGTGATAGGAAATCCCCAAGCAAAGCATCACCACCATCGAGTGCTTCATCATCGGCTAGAGCCGCAGGTGCAACCATCGGTGGTGGTTGTTGATTAGCCATTTGGATTATTTCTTGATTTTCCTGTTGTGCTGCTCTTGCTATTTTCTGTCTTCGATGAAAGGTCCGTTCAATTTCTAAATCAGTTGGGAGTAGTTCACCACCAACTGATCTTCGCATGCACGAGCGAACGACCTGAAGAAGTGAAAAGAGTTAATAGTACCAAGTTCAGCCTGTGTAAATAAACTTAATAGCATAAAATAAAATAAAATGCAACGAAAATGAAAACAAAACACGTTCGAATTAGTGTCTAAATAACAAAAATCAAATTAATACTCAATCCCCGGCAACGGCGCCAAACTTGTTCACGAAAATATATTTCGAATTTAAATCACCGCAAGTGCACAGTTCGTTGACAAGTAATAAAGTGGAAATCCTAGAATTTCGAGTATCGTTCCCACGAGGATTGATTTAACGTGATTATTATTATCTCGACCTTAACCGAATCTATTAAATTCAAGATGATTGTTCTAGATTTTATGAGTAACTATGACTAAAATGTAAATTAAACTAAAATTATGATTAAATGCAAGAATATGTCGAATGCAAAAGGTTGATGAAATTAATGTATGAAAAAGCGCACTAAGATCCCGAATCACCAAGCAAGTTCACTTTTAACTCATATTTCACAATTTGACAACACGATGAATTGGTTAAAGTATCAATGTTTCTAACTTATCCAATAATCTCTTTCGAGTAGAATTGAACATATTCTAGCATATCATTTGACTATATTTCTATGACAAATGCAATATACAAGAATGCATGACGTTTTGTAAACACTTAGAGATTCACGTAAAGTATAGCGGTATATTTCTATCCCTATCGGACCGTACGATGATTTATACTTTTTCGAACTTATTTCTCTTCTTTCGAATGCATAAAATAAACCACCATACCCATAAAACTATTGCGCATATAATTGTCGAGAAAAAGTAATGTATATAAATCATTCAACATCCATCAAACGTGTTTAAATATCAAATTGTAAAATATAAATTAAAAGTTCACAATACGAGATTCATCGTTCACCTAGTACAATTAAAAACCTAGCCTAGCATGGATAAATTAAAATAACAAAGAAAATATTTAGGAGAAGACATCACCCAATTCTTGAATGTAAAGCTTGAAATCTTCGATCTTGGAGTGAAATCCTTCGTCCTTGCCTTCGTTCTCGCTCCAAAAATGTTATTTTTCTCTCTAGGAAGGCATAACCCTAGTTTTTGGACGTATTTTAGCTTTTATAGTCGCCCTAGAATCATTACCATACGTGTTGGAGTCAAATAAGGAAACCAGAAAATTCGCGCCGGATTTCTTCCTTGCGGCCGCAAGAACAAATTTCTTGCACCCGCAAGGAGTAACTTTTTTTCCAAAATTTTTCCCTGCATCCTTGCTTGCGGCCGCATGGAAGATTACACCTTGCGGCTGCATGGAAGATTACACCTTGCGGCCGCATGGTACAAACAACTATCACATATCTTCATTTTGGTCCTCCAACTTCATTATTCTCTTGTTTTGACCTCTTTTGTTCATTCTTGTTCTCCAATCATCCCATGCATTCCTCAATGTATGATTAAGCTTATGTCCGCTCTTGAGTTGGCATCGGATCATCTTTTGATTATTTGCATTTTGGTCCCTGAACTTTTGTTTTCCTTCGTTTTGGCCCATTTTCTCTACTTTTCTTCTAATTTTCACCATAATCTTCATTGTTGCCCTACAAACACAATTCACACAAATTAAGCTCTATTTCGAATGTTTTTCGACTATTATTCATGTTTGTGAACCAAAATAAACGTATAAAAAATGCCCTTATCAGTAACTAAAGCTGACCTTATATTCGACAAGTTATATAAGGATAAGCAGATAAAGTTGAGCGACAAGCACAAATTGCCAGACCCTGAACAAATTAAGGGTAAAAAATACTGTAAATGGCATAATGCATGGTCACATACGACTAATTATTGTGTGGTTTTTCGCCATGTGTTGCATTGAATCAGGACGAATCACGTTCGAAGAAAAGAAAAAGATGGCAGTGGATGAAAATCATTTCCCACGGCCACTGGCAATAAACATGTTAACAACTGGTTTGAAAAACAAATTGCCAAGGTTTAAATTGGTGATTGATGATGAGGAAGAAGAATCCAAACCGCATCCCAGCGTTTTTGAACGCATCAAAGGAAAAGAGCCCAAATAGGGTGAAGATGTTATGTGCGACAGATGTAAACACGAGTTGAAAGAGAATACAGGGCCACCCGTGACGCAGCCACTCCACCGTCGCTCTGATTTCACACCGGTCGCTCAGCCTGTTAGGGGGCAAAGGGTGCCGTTTTATAGAGGACTCCCTAGAGAAAGGGGGTTTGGATCGGCCAGTCAAGAAAGAACGTTTAGGCCGCAACCTCGCCAACCCAATGTGTGGCATTCATTCCAGTATAATGCAGAAAGAGTGGTGCCTTTCAATGAAATGACTAGAACCCAACAAAGACGTTACCAACTTAATTACGGACGTATGATGAGGCAACAACATGGAGAATCACGCCCTAGAGCGCCCAAACCGCTCAGAATGGCCAACGAAAATGTTTTTGAAGATAGTGAAGAAAAGGCACTGGCGAATCAATGGGAGAATTGCCAGAAAGCTCGTCTGGGAGATCAAAGTTTGAACGAAACAGGAAAGACGAAAATGATCCTGACCAACCTCTAACTATCCAGTTTGGCACATTACCTCCTGTCCTGGCTAATAATTACTTGTTGGCCAACGAATTCAAAAGCAAATAAAAAGAGGATAGTGAGGAAGAAACTTGTGTACTAGTCTGCGATGAAAGCCAAGTAGTTGGAGAAATTTGTAATGAAGAAGAGGATGATGGTATGACAGATATCGAGGAAGAAATTGATTTAGAAGCAGAGAGACAGAAAATGGGAGTGTCGTGCAACACCCAGTTGAAGCAACTGCACCAAGAAGGAGTCCGCGAAGTAGATCCGTTGGGAGAACCATCTGGCCGATCGTTTGATTTCTATGTGTTGTATGGGGTACTAAAAAGGAAAAAGAGGGTACCTCGCTCTGAAAAATATGGATCACCCCCAGAATAATGCCTCCTCCTACAGGTTGGGTAACCAAAGAAGAGATGCTGGAAAAAGAGAAAGGAAAAAACCAAGAAAAGAAGGCTCAGTGCGATATGCTGCACGTTGATCTATCACCAAAAGATAGCCCGCCAGAAAATAGGCAGGAAGTGGAAATAGACGCTACTGAAAAAGTCATCTTCAACAAACCAGCTATGAGGTTAACCAAACACTTAAGACCACTGTACGTCAAAGCCTTGGTTAATGGGGTACCAGTAGTAAAAGTACTTATTGATAATGGAGCGGCTATAAACACCATTCCAGCTAGGATGATGAGAAAGTTTGCTAAGACAGAGAGCGACATTATCCCAACAGAAGTCATTCTTACAAGTTTTAACGGCGGGGCAACTTCAGCAAAAGGAGTTATGCCATTGGATATAACTGTAGGGACAACCACCAGGACTACTGTTTTCTTCGTGATAGACGGCCCCACCAGTTACAACGTGCTACTAGGAAGAGACTGGATCCATGGCAGTCGCTATATTCTCTCATCACTCCATCAATGCTTAGTCTTCTGGACTGACAAAGGTGAAGCAGAGGTGGTGCAAGCCGATCATAGACCCTTTGTGGCAAAGGCAAATTCAGTAGAGAGGTTCATGTACGAAGGAAATTATGGGTCTGTCAGAGTGGTTCAAGATGGGGAAGGAACTCAAATTACTGCCCAAAGCGAAGAACCGTTTTCAGTGGATGCACTTACTGAAATGTTTAATCAAATGAGGCCAAACATAGTGGCCTTGGAAGAGCCAGTAATTGGCCAAAAAGAAGCCAAACAACCTTAAATGAGTTTTCAACACCAAAGGCAAGAGGCCGAGATTCAGGCCCTCAAAGCCAAGCTGATGGCTTTCAATAAAGAATGTGAACGTGTGAAGAAGCGGCGTTAAAGATGCTGAGAGACAAATTAATAGTGTCCGAGATGGAGCAGAGCTTGGACTGGGAAGTTCATAAAGTTGATTGTCTAGAAGAGCAAACTTCTCTGAGTGATGTGGATGATGAAGCGACGAAGATCCCCAACTCAGGATATGCACAAGCTCAAGACCCCTTAGTCAAGGTTAACATTGGTGAGGAATGAGAGGATCGCCCAACGTTTGTCAGCCAGATGCTCTCTCATGAGGTTAGTACAAGATTAATCGCTTTATTAAAAGAATATAAGGATTATTTTGCTTGGGAGTATGAACATATGCCTGGTTTGGATAAAAACTTAGTAGAACATAGGTTGCCGACTAAATCAGATTTTAAACCTCATAAGCAACCTCCTAGACGTTTCGCTCCCAATGTACTACCGGAGATCAAAAAAGAAAGAGAGCGATTACTAAAAGCAGGCTTTATTAGAACAACCAGATATGTGGAATGGTTATCTAACATAGTGCCAGTATTAAAAAAGAATGGCAAGTTGAGGGTATGCATAGATTTCAGAAATTTAAACTTGGCTACGCCCAAGGACGAATATCTAATGCCTACGGTAGATTCTCTAGTAGACTCCACTGCAGGGCATGTGATGTACTCTTTTATGGATGGGTATTCGGGATACAATCAAATCTACATAGCGAAGATGTACACAAAACTGCCTTTAGATGCCCTGGGTCTTTAGGATGCTTTGAATGGGTAGTAATGCCGTTTGGACTGAAAAATGCAGGGGCAAATTATCAAAGAGCAATGAATCTAATTTTTCATGATATGATAGGTAAATTTGTGGAAGTTTATGTAGATGATATAGTGGTCAAATCTGTTAAGGAAGAAGACCATTTTGAACAATTGCGATGTTCATTTGAACGAATGAGGCAGCATAAACTAAGATTGAACCCTTTGAAATGCGCGTTTGGCGTGAATGCAGGGAATTTTCTTGGATTCCTAATACATAAAAGAGGGATTGAACTTGATAAGAATAAAGCGAAAGCCATCGTAGAAGCCAAGGCCCCTAGTAATAAAAAAGAACTGCAAAGGTTCTTAGGTCAAATCAATTTTCTAAGACGCTTTATATCTAATTGTGCAGGGCGAACGAAAGCGTTTTCGCCTCTCTTAAAGCTGAAAAATCAAGACGAATTCGTCTGGAAAGAAGAACATCAAAAGGCTTTTGAAAGCCTGAAAACATATTTAACAAGTCTACCAGTGTTGGTGTCACCAATCCAAGGGCGGCCGATGAAGTTGTACGTGTCGGCTGAACGAGAATCGATAGCTGGGATGGTCGCACAAGAAGACCAATTTGGTGAAGAAAGGGCGATTTATTATTTAAGTAGACGGTTAACCAAATGTAAATGTAATTATTCTGCTATCGAGAAGTTGTGTCTTGCATTATACTTCACATGTACAAAATTAAGGGCCTATTTGCGGCCTGTGACGGTCTATTTAATTTCCAAAGTTAATTTGTTCAAATACATGTTTTCTCGCCCTATTTTACACCAACGGGTGGGTCTTTGGACTTTAGCACTGTCAGAATTCGAAATAAGGTATGTGCCCCAAAAGGCAGTTAAAAATCAAGCCTTGGCTAATTTTCTGGCTGACCATCCATGCCTTGATGTGCCTAACGAAATAGAACTTAAGGTTGATTCATTTGAATTAAAACCATGGGTTTTATACTTTGATGGATCGAAAACTTCTAAAGGAGCAGGAGTAGGAGTGGTTTTGATAAATCCTTTAGGGATTTGCTATAAGTTCGCATTTACCTTGGATAGAATCTGTACTAATAATCAGGCCGAATATGAAGCCTTAATTGTAGGTTTGGAGTTGATGATAGATATGAAAATAAAGAATGTAATCATCAGGGCCGATTCTCAATTGGTGATTCATCAATTGACTGGTGATTTCAAATGCCAAAGTGATTCTATTATAAGTTTATACAAAATCGCCCAAGAGTTGTTGGAAGAATTCGACCAAGTAGAACTTCAATGTGTTAATAGAATGTACAATGACATGGCCAACGAGTTAGCCCAGTTGGCTTCTGGCTATTCAAAGGCGATGAGTTGGGAATCTACTTACGAATACGGAACTATATTGCCCGTTATTCAGCGGAGGGCAAGGAAAATCGAAATTCAATGCATAGAAAATGGGGTCGCGCTGGATTGGGTAGATGAGATTAAAGAATCTTTTAAGAAGCTTGATGGGGGAGTTGATAGAAGAACGAAATTACGTCTGTTAAACTATGCATTAATAGACGAAGAGTTTTTCAATAAACGCTCTGATGGTGTGTTATTAAAATGCGTGAACTTACAAGAAGCTAAGGGCGGCATCGGACTGAATGTTTGAAGTAGCCATTTGTTACAGAATGTAAGTTGGGTAAGGTTTTTGGCAAAACGTAACACGGAGACAAGAAGGCTAACAGTGAAAATGGTGAAGCGTAAGATTGCAGAGACGTAATGGAATGCCGCGTACTTTTGGGTTTTAAGGGTTTGTGACGTCGCAATCTTTCAAGCGGTAAGGGTACGTGATGATTGAAATTCTGGGGAAGTTCAAATGTTGCGAAAAGATACAGAGTGAATATGACAAAATTAATTATTAGTATTAATTCTGCCATATTGGGGGGTAATTGTTGACGCACTCAAAATGCAGCCCAAAATCAAAGGGAAGTCCAATTGAGAAACCCAAGATGGAGACCCAATGGAAATCAATTAAAGGGCCCAAGAAGAAAAGTCCAATCTGGAAACCTGAGAAAAGGCCTGAATATTGGGAGCCCGAGAGCAAAGGAGTATCATCGCCCAAGGCCGTAGGACGCCCAGAGGCTGAACGAATGTAGTACTGCACAATCGCCCAGAGCGAGCCTCATTATCGCCCAAATCCTCAAGTCGCCCAGAATCAGACAAGTCTAAAAGGTATAGTTTATCCAATTCAGCAGTTACGGAAGCAGTTGTCAAGTAAACCCGACACGCCCCCACGATCCAGAAACAGCAAGAGTAGTGGCAACAGTTACTAAGTAACTTCTCCCCAAACAAGCAGTTTCTCACTAAAGGAGTGGACGGTTACGAAGGTAATGGAGCAATTCCGAGCAGTTTCGACAACCAAGAGATGCCCAGGAAGTATAAAAGGAAGTAAAGTCGTAGAAGGAAGGCCCGAATCAAAAACTCTCGACAAGAGAATATGTAATTTTTATTTCCTTAGTTTAAATTTAATCCTTTCTCAGTACTCGTGTGCTTGCGGGCCTTGGAGGCGTTTTGTCTACTTTCCAATTGTAACTCTTCACTAGTAAACGCACCCCTTTTTGGGACTTTGTCTCAAGAGGTTTGTTCCTTACACAATCGTCTGATCTCTCGTAATTGTTGGCGGGTTGGAAAACGCGCGAAAACAGAAATATTGATAACACTAGTATTATCGTAAAACATAGTAATAGAATTTTGATCAATGCTATAGTCATTGAGGATTTGCTTCATCCAAAGTAGCTACGTACAACAACTCTTGACAGCAATATAATCAACTTCTACTGTAGATGAGGATATTATTTTTTTGTTTTTTTTAACTCAACCATGTAATGAGATTGTTGCCCATGTAGAAACATTCTCCAATAGTGCTTTTCCTAGCATCCATGTTTCTAGCATAGTCAGCATGCCGTAAGATGTGAATTAGAGTTATTAGTATACCAAAAAACCAAAACTAGAGATACTGTTGACATATCAAATGATTCGCTTCACATCAACCATCTAAGATTCTTTTGGTTTGGCTTGGTGTCGTGCACAAACTCTAACACTGAAGGCTATGTTAGGATGACTTGCAGTTAGGTATACAAGATGGACTATCATACTCCAGTACAAACTGAAATTGACTTCCTTGCCCTTTTTATATGATATGATTCGGGGTACGCCACAATTTATCAAGAATCCAAGGCATGTTGGAGAGAGAATAGAGCTAAGTTCAAGTCTTCAAAGAGTTGATAAAGCCGATCATTTACATGTTCGAGCAATAGCATCCATAATATTAAAGACAACATGCCAATGATCAAGTTTCATGTTGGGGTCGAGGGCCAGAAAGGAATGGCAAGCACTCGAGTCAAGAAAACGAATTTGGAAAGCACTCAAATTTTCAGTCTCATTTTGAAACCCAATTTTGGCATAGAATACATTCGAATTTGAAGATATGTATTCTATAAGTTTTGTATCCCTTGTAGTAAGTTTTTCAACATATTTTGAATCACCTCAATTAGATATCAAAAGTGGAAGATATGATCAAAATACTGAAAGCTATTTGGATCCAGAAAAAAACTATTTTGATACGAATTTCCTTATTTTGTTAGAATTTTAGTTTAGGTAAGATTCTTGTAATATTTAAATGGATATTTCGTTTTTCCATATTTTTCTAGGTTTAGTATAAATAGAAAACTTTATTTCATTGTAAAACAGAACTTTTTTTGACAAAATGAATTATGGAGATTTTCTCTCTTCTTGTTCTTCATGAACATTCGAACTTATCAAATATATTATTATATTTGTGGCATTCAATCCTAGAACTTATCAAATGATTAAGCACCCTTTGTGGTGTTTGAAAATCGATGTTCGTTGATTTTGTAATCAAGAGGTCATCCAAACTTCGTTTTTGTTTAGTTGCTTGATTCAATAATTTGTGGGTCGAGATTCTACCATCTACAACCTAAATTTTGGGCTTTCCCGGCATTTTCAATTAATTCCGTGATTTCCACGCTCATAACAAAAACGAAGTTTGAATGACCTCTTGATTACAAAACCAACGAATCTCGATTCGCGAACGCCACAGAGGGTGTCTAATCCTTTGACAAGTTCTAGGGTTGAACGCCACAAATATAATAATAGATTTGATAAGTTCGAATGTTCATGAAGAACAAGAAGAGAGAAAATTTCCATATTTCATTATGTCAAAAAAAATGTTCTGTTTTACAATGAAATAAATTTTCCTTTTTATACTAAACCTAGAAAAATATGAAAAAATGAAAATATCACTTTAAAGATTACAAGAATCTTACCTAAACTAAAATTCTAACAAAGTAAGAAAATTCGCGTCAAAACAGTTTTTTCTGGATCCGGATATCTTTCAGTAGTTTGATCATATCTTCTACTTTCGATATCCAATTGAGGTGATTCATTTGATGTCGCCTCGATTGCTTGATCTTGCAAGTTTGGAATGCTCCTATTGAAACTCCATCTGATGAATGTCAATGCATTATCCTTGCTTTACTTGGCCCATGCACTTGTAACGATATCACTCCTACTGTACCAATGTTGCGCCCTAAATCAACTTCTTTACTATGCCCTCTGCAAATAAAGTTCCTCCAGTGTCTTTGAAACTCCATCATTTCCTCTAGAATCACAAAGTCAACCTTCGGTAATATGGAAACTTCCAAGGGATGATGTTGTAGTTCAATTTCATCCACACCTTGATAGTCAATTTAAAGCTCAATCCCCGGGTCGGGTAGTTTTCCAATGGGATAGTTTGTTGGAAATAATTTTTCAGTAACCTGCAAAATAGAATTATTCAAAATAGGGAGGGAATTGTTAGTCTCCACCAGCGCCTCCTCAATTTCACACTCCTCTCCATTTTGGCTCACTTCAACTCCTCCTTTACCTCCGAAGACTTTTCTTCATCCTCTTTTTGCAGCTGAACTTCCCTTACACTTTTTTGTAGGTCTCTCCCTTTTTATTCACAACTAACCACCTCACAATTCTCTCTTTTACTCTTTCGCTCCTTCCTATGATTATTCTGTAAGTTGATCAAGTCACGAGTTTTTGAGAATTCAAGCTTATAATTCAACCCAATCTTTCTGCTTGATGTATTGCCAACATGTTCCACAAATAGTGTTTTCTCCTCTCTCGAATATCCAACTCCACTATATCTTCTAGGCTCCTCTCTAAATCCCCAATCACGTCGATCCCTTCTACAAAATTGATTAGGTGCATATCTTCTCCTCATGATCGCCCCCAATTCATCCCAAGTCTCATTACACTTCTCACCATTTCTCACCCTAGATATTGTCAACTCATCCCACCAAATTAATGCATATTCCATAAATGAGCTCACAATCAACCTCAATTTTCTCTTCCCGAAATAATCATGGCACTCAAACCTCAATTCTACCCTTTATTCACATGCCACGTACGCCTCGGGATCATTCCACCCTTAAATTGTAGAATTGTTACTTTCATGGCACCAATGTTCATATCAACACCATCCCCAATAAAATTTCTACTTCGTCTTTCAAGTCTATCAAATTTATTTCCCACATCCTCCATTTTCACCAACAATCTCTCCACTCGCCGAATCGCCCTTTCATTCATATTGAATTAAACTCCAATCGGGTGGTGTCAGAATTGGGACTCAAAAACTAGAAAAAGATTTTGAACTGGACAACATTGGTTGAACTTTTATAAATTCAAGAAAGTGGTTCTTGAATTGGGATTGGAATGAAAGAAATAGATCTTTGGAATTGGAATGGATATTATGATATTGAACAATTTCCAAGAAATCAAAAAAATAAAAATAAAAAATTCCGCACAGTACGGATGAACAATAAAAAAAATTTTGTTTTTTGTTTTTTACTAAAGAATCAACTATGATAACAACGAAACATATGGAAGTTGATTTGAACTCAAATTGAGCACAAAAACAACATTTGAATTTTTTTTTTGAGTTTTTTTGAATCAAAAACTCAAAACAAATTACTGGACACAAGGACACGAAGAAACTAAGAAGAAGAAAAAAAATGAAATTTAATGACTCAACAAGGAAAAATAAAGGATATAACCTGGTAGAATTGGAGCCAAAGCTCTGATACCAAATGACGCGAACCCGGGTACGGGATCAGCGTGAAAATCACGGAATTAATTGAAAACGTCAAGAAAGCCTAAAATTCAGGTTATAGACCCAACGAAAGTGGAATTTAATTATTGTAGATGAGTCATTTATATATAAGTTGGCACTTCCCTTCTTAGATAACTCTAGGCTTGTGCAACAAGTGCACCTCTTGTGTAATATATATTTAGGCAAGCATTAATTAATAGTAACTAGGACCACCATGATCGGAAATATTAACTTAATGACACTTAATTGTTATTTAACTTTGATCGAGTCAAATTTAATGTGCACTCGAGTCAGAATTAATAAATTCTATAACTTACCTTAAATCCATGATCAATCTCGTTATATTGGTCCGCCAAATAATAGAATGGAAAGAGGCAAGGTAACACAAGAAATAATTAATACTATCCAAGTTCAAGGAAAAAAAAAAAAAACATCAAACTAGTATTTCTCAACCTATGCAAACTACATAATTTATTCGACATTTCCCAAGCAATTTATCTTGAAATTAATTCAAAATTAATTCTGTGCAGTAGACATGAAACAAGAAAACTTCTAAAACAATAGTATTACTTGCACGTGTTGGAGAACAAAACGCTTAAAAATTTTGTTCCGTGTTTCGAAAACTCTGAAAAATGTATTCAAATGATTTTTTTTTTTTTTTAATAAACTTTTGGATCATCTAAAGACACTTTAGGAAAAGTTTAAGAAAATTTAACACAACTCTGGAAATATAAAATTTGCTTATAGTTCAACATATATTTGACTTATCTAGACTACTACTTGTAAACAAACCAAATTGAATCAATTTGAGCGACTTTAAGAAAGTACAGTAATAAAAAAATTAAAAATTGTTGTATATTGTGAGTTTTTATTGAAGGAGAAATAAATGTAGGCAATTCTTCAAGCAAGATAAATCAAAGAGATAGAAAAGTGCGACAGAGAAAGGAAACAAAATAAAATTAACATTTACGTTAGCAACCTTTTATTCTTTAGTTCATTGTTTTGCATAGAAACACAATCAACGGAAAAATATATATATAATGGTTAGATTAATCATGCTATAAAATATAGACTTTTTCTTGACGATTCTGATATAGAATTGTGTTCATTGATGACGTGAATGAAGGCAAGAAAAGTTGGAAAGTATATTATCAGAAATACTCAATTTAATTGCCTTAAGAAAATTACTGTAGATTACATTCTAATTTGTAGGACACAAGAGACTCTTCAACTTACTTTTATTGGAATACATGTAGACACTAAAATAAAGTTTAGTAAATGATCGACACAAGAGACTCTTCAACTTACTCAATTAATTGTTACTAATTTGGTTTATTTTCGAACATTGCCTCCCGTAAACCAAATTTGCTTTTCATTCCAAGTTTCACAAGTTGTTTCTTGAAGTGTTGACCTCCAACTAGTTTTGTAAATACATTTGCTACTTGTTTTTCTGTTCTTCAGTATTTGACTTGAATATTTCCATCGTGAACAAGCTCCCTCAAGAAGTGATAGCTCATACGAATGTGTTTGGTCCTCCCATGTAGAACTGGTTCCTTTGTAATAGAAATTGCTGAAATATTGTCACACAAAAGAGTGGTGGTTTAGATTCTCCAAAATGCCTCGTAACCATACAATTTGGCAGCCGACAAAAGATGCTGCAATATATTCAGCTTCCATTGTTGAAAGAGCAACGATTGGTTGTTTCTTCAAACTCCAACAAATTACTTCACTTCCAATGCTAAAGGCATAACCTGACGTACTTTTACTATCATCAACACTTCCTACAAGATCACTGTTAGTGCATCCAAAGAGTGCAATTGGAACATTTGCTTGATAAAAAAAATGTATGGAGTTAAAACAGGACTTGCAAATTTCATCTTAAATCTTTTTAGAATCTCTCTATCATACTGATTTTGAGTAATAAATATTCCACTTTCTGATTGGTGTACTTCAATACCCAAAAAATGATGTAATTTTCCCACGTGTCATATCAAACTCTTTCATCACCAAGTTTCTAAAATCATCCAACATAGCCACATTATATCTAGTGAAGACAAGATCATCAACATAAAGACTCACTATAATGAAACTTGCGTCCAAACTATTTTTGGTATAGAGAGTATGTTCATGTGGACTTCTATGAAAATCATTTGTTTCAAAAAATACATGGATTCTACTATACCAAGCCCTTGACGATTATTTAAAACCGTATAAGGCCTTTTTCAACTTGTAAACCTTATGCTCTTCTACTTCCTTCACAAAACCAGGTGGTTGTTCAACATAAATCTTTTCTTCGATAAAACCATTTAAAAACGCAGATTTAACATCCATTTGCAAGAGCTTCCAGTTATTTTGAGCGGGTAGAGAAATTATAAGCAGAATAGTGTCAAAGTTAGAAACCGGGGCGAATACCTCATTTTAGTCTTTTCCTTTTCTTTATACATACCCCTTTGCTACAAGCTTGGCTTTGTGTTTGTTGACTCAATTGTCAGAATTCAGTTTAGTTTTGAATACCCACTTTACTCCGATAGGCTTCTTGTTTGGTGGAAGACTTGTGAGCTCCCACATATTGTTCTTTTCAATGGCATCAATTTCTTCATTCATGGCCTTTCTCCATTTTTCTTCTTTTATTACCGCATCAAGTAAAATTGGATCCTCACCTGCAAAAAAATCAAACAAAATAGTACCTTCTTCATAAGTAGGATCCGTAAACTCATGAATTTCTTGCAATCTTCTCATTTTTGTTCTTGGTGGCTCTTCATTAGATTTTTCTCCTTTAGAAGAATTTGGAGGTGAAAGGGATCCACAAATAGTTTTTTTTCCTGTAATAATTTTTCAAATAATATATCATTATAAATAACAAAATATGATTGCCCTACAATTTCATGTCCTACATTTTCAATAGCGTCATATATAACTCTCTATACCAAAAATAGTACACAAATTGAGATTATGACTCGAGCAATGCTAAGAATTTCATTTGTCATATTTCTATTTTTGACCATGTCGTTTGTAAAATGGATTTGAGTGATAACCATAATAACCAAATTTGGACATAATAACAGCAAAGAGACTCCAACAAAATGGATTTAAAGCACCAACAAAACAATCACTAAGAAATAGATGAAATAACCCCAAAAGTAATGGATGCAAAGTCACTCTTCGTTCTTAAGTCAATTTTGCCCCGTTATGGTGTTTACGGAGTTAGGAAAATTCCCGATCAGTTTTTCTTATTTACTTTTCAACTTTGGACCATAATTTGTCATCATCCGATATTTGTTTTGGGATCTCAGATATACAACGATGATCTACTCAACGAGTAGAAAAAGTTAAACTATTTATCTTCATAATCTGACCTATCAGATCAATTCTGAATATTGTCCAAAGTTGACACAAAAGTCACTTTTCTATGGTTTTATGCTTAATCAATTTTATATCTTTTTTAAACCAAATTCCAACAATCCCCCATATGAATTGAAATTCCACAATATGTAATACAATATGCAAATGATATGCGGACTCTAACAAAAAGGAGTATATACAACAAGTTATAGCATCAAGATAGGTGGCTTGTGGCTTTGAATATTCCTTAGTTAAATACAATCGAATTTATTAGGCATGGTGAACGTGATGTCTTAAATCATTTAACCATAACTCATCTAACCACTTCCATTCTCATGATTGTGTTCATTTTGCCCCCGAACAACTCTTGGTTTCATAATTACTTTAATAGAATTTAAGCCTCAAATTCTCGTAAAAACTGTCCCACTTGACACTTACATAGGTGATTTCTTATAGTATCATTTCATTCATCTCAAGGCTACTTCCAAAAAGTAGGAATCATTAAAAGTATACACTTATCCTTATATACTTTTTTATTCTAGCACTTTTAATCAGGAATGAGAATAAGTGTTTTACCATGAATCTTTCATAACTTATTTGTCTCATTGAACTAAGATCTTGAGATCTCCAATCTAAAAGGTTAGGTTACTACTATGGTGATTCTATTCGATTGGCTTTAGGCCTATTCCCCTCAAAATATGGTATACTTGATCTCTTAGTAGTTTTTTTGTCAAAGGATCGACTATGTTTTCCTTTGATTTAACATTGTTCACCATCATACCATTCGATATCCATTGTTTAATGATATTATGTTTTCGACGAATACATCAAGATCTAACATTATACATACTATTTAGTGCCCTCACAATTGTCAATTAATTATCACAATATATATTAATCACAGGTAACGATTTTACCCAATATGGAATATCCTCAAGAAAATTACGAAATCATTCTACTTCTTCTCTAATATTTTCTGAGGTAATAAACTTGAATTTCATCTTGAATTGAGTTATACAAGTTTGTTTAGATGAATTCTGTAATGCCCCAAACTTTTTTTACTTAATTTTGAGGTGTTAGTGATATCATTTCATAATCAAACTTGAAGCGAAAATATTTAATTGAAAATTTAATCAATTTACTTGAATCTTCATATACTGAATTAAATTAACATAGAGTCACGAAAATTTAGAACATTTAATAGAAATAAAGAAAATCACAAAATATCTTAACAAAATTTATTGATTAATATTTTCCTGAACTTTTACTTTGGCAACTCACACACCACTCAGCCACAATCCACGTTGATAGATCTAATCTAAAATATTAAAATTTGAAAGAATGAGTAATTTAAACTCAATAGGATACATGCATCCAAAACAATATAGTAAATTTTTAAACATAAATTTATTACATTCCATACCACCATTTCATCAAGAGCAGTCACAGATCAATCGAATACTCTAACACATTTTTGTGCAAACAATTGAGAAAATTCGAAAGAAATCTCACATTTCATTTCATTAAGACCCATAGATCAATTATCATTTTATGAAATAAATTACATAAAAAAATTATAATATTGCAAGGACGGATCAACTTGCACATAGTATCTACCATCGGTGGATCAATTTTTTTATTTTTGGTAAGATTACAATACGGGTTGCGCTCCTTTCACTCAAAATTCTAAATAAAACGTTGAATATGAATAGTAGTGGTGTATGTTTTCTTTTGACTTCAAAATAAATGTTTAAAAAAGACTAAATAATCTTATTATACAAGAGAGTTTGTCTGGATTTAAATTTCAAATCCTCTTTATCTACACACATACACATCACTTTGTAAAGAAAATTCCACCATTCATGTGCACATGCCAAAATGAGAGAACATAATTTGTTTGGATTTAAATTAGTAAAATCTTGACTTCCATTCTTAGATAAATAAAATATGGTAATTTGCAACTAAAAAACATCCGTGAGTTTGGCTCCATTGCCTGAATAATGCATTTTATATTGTCTTTCTATTAATTGAATTAAATAATAATAGATTTACTTAATATAAAAGAAAAAGTCATGAATGTTTCCATTCATATGTAGATTAATTTTCGTAATGATAGTAAGCTATTAAATCATAGCCATTTATAATATATTTTACTCTAAATTTCATTAAATTATATATATATACATGTGTGTGTATTGATTATTAAATTTGATTGGCACGTTAATCATTTAGGGCATACATTGTTCATTCTACGGGAAGATAAAGTTAATCACGAGAAAAATAGAATTATTAAGTACAAACTAAAATAAATATTAGGAGAGCATAAACATCTATCACGTTAATCATATGTGGTGTTACAAATACATAATCTATTCTAACATGATAATTATGAGAATTAAGCACGTGGTATTACAAAATCCACCCCTTAAAATAAATTTTGTCCTCAAAATTATCTTATCTAGGTGAAGAGTTCGGGGTACATGATCTTGATCCCCTTTTCTCTAGACTCGTGGAAAAAAAAAAAAAGCTACCTTTTTTTTCAAATATCGTATTGTCGCTTAAATACTCCCCAACCAATCCATACCTAAGATGACATCGAATACCTTTATCTCTAAAAGATACATGGGGTTGTAAATAATTTTCCATTCATTTTGACTACCCTAGTCATTGATTGGTATTAAGTGTATTGTCTCATGGGATAGTAACTTCTAGAACACTGATGGCTTATTCGCAAAACAGTACAAGATTTAGCAATAAAAAAAGTATAAACAAGGAATGAGCAGCTCATGAGTATATAAGAACATATAAAGCAAGTAGTTCAGAATATCTACCATCATGTCCTAATTTTCAGTTGCCTCCTGTTGGGTTAAGGTGAAGACTCATGGCTAGTCCTTTTTTGCTTGTTTGTTGTCCTTTTTTGTTTAGGATTTATGGCAATTGGTAGCAATATTAATATACTTTCCACATCGATAACACACATTCTTTCCTTACAAACACTCGCCTCTATGAGCCTTATTGCACTTAGGACACAGAGTAAGAACATTATTTGCCTTGTTTGACCCTGACCACCTTTCAAAGCTAGCCCTGTTGTTTTGTCAATTTCCTCTTTCCTGAAAATTCATTATTTTCCTGAACTGTCTAATCAATTTCTCGTTGATTTGAGATTGCTTGAGCTCGTTGTAGAACCTGACTATACGTGGTGAATTCATGAAATGCCATAATTCCTCCAATTTTTGGGCGCAATCCGAGTTCAAACCTTCTAGCTTTATTTTGCTTTACATCCACTAGATGTGTTGCATACCTAGAAAGTTGTTCGAACTTCCTCTCATAATCGACCAATGCTATACTTCCTTGCTTAAGGTGCAGAAACCATGTCTCCTTACGATCTCTTAAGGCTTGTGGAAAATACTTTTCCGTTACCTTCTCTTTGAAACGTGCTCAAGTGAGGTTACGTTGTTGTGCCTCAGTCATAGTGCATGAAACAGACGTCCACTAGTGGCCCGTTGCATCAACTAGCAGGATCTCCGCACATAAAATGTTTTGGACATCAGTGCAGGAGAGATGCTTGATGATTCATTCCAAACCCCTTTATCTATTCCTCGGCTGCTAAAAGGTTAGCCATCCTATTAAAGGTATGGGACTTGTAATGATGAAATTGTTCCATGACTAAGCTCGTAGTGTTGGAGTTAGTATGTTCATTCTGAGGAGGCGCTTGCGTTTGCTGCCACCACAATCTTGCACAGTTCTTAACAAATCTTTAAACATAGAAGCTTGTGTTGGTTGACGTGTCATTTACTTTAAATCAACCAAATAAATTCAACAACGGCTCAATATATTCAAATGAAAAACTCTATTTCATAAAATTTTAAGTCCTAGAATGCATTAGGGATGATTAAATATTAGACTATGAAAGAAAAACTTACAAATTATTTCAAGTACATGATTATATTATTTTAGAAGGGAATAAATTATTTATTTAAACTAAACTATCTCCAGGTTGCTAATCTTGATCTTTCGCTTGTCCAAACATTTTGAATCCTACTAAACTTAGAGGGAGGGGATTCATCATCCAAAGACATACACAACTCAGGCTCAAATTCATGATCAACCTCTGGCTTAGAGTCTAGTTCAAACCCTGGCTCCTGCTCTGATTTTACCTCTAGTCCTAGTCCTTGTAAATACTTCGGCTCGTTCTCTAGCTCCGAATTAGATTCATAATTCGGCTCCTCTTCTGAGTCTTCTTTAGGGTCTTCCTCTGAATCCTCCTTTAGCTCGGGTTCGGCCTCAAGAGTAGAAATCCACATCTAGAAAAGTTTCACAATATAGTCGAACTCAATCCTATCTAGGTGTTTTGGAGAATTACTCTCTAGTATTTCGTCCCTGACCACAATGCCCATATCTTCCCACTGAGGTGACATTGTATTGATAAAGTTGTTAATAGCTTGGAGGGGTATAACCTCATGTCCTACACCCCTTGCCGCAATCCACCTAGTCAAGACTTCCTCTACATGCTCCATAAGTGAGTGAGTCGAGTCTACCTCATAATTCTCGTAGACTTGGATAACTAATGCGCTATAGTTTAAAACAACCCTACAAGTCGTTGTCTTCCTAGCAGTCTCTGTAGTCCAATTATGCTTAATACTTTATGAGTGATAACACTTGGTCTTTTGTGCTCCCATAATTCATTATAAGGACAACATAAAATATTATACTTCTATCAAAGTTGATTAAAAGTATGCGAGAAAATAATTCATAAATGGAAACAAATATATTTAATATCATGCTCACAATTCATAATAGAATATAACATTTCTCGAATTAAATATAAGAAGATTTTTATTTTTTATTTTTCTGCTAAAGCTTTGTACTTTGATTAATATATATGGATAATGGAACAGACAAGGGGTAGTTGAGAAATTTTAACATATTATATATTTTAACGTACAAACTTTTTTTTTTCAAAAAAATAAAAGATAAATACATGAATGTATACTTGACAATGACTAGTTAATTTTTTTTTTTGGGAAGTCACTGTTCATAGATGAATACTAACGCTGAAATAGTGAAAATAATACTATTATAAAAATAGCATTTATTCATGCAGTAACTAGGCAACAGAAGAAAAATTTCATGCATTGGAAAGTGTTCTATTATAATTTTTTTAATCAACATAAAAATAAAGATTGGATGCCAAATAAACGTTATTGATTTGATTTTGAGGTGCTATGGATATCATTTCATAATCAAACTTGAAGCCAAAATATTTAATTGAAAATTTAAACCCTCAATTTATTTGAACATTCATATACTGAATTAAATAAACGTAGAGTCAAGAAAATTTTGAACATTTAATAGAAATAACAAAAAACACAAAGTATCTTAACAAAATTTATTAATTAATATTTTTGTGAACTTTTACTTGGGCAACACGCCCACCGCTCAGCCGCCATCCACATTGACCGATCTAATCTGAAATGTTAAGATTTGAAAGAATGAGTAATTTAAACTCAGTAGAATACGTGTGTCCAAAAAGATATAATAAATTTTCAAACACGAATGTATGCATTCCATACCACCATTTCTTCAAGAGCAGTCACACATCAATTGAATGCTCTAACACATTTTTATGCAAACAATTGAGAAAAATCGAAGGAAATCTCACATTTCATTTCATTAAGACCCATAGGTCAGTTAGTATTTTATAAAATAAATTACATAAAAAATTATAATACTGCAAGGACGAATCAACTTGCATATAGTATCCTACTTTCAGTGGATCAATATTTTTTTGTAGGATTAAAATACATGTTGCACTCCTTTCACGCAAAATTTTAAATAAAACTTTGAATATGAATAATAGAGGTGTATGTTTTCTTTTGACTTAAAATAAATGTTTAAAAAAAAAAAAAAAGACCAAACAAGCTTATTATACAAGAGAATTTGTTTGGATTTCAATTTCAAATCCTCTTTATCTACACACATCATTCGCGTGCACCTACCAAAATGAGAGAACATGACTTTTTATTAATTAAATTAAATAATATCAAATTTACTTAATAAAAAAGAAAAAGTCATGAATGTTTTCCATTCATATGTTAGATTAATTTTCGTAATGGTAGTAAGCTATAAAATCATAGACATTTATAACATATTTTACTCTTAATTTCATTAAATTATATTTATACATGTGTGTGTGTGCGCCCGCGTGCGCGTGCGTGTGTGTTGATTATTAAATTTGATTGGCACATTAATCGTTTAGGGTATGCATTGTTCATTGCAAGATAAAGTTAATCACAAAAACAATAAAATTATTAAGTACACACTAAATAATTATTAGGAAAACATAAAAATCTATCATATTAATCATATGCAATGTTACAAACACATAATATACTCAGATATGATAATTATGAGAATTAAGCACGTGGTGTTAGAGTTTTCAAGACAAAGCTCCATCTCCAATGATAAATACATAGCCACTTGTAGAACTTGAATTCTTTGTGCCAGATATCCAATTTGATAATTATGTGAATTAAACACGTGTAATACATAATCAACCGTTTGTCTTAAGTGTTTAAGAACTCGGATTAATGCCTTTCAATGGTTATTACTTGGATTACTTGTACTTGTTGACAGCGTATGCTTTATCCGGAAGCATGTTGTTGGTGATGTACATCAAGCTACCTATAACGCGTGAATATTCCAGCTACGAGATCACAACTATTTTTTATTAAGTGTGAACTTAAGTCTGGTGTCTTAACTGGTTTATCGTCATACGCCTTAAACTTCTTAAGTATAGAATCAATATAATGTGATTGAGACAATGACAATCAGTTGGTGCTTTAGAGATTTTAACCCCTAGTATGATGTCAGCAACTCTTTTATCTTTCATATCAAAATGTTTTATCAACATTTTCTTAGTTGAGGTAATAACATTTGAGTTATTTCTCATTATTAGCATATTATCAACATATAGACATACGATCACGTATTCGTTAAATATACTTTTTTATGTAGACACATTTGTCATATTCATTAATTTTAATGCCATTTGACAATATAATTTTGTCAAATTTTTCATGCCATTACTTCGATGCTTTTTTTAATTCATACAATGATTTTACAAGCTTATACATCTTCTTCTTATTTCCCGGAGTAACAAGCCATTCAGGTTGTTCACCATTTAGAAATGTAGTCTTAACATCTATTGGATGTATTTCAAGATTATGCAATGCCGCGATTGCAATCAACATACGTATAGACTTGAGGTGAATAGGTATCGAAGAAATCTAGTTCTTCTTTTCGTTTGTACACTTTGGCTACTAATCTAACCTTATATTTGTCTATTGATACATCAAACCTCGACTTCTTTTTGAAGATCCACTTGAAACCTAAATCTTTGTTTCCCGGAAGAAATTCAACCAATTCTTAAGTATGTGCATACTGGATTCAATTTCATTATTAACCGCTTCTTTCCAAAAAGGAACTTCGGGAGTGAAAATTGCTTTGTCAAATATCCTTGGATCATTTTCTAGTAAATCAATTATAGAATTTGAGAAAGCCCGGAGCTCTGCCTCTAATATCAAGCATGGTCTATACGAAGTTGAGAGAGCCCTAATACAGTGTCGTGTGTGGTCTCTGATGATGCCTCCCCCACTCGCAAAGTCATCCTAACGCATCCATCAGTATTGATCTTGATAGATCCGACTAATGGAGTATGTCACCAAACCAGAATAGGGGAAGATGGGGAAGGAGATCCATAAAAATACCAAATATGTGTGCAAGTGTCAATCTCCTCACCAATGCATCACTTGAAGCAGTCCTTCCATATGAAAAAAGGAGATCATGCGATAAACCCTCCAAATGATACGTTTGGCTACAATGCGAATACCTCTATGCATCACATCACTCCTAGCAGTCCATAGGTACCAAAATATTAGTAGACGAATAATAATTTCAATGTATCCGCAACAAACATAATGTCCCAAATACCTCCATCTCTGAAATCTCTGTCTGACTCTCTCTCCTGAATTCATAAGTATTCTCCAAAATGTTGCCATACCTGATTGGAGATGCTACTGCCAGTAAAAATATGATTTATAGTCTCAGTCTTGGAACAACACAGACAGCGAGAAGCCATCTGGCATCCAATCCTCCTCTGAATAACCACATCTACTGGAATGAGGTCCTGCCATAGTCTCCAGCAGAAGAATGAGATATTGACGAGCAAAATGGAGCTTCATAGTAATCAGTAAGAATCCTGATATTGGCATCCCGACCGTACGAGCTACCAAGCAGACTTGGTAGCAAAGCTACCATCAGGTGTATTTCGCCAAACAATTCGATCTGGGGTATCTACACATAAATGTATAACATCTATCTGCTTTGCCACCAAAGAAGAGATAACCAATAATAAACGTCCAATATTTCACCCAATATCATCAAAACAATCCTGTACCCTCGTAGATGTGTGCTACCGGTATGGGAATAGGGATGCCAAAGTGGTCTCACCCATCCAAAAATCGTGCCAAAAGAAAATCTGACCTACACCAAGGTGCCAAGCAATGTATGGCTCTGTTCGGGGCCCAACTAATTTTAGTCACTTCTAGATAGGAGAAGTAGAGTAAGGAACTGCTACAAATAAAGGGTGTGACCCCATATAATACTTGCACTGTAAAAACTATGCCCAAAGAGATCTATGAGAACGGAAAAACCACTAGAGCTTCATGGAGAAGGTGTACACCACATCTTGTAATCTTCTAAAGCCTAGACCACCTTCATCAGTAGGAAGACAAATCTCCTTCTAGCTCTACCAATGTAAATGATGCGCTTGATCTTTGGAATCCCACATGAATCTCACAAAGATGCTCTCTAGTTTCTTCAGGATAGTTTTAGGAGGCTGCATGATCTGAAGAAGGTGTAATAGCATGGAGGATAGTACTGATCTCAACAAAGTAATATGACCCCTATATAATAAAAGACGTGAAGCCCAACCTAAGATCCTGTTTCTGACCTTCTAGATAAGGTCATCATAAATGAAGCTCCTCTTGACCCCCTTGAATATGGGGACTTCCAGATAAATGAACGGCTGCTGTTGGTGTCGAAAATCAGTCAAAATCTCCAATCGTCTGATCTGACTAGTAGATGCCCGTTTGGGTAGTATGAGTTTGCCCTTGTTTCTTTTCACCAACTAACCATCTAGATAGGAGAAGTAGAGTAAGGAACTGCTACAAATAAAGGGTGTGACCCCATATAATACTTGCACTGTAAAAACTATGCCCAAAGAGATCTATGAGAACGGAAAAACCACTAGAGCTTCATGGAGAAGGTGTACACCACATCTTGTAATCTTCTAAAGCCTAGACCACCTTCATCAGTAGGAAGACAAATCTCCTTCTAGCTCTACCAATGTAAATGATGCGCTTGATCTTTGGAATCCCACATGAATCTCACAAAGATGCTCTCTAGTTTCTTCAGGATAGTTTTAGGAGGCTGCATGATCTGAAGAAGGTGTAATAGCATGGAGGATAGTACTGATCTCAACAAAGTAATATGACCCCTATATAATAAAAGACGCGAAGCCCAACCTAAGATCCTGTTTCTGACCTTCTAGATAAGGTCATCATAAATGAAGCTCCACTTGACCCCCTTGAATATGGGGACTTCCAGATAAATGAATGGCTGCTGTTGGTGTCAAAAATCAGTCAAAATCTCCAATCGTATGATCTGACTAGTAGATGCCCGTTTGGGTAGTATGAGTTTGCCCTTGTTTCTTTTCACCAACTAACCAGAGACCCCCTCATAGTACTCTAGACAACCAAGATTCTCCTGATAGACTATTTTTGATCGTTGGCTAATATGATCATATCATCAGCAAATGAAAGGTGTGAGATAAGAGTACTACCTCCATGTCGATAACACATACTGGGGGTACTCCTGAAACCTCTGAGTGAGTAGGCATAAGAAGTAATCTGCAACTATGATGAACAATGATGGCAAGATAGGATCTCCTTGTCTAAGACCTAGAGAGGAAGGGAAAAACTCACAAGGATGGCCATTTAGGAGAACAGAAAAATGACACTCGAAGAAGCACCGACTAATCCTATCAATCCAGATCCGATCAAATTCAAATGCCTCTAATATAGAATAAATGAAGCTCCAATCGATGCGATCATATGCTTTAGTCATGTCAAGTTTTAGCATGGCGTTACCCTCCACATTCTATTATCCAAAGTACGGAGAAGCTTCTGAACCCAAAGAGCATTGCCCCCAAATTAGGCGACCAGGAATGAAATCACTCTGTTGTGGAAAGATAATGCGCAGTAACAAAGTACTCAATCTAGTGTTCAACAGCTTAGTAATAAGCTTATTGAACACAGTACATAAACTAATAGGTCTAAAGTCGGTCCATCTACAAGCATCGTCCTTCTTAGGGAACAAGACTATAGTGGTAGCAGCAAAACCCCGATGAAGATGGCCGTCGTCAAAGAAGTCCAAGACTGCCCTGTATATATCGTTTTGAATAATGTCCCAACAATATTGGAAGAATAGGGATGAAAATCCGTCTGACCTAACAGCATTGTCAGCATCTATACTAAACGCTGCCTCCCGAACCTCATAAATCAAAAGGATGCAGTTTATTGCTAAATTATCATCCTCCGTTAAAAGCTTAGATAAGAGTTCAGAACGAATGAGGTCCAACGACTGTGTAGGAGCAGATAGAAGATCCTGGTAGAATGCAATAGCAGAAAGCTGAATGTCTGCAAGAGTTGCTAAGACGACCCCTGTTTGCGTTCTGATGGACCTAATACACGATTTGATCATACGTCCTTGAACCATCACATGGAAATAACGAGTATTGTGATTTCCTTCACATACCCAATATGAACCAGCATTTCCTTCTAAAAACCTTCCTCAATAGATAAGGTTCGATTCAAAACTGCTTGTGCATGATGTAATAGGTCATGATGCTCCGATATGGTCTCTATCATATACTATCTTAGTCTCATCCACCCTATCCTCAGTATCACGCACTCGTTGGAAAATATCTCCAAACACATGTTGATTCCACCAATGTAGGCCCTGTTGTAGCCTAAAGAACTTCTCCCAAAGAACAGTCATCCCCATAAGATATATAGGGAGCGACTACTTTTGAGCGACAAAGGATGAAAAATTATGATGCTTAGTCCAAACGTTGAGGAATCTGAAAGGTTTAGGCCCCAAATCATCATCAAAAACCCACTAAATTAGTAAATGCAAATTATCAGTATATGTCTGATTCAAGTGCCTAACAGTAAGCACAAAAAGCGACAGCTGTATAATTAATAAGTACCATATCCAGTCTGTTTCTAACTCGATCGTTGGACCAAATATATCGATTCCCAAGGAAACCAACATCCTCTAAACCACAATCTAACATCATATCAGAGAAAGCAGTAGTTTCTCGATCACGAGTATTATGACCAGTGTGCTCACCATCATGCGTAATAACATTAAAGTCTCCCCCAACTAACCAAGGGTCGTCTATATCGAGGGCAATGTGGTGAAGACCCTTCCACAAATCCCTCATGATAGATACGTTACACGAAGAAGAGACATGAGTCAGATGGATAGGACGCACTAGTCTGGGTCCTCAACTTTAACGTAAAGGAACTAGGAATGATCAACAATAACAGTAACAGTAGTACCCGTGTTCCAAAAAAACAGATCTTGTTCGACTCATTTTGAACTCCCGTATCAAAGTGCTGATAACGTCGAATATCTTCAAATCTATGCTGAAAAACAAAAGGCTCCAAAATAACCAAGAGATAAACCTGATGAAGTTGAATAAGTTTCTTCAAGCGTCAACGAGTAGCTACGCCTTTCGCATTCCATATGATGGTACTCGTCTGGATGTGCGTAAAGAGATATTCTGTGACCGATTCCTGGTCACCATCCAAGAAATTGAAGTATTGGCGGCTTTCACATTTCTTTTTTGACTAACTGGGACAAAACCATCCTCCTCTATCCTACTAATCATGCCTACCAAGTCATCAGCTGAAGAACAACGGTATAGATCTTGATGATGAACTTCAATATGAGAAAAAACATCAGAATCGTACTGATCTAAAGATAAGAAAGCCTCTAAATTATGTCGACAATATGTAGATAAAGCTGGTACTTCCAAACCAATCGAGTCACGTGGCCTCTCCATCATATCTTCTAAAAGAGGATCAAAGTTATATAATTACCAATCATGGGAGAAATGTTGATCAGATCCGAAGATTAAGCAACTGGTTGATCATCTAATGTGGAAACTGGTTGGCTGTGATGACCTGCTCGAGTGGGAGCAACTATCAACTGATCCGAAGGTAAAGAGGTAGGAATATGTGGATCAGGGGTACTAGTAACAGGTGGGGAAGTGAAAGTAGTAACAATCTGATCAACGGTAACTGTGGTAACCGGGTCTGGTAGATGTCTGACTACTGTATATGTATCCTCTGAGTCAACTGATATATGTTATCGCTAAATCAAGTTGTGATCCAAGAGATCAGCGTATGCACTAGATAAATAAATGGCAATCTGTAATGATGGTCAAATGAGAAAAATGGCTGGGACAACTGACTGAACCATTGAAGGAGAAACTAATTAAACCACTAGAAGAACAACTACTGTAGTAGCCAACTGAATGGTAAGAGTACTCTAGGACAGATCCACAGAACTCCCTGCATGTACCTTAATACTGATCGTAGAAGGTACTTGTGGGATAACTATTTGTCTCTGAGTATGTACAATACTTGGAACAGATGAGGTACAAATCATTATAGCTGAAATAGTCTGAGGAAAATGGGCACCTGAAGTGCTGGCAATCTACTATTTTCTCTGATCCCTACGAGTTGGGTTCCACCTTTGGCGTGGCTAAACCTCAACCACCTTCTCCTTAGCCAGGATAGCATTCCAATGAATAAGCTCAAGAATAGGGGAATGAGAAGCTAGTATTGGCAGTGCACCAAGCATACAATGATAATCTGTGTTCCCAAAATGTTTGCATCTATAACAAAATTCTGGCTTCTTGTTAGCCGTTTTGGTATTGAATATCTTATCCTTAGCTGGAATAGTATTTCGTAGAATAGGTCCCATCTCATTGTATGCCTTCACTAATGTGGCTTGACTATCATACATGATATATATTGAAGATGTATTCTTAGATCCTAAATATATCTCATAAAGTATGTCCTTAAGCTACTCAACTTCTTTCCTGAGTTCTAATGGTGCTACAAATTCAGATTTCATAGTCAAGTGTGTTGTACACGTTCGTTTCTTTGATTTCCAAGAAACAATGGCTCCTCTAAGAGTAAACACTCGACCTGAAGTAAATTTACTCTCACTTGTACTAAATATCCAACTAGATCGATAAATCATTCTAATATAGCCGGGAATTTAATATATTGTAGACCTAAGTTCTTGACTTTCTTTAAATAGCCAATAACTCTTCCAATGGCCTTCTAATGTTCCTTGTTCACATTACTAGTAAACCTAATAAATTTACTAATTGCAAATGCTTTGTCATGTCTTGTGCATTGAACTGCATTCATAAGATTCCCTATAGCACTTTCATATTCCAATTGAGTAATAGCTCTTCAATCATTTTTTATAAGTTTAGAACTTGGATCAAGAGGGGACCTATACTCTTTTATACTTAAATATTTGAACTTATTTTTCACATTCTTGATATAATGTGATTGACTCAAAGCCCCACTAGTTTTAGTAACTTTGATATCCAAAATGGTATCCACTTGTCCAAGTTCCTTCATATTAAATGTGAAAGATAGAAACATCTTCGTTTCTTTTATTTCATTCATGTGATTACTCAAACATAATATGTCATCAACATATAAGCAAATAAATATACCACAATTATCACATAATTTGAAACACAAACATTTATCTACACTACTATGTTTGAGACCAAATGAAACAATAGCTAAGTTGAATTTCTCATGCCATTTTCTTAGGCGTTTACTTTAAATTATATAATGATTTCACTAACTTGTACACTTTATGTTCATTTTCGAGCAGAGCAAACCCTTCTCTTGTTCCATACAAACATCCTCATCTAATTCCTCAAGAATGTCATATTCATATCCATTTGATGAACATACAAGTCATGTATAGAAGTTAATGAAAATAATATCATAATTGATATTATTCTAGCTGCCGGTGCATAAGTGTCAAAATTATTTATTCCTTCCTGATAACCTAAGTTGAGAGTCAATTTCACTAGAGTCAGAAATCTCTCTATGAGTTTCCCTTATTTCATTATCCGAAAATAGTGAATTCTCAAAGAACTCCACATCAGTTGATTCAATTATCACATTGGTCTCTAAATTCAATAATCTATATGATTTTTTATTACTAAAATATCCAACAAAACACATTTGATGCATCTTGAATCCAACTTGGTCCTATTAGGATTAGTGCTCTTGCAATATGTAAGATAACATACGCCTTGAAGTATCTAATGTTTAATTTTCTTCATTTCCATAATTTATAAGGAGAAACCTTTGTAAATTTAGAAGGAATCCTATTTAACATTATACATGCACTCAACAATGATTCACCCCATAAATTAAATGGCAACTTAGCATAAATTAACATGGCATTTATCATTTCAACTAATGTTCTATTTTTTTCTTTCATCCAAACAATTTTGTTCAAGTGTCGTAGGTGCAAAATATTAATGTACTATATCTTGGGTTTACAAATGGATTAAAATCACTAGAAGAATATTCACCTTCTCTATCATTTCTTAGAGTTTTATTTTCTTACTTAAGTGATTTTCAACTTCAGATTTATATGTTTTAAACATATCAAAAATTTCATGTTTACTTTTCATTAAATAAACATAAGTATATCTAGAATGATCATCTATAAGGGTAATGAAATACCTATTTCCACATCTAGTTAACATACCATTTAATTCACATATGGACGAATGAATTAATTCTAAAATTTTAGAAGTCTTATTCACACTTTGATATAGTTTTTTTTTTTTTTTTCAGATTCTTCACAAGTTTTACATTTATATTCATCATTTTCTTTACAAGATTAAGTCACATTTTAACATTCGTTTTATGGTAATCTTATCTATGTGACCTAATCTAGCATGCCATAAAATAAATTAATCAATCAAATAAGCAAACTCAACTTTATTATTAATCAACATGCCAATGGTACAAATCTTGATTATTCTTTCACTAGAGTAGCATTTTCCAATAAACATCCCATTTAGGGATAGTATAAGCTTACTGGACTCATAAACATTTTTTATGTCCAATTTTTTTAAGAGATTACCACTAATTAAGTTCCTATTCATATTAGGAACATGTAGTACATTTGTTAAAGTAACGATTTTTCAAGAAGTGGACAATCTCTACATTTCCTTTCCCAACCACTTTGGAGCAGTCTTCATTACACATTTGAATCTCTTTATCTCGATCCACTTCATAATAGATTTTGAATAAATACTTATCATATGATACATGTATAGTTTCACATGTATCATACCATAAACCAAGAACTTTTCCCTTGCTTGCATTGATCTCGCTCACGGTAGCCATAATATTGTCTTCTTTGGTGGAGTTCACTTTTTCTTCGATGTTGTTTTATTTTCAATGTCAACATTCCTTTGCACAATGTCCGAGTTTCCCACATACAAAGCAACCTCCCTTGGAATTCTTAAACTTATCCATGTTTTTAGAATACAATTTCTTTTTGGATTTATTTGAAGGTTTGGTCTTTTCCACGGCATTGGCATTTGAAGTTTCTTCATAAGAATTGTCATTCTTATCACTTTCTCTCGATTCTTCTTCAATTCAAAAATACTTTTGCACTTGTTCCAAAGAATAATATTCAAAACTATGCATTATTTTCTTCCAATATCATTTTCAAGTCCTCAGAAGTTTCGCAATGATTGCTCCTGCTTGAAAAAAATATGGAATCTCAATTTTTACCGCCTTCAACTTGTTGACAAGAACTTGTAACTCATTTCCTTGGGAAAGAAGGGAAATGTTGTCAAGGAATATAAAATCAAAATACCTTGATGTGAGAAATTTATTTGTACCTTTTTCTTCGGCTTTATATTTGTTTTCCAACATATCCCAAATGTCTTTTGCCAAAAAATCGTTGGTGTAGAGATCATAAAACCGGTCAGATAATGCATTGAGTATGTGATTGCAACAAATCAATTCATCATCTTGACGTTTTTGTCTTTCTGTCCTTACGACTTTGATATCCTTGTGTGTTGGTTCCGCAAGTGAATTGATGTAGAAGATCTTCAACTCCGTTAGGAGAAACTTCAACTTGTCTTGCCACCTTGTAAAATCGTCCCATCAAACCGGTCCAAACGAACGAGGTCTTGATTCATTAACTTGATCATCGCCATGGTAGTTTCATTCTCCATTGCAAGGTATTGTTTGAGATTGTTAGAATATTATCCTTCAAGGGGAGACGACAACAAAAAGAAAGAATCAAGAAAGGCTCAAACACGAGATCGTTATCCTCAAATGATAGTTGCCCCTCTAAGATTTAATTGGTGCTTAAAGAAACTCTTGGCAAATGGTTTGTAGTATTGATCAAGCCTTAAAAAAGAAAATATTTAACCACGTGTATTTATCTTCCAAAACTTGAAGAACACTTTGAATGTTTGAATATGTAAATGAATTTGATTTAAGAGCACTATAATATGGTTTTGATTGTTAATTTTTATGTTTGTAATTGAAATCTATCGCGGATTTACAGATTTCAATTCATCATCCATGAAATAGTGCCATACCAACATGAAAAGTTGAGTATTTTCATGAAAAGCCAACAAAAATCAAACCAGGAAAAACTAGTCAAACGGCTTGTTTTTTTTTTTTTTTTGTTTTACTGGCTCAAGCCGTACGCATGGACAAAACTCTAATTGCCCAATTTTGATTCCAAAGCCTGTGTACGCATGGGCAAAACTCTAATTGCCCAATTTTGATTCCAAAGCCAATTCATCGCATTTGGGTCTAGTATCCATTTTATTAGACCCAAATTTAATCTTGAACAATAATTATATCAATATGCATTGTATATGTTTTGACCAGCAATTTTCAAAAAAATTATTAAGTAATTGTTTGAGATTTAACGGCAACTTGAGAACATCAAGAATCTCGTACTCTTTGTCCAAAATCGAACTTTTAAACAACAAGTCAATTGTTTATTTACAAAATAAGAGAATGTCTTGTCATGCAAAATAAAGGGCAATGTGAAATAAACATAACCAAAACATGGCACTCAAGATATTTTAGAAAGCAATTTCATGGTAAGATTTCATTCAACATAAGATTGCATTACAAGTAATTCCATGAAAAGCTTATTCTGATTTTCGGGAAACTACATTATTGACGGATCAAAATTCATCAATTAGTTGTCCCTTTTGGTATTGAAGCCGAGTTCCCATACTTCATCTTACGCCCTTCCACCATAGCATCCATGGAGGCTGCGGGCTTAGGTGGTTTCTCCCATTCATTCGCGGAGGTTTTTCCTGGTGGACCACCTGCTGGCTTGGACTTAGGTTCTTCCTCCACTGCATTCATAGAGGTTGCTCCAGGTGGACAACCTGTTGGCTTAACTAGTTGCTCTGCTCGATTCACGGTGGTTACTGCCGGTGGACCACCTGCAACTTGCTTGGACTTGGGTGCTTCCTCAGCTGCATTCATAGAGGTTGCTCCTGGTGGACAACCTGTTGGCTTAGCTAGTTGCTGTTCTCGATTCACGGTGGTTACTGCCGGTGGACCACCTGCAACTTGCTTGGACTTGGGTGCTTCCTCAGCTGCATTCATAGAGGTTGCTCCTGGTGGACAACCTGCTGGCTTAGCTAGTTGCTCTGCTCGATTCACGGTGGCTACTGCCGGTGGACCACCTGCAACTTGCTTGGACTTGGGTGCTTCCTCAGCTGCATTCATAGAGGTTGCTCTTGGTGGACAACCTGCTGGCTTAGCTAGCTGTTCTGCTCGATTCATGGTGGCTACTGCCGGTGGACCACCTGCAACTTGCTTGGACTTGGGTTCTTCCTCAGCTGCATTCATACAGGTTGCTCCTGGTGGACAACCTGCTGGCTTAGGTGGTTGCTCTTCTGGATTCATGGCGTTTTTCTTGGATATTTCCTCTGCTAAATGGTGTCTGTGTCTCTCCTCACCGGAGGCAACACCATGATGAGTGGCTGCCGGAGACGCGAGAACCAGCAACCCTAGGAAGAATACTAGGACGTATGATGTAGACATGGTTTGTGAATTGCTAGATGAAGTGAAAGTGAAGAAATGTTAGTGATTTATAGGAGAGTACTAAAATTGCATGTACATGCACCACCTACATAATCAACGTGGCACTCTTGAAAACATGCACCACCTACACCATCAACGTGGCCCTCATGAAAACATGCTCGGTGTGAGCATGGCACATGATTTTTGCTTTGAATGTTGCCAAATTACCTCGTATACATGGCGTCATTTTTGGTGAATATCATAAATGGGTTAGTTGAAAAATTGAGGAAAATGTTGGGAGCAGTGCATGCTACTAAACAATTGATGTGTTTGTGTGTTTGGAAAAAAATTATGATGGGGTTATAATGGAGAGGAATAATTCTTCCCATAAAATGTGTTGATATAATATGTGAATAGAGACCTACTACATTTTGGGCCACATGGGCCTTGGCAAGGGAAAAGTTCATAGTGGAAACTACACAATTCCAGGATTTTAAAGATGTCGTGCAAAAATCAGGGTGGAAGATTTTTTATTCAAACTTCAGGTATTTATTTATTTATTAAATATTAAATATTGTAAATATCGTATATAATTATACGATATATCTATAGTAACTGGCGCGTTTCCTTCATTATCTTATTTCGAATCTCCATTAATCCATAATAACAGTTATTTCCCTCCACTCTCTCTATCTCTCTCTCTCTCCACTACTCCACGTAAAACACCTCCAACCCCAAGTCCATGCCTCCTAAAAATCGAATCGAAATGGATTCGCCGAAGGGTACAGAAAGGGTTGGCAATGTCAAAGACACCACCGGAAGAAGAAGCAAGAAGAAGTCAGAGGAGAGCTTGGAAAAAACCCCTGTGACCGCGCGAAAGGGATTATCGAAAAAGGTTTTTCCATTTCTTCGTGTTCGGTTACAATTTTAGTGACGCATATGTAGGAGAATAGTTGTTTTTTAAGCCGCGATCATGCATTTGAAATGGGTGAGCAATATTCGTCTGTAATTTTTTGATTCCGATTTTGGGTACCATCACTATGGTGTTAAGGAAATTGATTGGTTTTTCAATGCGATGCCTAACATGTGTCTGTGCCCTTATATTATCAATAAGCATTAATGTTACCCATTTTATTGAAATATGTGACCTTATGCGAAATACTGTGACCAAGGTTTTAGAAATATGTGACTTATGATTCATCATGTGTCTGTGCCCTCATGATTCATCATCTGCCCACAGTTTCCCATGTCTGTGACTTACGATTCATCATGCTTCTTTATGTGGCATCTGTAATTTTTTTATTTAGATTTTGGGCACCATTACTCTGACGTTAAGGAAATTGATTGGGTTTTCACTGTGATGCCTAACATGTTATATTTAATCAATGAGCTGGTATGTGACTTCATGAGAATTCATGTGACTTTAAGATTCATCATGTGACTGGTCTGTGACCTAACATGTTTCCAAGATGTCCTATGTCTGTGACTTTATGAGGCATCATATGTCCACGGTTTACCAAGTCTGTGACCTAATGAGAATTCATGGCACTATAAGATTCATCATGTGTCCAAGATGTCTGGTGTCTGTGACTTTATGAGTCATCATCTGTCCACAGTTTACCAAGTCTGTGACCTCATGCTTCTCTATGTGAAGAATAGTCTATAAATTTATTATGTTATTCTATATTCTTATTGTAGGTCTGGAAATTCGTTATACCAAAAAAGATGTGGTTCCCAAGAAAGATAGTGACCTCAGTGAGTAAGGGTATTCTTACCACTATTCAAACGAACTTAAGCCAAAGACAAAAGCGTATTATGATGGGAACCTGCTTTGCCCATTTCCTGGAGTGCCATGAAATTGTGATACAACCACAGTTGATTCACTACTTCCTTTTGTGGCAAGTTTATCAATCTAATGCGGAAGAAATGTGGTTTTACGTGGCAGGCCGACATGTCAGATTCTCTATGTCCGAGTTCTATCTAGTCACAGGACTGAGATGTTCTGGAGACAGTGACACACTGGTGTTTGAGGATAGACCGTCACAGATGAAGACAAAGTACTTTGCTCAAGTAGATAGTATAACACACGAAGATGTTAAGTCCACATTTTTGTCAGCGTGCCAAATGCCGGATTTGGATCTTGTTGAAGCTCTTCCAGATAATGATATTGCTATCTTAGGAATTTTGTATTTCATTACCGCTTATCTCTTCCCTAGAGATTACAAAAAGGTGGTTGACCACTATTTGTTTGTTCTCGTCGAGGACTTCTCTGCATTGAACCGTTTCCCATGGGGGAAGTTACTATTTGATATTACTATGAGTTCATTGATGGATGGATTGAGTAGGAAGACATCACACTACAGGCTACGAGGTTTGTTGGTAGCCTTTTAAGTATGGATCTATGAGACCTTTCCTAGTTTAGATGGAATTGTTGTGACACGGGTATCGAGGATATATCCTCAAATCAAAATATAGACCACACAGGAGCAACCATCTGCTACGAAGTTGGAGGGAATTGACTGCTTCACCAACCCTAAGGTAAATGTTCAGTCAATTTTTAACTGTGATACTTTATTGAAGTGTGTAACCTGTTATATTTTATTGAAGTATGTGACCTGTTATATAGATCAAAATATGTGACCTCGAACCATCAGAAGTTGAAATAGCTATGCCATACATGGATGGTGTCAACTACAGCAAGCCAAATCATCTAGAGTTTTCCAGTAGATCCAGCAGTAAGAAGAGGAACATAGAGAAGTCAGCTGACCGTGATGGGACGAATGGAAAGTCAGTGATACTGCTAACAGATAGTAGTATTGGCCAGGATCGAGTCACAGACGATGATGATGATTTTGTAGATCCTCCGCAAGATGTCAAGAGACATCTCCCTATGGAAAACCCCATACAGATGAAGGCACGTCAGTTCCCCCTCGTTCCCCAAGTGAACCACAATCTGAAGGGACACAGCGTGGTGATATAAGTCAGATATTTAGCCACATTTCGTTATTTTTAGGTCACAGGTCACTCGTTTGTGGTCACATATATTTATTTCCAGGTCACAGTTCATTATTACAGGTTACATATCATTCATGCAGGGGCACATATACACATTTGAGGGTCATAGTTAATGGTATGTTATTTTATGTTTTCAGGCTTTTAAGGAATTGAGTCAGCAAGTCTTTGATCTCAAGTCAAGTAATAAAGTGTTGACATTAGAGATTGATGCCATCAAGTCACAGATGTCAAATCTCAACGCTGAGCAGACAAAAAAATTGGATGACATCGTCCAAGTGCAAGGACAAATAAGAAGTGATTTGATGGAAATTCGGACAAACATGCAATTTCTGTCCGAATCTGTGACGGCGATGATTTTGAGTTCAATGGATGAGATTATAAGGCGGTTTGATGAGAAAACGAGTTGTCATGATGATGGAGTGGGTGACAAAGGAACTCAGGCTGCTAGAGGATCCAATAAGAACGAGTAGGAGATAAAGGAACCAATGGTTGACAGGAAAGGGAAGGAAAAGATGTCCCGAGTGATGATATTGGCCTTCCCTATAGTCTTGAACCACCTTCATTTGATTTGGGAATCGAATATTCACAACCTGATGTTTTACATTATGAAGACATTCAGAATCAAGTAGATGCTGTCATTTCTGATGTGGTGACAGCAACCAAAAATGTTGCCACAGAGGTAATGACATTGTTTTGTACCATACTGGACACACAACACATCTAGGTCATAATATGTGACTCTACACAGGCTAATATGTGACTTGGACAACAATACACATGTATCACCTACTTCTGAACCAGCTTCTTCTTTACCAGTGAAGCGGGTTTCAAGGCCTGGGAGGATATTGCGATCTCCTTTCGTTGTAGGAGAAAAGAATTTATTCAAACACGATGACAGTGTAGTTATTTTTGAAAATTACAAAGACAATGTCGAAGAAGCTGATAGATCGGCATTCTTGGGCTAGTTCCAGAGAGGGTACAAGCCAAAAAGCAGGTATGTGAAGTTTGTAGCTAAGTCTGAATGTCACTCAACAACCCATGGTATCAAACAACTAAATGTTCATTGTTTGGCTTCAGGAAAAAGTTTAACGAGCAGGACGACGTAATCAAACCTGCATTCGTTATCGGTTCATTCCCGGTCGGTCACAAGACATGGTTCCACCAGCTTATAAATGAAGAGACGTCTTTAAGCAGTTTGGTACGGTAGCACTTTCCCATTCTTTTCAGTCACATTCCAAACTTTATGATTAATATAATCTTATGCGACGATGCTACCACCGTATGCGTCACACACTGTTCACAGACATTCTGAATTTCATGCGAACGTGTCACAGCGCGATCTGCATTCTGCCTATTTCCTGTCATATCTAATCTTTCCATTTTCTGTTGAATCAACACATGGATGCATGCTTCCATTACATTCGTCAGCTGGCAAAATTTGGGAAGAAAATAATGTTTAGAGCTACAACGACAAACACTTGGTTCCAGAATAAGATAAAAGAGTTGTACCCTGCTTTTCTGAAGGATCATAATGTTCTGATGTCGGAATCCAGCCTGACTGATGTTGTAACAGGTCACAGCATACCTCTAAGCACATCTTGGGCCGATATTGATTACGTGTTCATGCCAATCCTGCCAACCAACAAAGCTCACTGAATGCTTGGTCTGCTGGAATTCAGAAGCCATACTTTGATGGTATTCAATTCGGCTGGTAAAAGTTATCGCGACTGGAAGGTCCTACAAGGTATTGAGTCATATGTGAAAATATTGCCTTAATTAATGAACACAATGGGAATTTCAAAAAAGGATCCTGATTATGAATCTGAATGCATGGAATTGAAGGTTATTGTCGATACTACCCTACCTCAGCAGGCAAATGGATAAGTATGTGACAAAATAATATATGTATAACTTGTAAAACGAACATACCAATAGCATAATATTTTGTGTTGTTTTGCAGTCATGATTGTGGGATATTCGTTGTTTTGTATGCCTTATATATCCTCCGTGACGGTAAATGTTCCCTACCGTATAAATTTGATGCCAGCAAGTGCAGACTGGATATTGTCTCGCTCCTATACAAACACAGAGAGAGCTACATGAAGAAGCAAAGCAGGCTACACAGGAGGAGGGGATAGTCATAGAATGGGTAGTGGAATTAGATTTGTAAATGAATTTTATGAATTGCAGATTGTACATTTTCATATTTTTTAATATACTGACGTAACTCTATGGAATACTGCCACATGTTTCATTTCATAATGTGTTGTCATTTGTTACATATATATTGATACCCGTTTCATGCATAGTGCATATGTGAATGTGAGACAAGTCACAGATCAAGGTCACAGACGACTGTGAAAAGCTAGTCCCAGGTCATAGGCATATTTTGACTGAACATTTGTAGGTCACACTACGGGAACTCAGGTCACAGATACAGTGAGTCTATGACAAGCAGGTCACATATACGTGATTTAGAGCACATGTCACAAATATTTACTTTAAACCCCAAGTCACATATATATACTTTGAACCTCAGGTCACTCAGCAAGTCAGATGATGGTGAGTTTGTGAGAAGCAGGTCAGATATATTTACTTTAAAATAATGTGATATAACATTTGTTTTATCTGTATCCTCTATTGTTTTACGATTACAGAGTAGTATTCTCCCCATCTTTTCAATACAATGGCATCAAACTTGAGCATCTCCTGCGATTGTGACCTTGCCCACCACAACGACCACATTTCACTATGCATGAGTCATCTGTCCACAGTTTACCAAGTCTGTGACCTCATGTTTCTCTATGTGAAGAATAGTCTATAAATTTATAGTGATATAATAGTCTATAATTTCGACGTTTCTTATTCAAATAAATGTTTCAATTAAAATAATGTGATATAACATTTGCTTTATCTGTATCCTCTATTGTTTTACGATTACAGAGTAGTATTCTCCCTATCTTTTCAATGCAATGGCATCAAACTTGAGCATCTCCTGCGGTTGTGACCTTGCCCACCACAACGACCACATTTCACTTTTGGTTTCTCTTCTCTACTTGATCTCTTCCTCTTCTTAGTAGGCCTTCCAGAAGTTCGTTTCTGGTCAGGAGCTAAGACAACTTCATATTGCACTTCATTAGGCACTTTCCATTCGTCTGGATTTCCAACAGGATATATAGAATCTTCATACGCATTCACATATGCATTTCTTGTGTAATAATAAGAACAATAAACATATGGATCCCGCTTTGTATTTGCAATTACGGCCAAGGCGTGCGGGCATGGTAACAAATCAACCTGTAGCATCCTGCACGTGCACGTTCGTTGTTCAATATCTACGACAAAGGTGGACTTTTCATCGCTGACAGAAAACTCTGACTGGTTGGAAGGAGATACTTACGAGAAAGCAAAATCAAGAATTGTAGTTGTCAAGTCACAGACATGCCATTGTAGGTCACAGACAGTAGTTGTCAAGTCACATACATGTCATCAGGTCACATATAACAGCAGACATACATATCTTATCACATTACACATTCGAGGTCAGAGATATGTGTTTTTGGTCACAAATATGTGTTTTTGGCCACGGTGTACAATCCAGATCACATACAGCCAGACAAGTGGTATTCATAAATATCAGCAGTAAAGTAAATAAGATACCCTCAAGTTCCGTAACTCTACACTCATTCTCCTCATCCCATTCTCATACTTGGTGGACAACGTCGTGAACGTTCCATGCGCATCGTCTCTATGTTTACAGAACCAATTTTGTAAGGTCTGTCGCAATGACTCCAGCAAATATACAATTGGGTAATTTTTCCCTGCCTTGGTGACCGCGTTGACCGATTCTACAATGTTTGATGTCATTGTAGAGTATCTGTTTGCCGGCATATAGATTCGTGACCACTTTTCAGGTCCAACATCAGCCTGCAAAATGCTCACTATAAATTAATACCATATAATTGACATGTGACAATTTCAATGCATGTGACAATGTATTCAGATGCATTTCAATACCAGGTATCTACGAATCTTCTCATTCACTGTGTCCAACCGTCTCATGTTATATTAAAAATCTTCCAACGTGTAAGCGCGGACGGCTGAGTTGAAAGCATGTGTAATACTCTGTCCTGATTTTCCATAGTATGACTTCAAATTTTGCAACAAATGATACGAGCAAATACCATGATATGTGCCCGGATAAACACGCTCTATTGGATTCTTTATACTAGTATGACGATCTAACACAAAACACATTCCTTCTCTGTGATCATATGCCTTTTTCAGGTTATCGAAAAACCATCTCCAAGATTTGTCGTTCTCATTATCCCCAATTTCAAAAGTGAGAACGAATATACTGTTACTTGCATCCTGTGTGCAGGCTGTGAAAAGGGTACCGCCGTAGTGACCATTCAAGTACGTACCGTCGACCACGATTACAGACCGACAATGCTTCCATCCACGTATTGATGCACCAAGTGCCATAAAACAATACTTGAATCTACTTTGACTATCAATCTCCAACTCTGTGACCGTACCAGGATTATTTTGTTGGAGCACGTGGAAAAAGCTTGGTATCTTACCGAAAGAATCGGTAGGATCACCACTAACTATCTTTAAGGTATGCTCGCGGGATCTCCATGCTTTCAAATAATTCAAATAAACACCATAAGTGTGCAACATATCACTGCATATATCATTTGGTATGTATATGGTACTGGATGATGTGTACTTATACTTGATGCTAGAAGACACAATTGCAGTTGATAGTTGCATGTGTGACCCCAACACGACATTCGATGCACATGTGTGACTACCCACCTTTCGAATCTTAAATAGATTCGTTCTACCCCATTTTGAAGATCTGCAAATCCAGCTACAACCTTCTTGTGAACACCTCACAACATATTCTTTCTTGTCAGACCGTTCAACCATAAACTCAAACATGTTCTGTATGGCAAAAAAGGATAGGCTCAATTTTAAGATATCTTTATCCCGGAAAAGCCTTCCTTCTTCGACCTCTCTAGCATCTGCAGTAGACACTACTGTGATTTCGTTGTCCCAAATGTGACCTGATTTTTTAATTGATGCTCTGCATATATCTGCCGCCATATCCTGTAATGTACAAAGCTTACCACTAGGAGAAGGGTTAACAGGAACCGTGTTAGAAGGTTTTTTTACTTCTGCAGCAGTCACATCCACAATTATTGGGTATTCAGCAGGATCGCGGTGCAGTTCCTTCAGCAGAATGTATGATTGCACATTTCTGTCATTTTTTATCGAGAACGGCGGCAGATTATCATTCAGTACATATTTCAATGACACTGCCACCCTGGTCGGATCCAAACTGAACTCTGTCATAACCGTGCCAACAAGGTTTACATAATTGCATCTACGGTCTACCAACGCCAATGACGATTGAGCTCCATGCAACAAACATACATGCAAATACACCATCTCTACAAATTCAAATTCATACCATTAATTTCATAGTGTTTAAAGTAATAGAATTCACACACTTAATAGAAGTCACATATGCAGATATAACATTCACCGTTAAGAAATGTGACATTATGGTCACATTCTCAACCAAGTCACATATGACGAAAATGATGTCCTGCCAGTTCACTTACTACACTTCCAACAGTACCTAGTATGCAGTGTGATGTAATGTGATGATGGAATAGTTGATCACACCTCGTTACTTGCAAGCTCTTATATGTTCAGTCATGGTCACATATACGCATTGTAAGGTCACATTTCAATATTTGCAGGTCACAGGTCGATCATGCATGGTAAGCGAGAGCTATTATGTGACTCAGTTCATATGTGGTCGCAGTTTGGTCACATTTTGTTATTTGCTTGTTCTTAGATGTTCATTCATGGTCACATATATGTAGTTACAGTTCACATCTCAATAAAAGAAGGTCACGGGACGAGCACACACAGTAAATGATATCTAGTAGTAGGTCACAGATAATTGACTGTGCACATATCTGAGTACGCACATTAGTCACATATACGGATATGATGTAATAGGGGGAATAGAATTCAGGCGACGTGTGACTTAATGTTTTGCCGGAGACGATCAATACTTATGTGACTAGACCTGGATTCAGTTTGCTGAAAATTTGATTGTACATTGCTAGCTCGGAACAAAAGCATCGAATTAATTACCTGGATTGTATTCTGTTGTGCGAATTCGGATTCTGTTTCACCAAATTGATTTCCAAATCTGTGACGCGAATCATGAATGTGGGTGAAATCGTTCAATATGTTACCAAAATCAATGAAATCCGTTACCTGTTTGTCGTCTCCGGCGGCGGAATTAGGCTCTGTACTGTGAAAATATGATTTTCGGACCTCAATTTAATTTCGGGAATGTCGAATGTGTAGGGAAAGAGTCCTGCTATAAAAGGAAACGACGCTGGATTTTAGGAAACGGCTGTAACAGAATATATATATATATATATATATATATATATATATATATATATACCTGATAATTGAAGTTTTAAACTATATCTCTGACTTGTGAATTGGGGTATAGTATACACCTGAATTGTGATTTTTTCCCAAGTTCATATCTAAGATGTATTCTTTACTTCAATTCAAAAGTGAGGTAAATAGTATGAAAATTCAAAAATCAGGTATCAATTTAATTAATTAAAAATATTTATTAAATAAAGATAATAAAATCACAGTTTGTGATTAATGGTCACATATTCATAATTATAAGTTACAGATTTATTTACTAGTCACATATCGTCAAATTTTTTTATCACAGATTATTTTGAGGTCACAGATCAATAAATTTGTCCATCACATATTATTCCGAGGTCACAGATTTTTAAATTAGTTGGTCACATATTATTTTTGAGTCACGTATTATTAAATTTTTAGGTCACAATTGAGTAATTGGTCATAGATTGCCAAACATTTGGTCACAGACTACCACCGCTACCACCAATACTTGGTCACAGGTCATAGGTCACAGATAGACCAACACAAACTAACCAACCACAGAACACACAACAAGACGAAAACTGAACCCCAACAACATATCCGTCGCCACCACCAACAGCCAACCACCAACAATAGATCTGCCATCAACAACAGCAAACATAAACAGCAACTTCATTAGGATACTCAATCTGCTGGTCTTGGAGAAGCTTCATTAACCTCTGACAACCAACTTCATCAGGATACTCAATCTGCTGGAGTTGGTGGATCGCACGACGATAATAGTTCCCAGGTACAAGAATCTAAGAGATCAACTACTGCTAAAAGCAGCATGCCTTCTGTCAATGACCAATCATTACCTTAGGGTTCGTCTAACAATGATGGTGGCCAGAATGCTTTAAGGCGTAATAGTGCTCTGGGATTGGCTGCCTCTGCTGCCAGTGCTTTCGATGCTGCAAAAGACGTAATGGAGACTCTTAGAAGCAAACACACAAATCTGGCTAGTGAACTGGAGCAGCCACAGCAGCAAGCTACTGTCGGACCCGGTGAAGGGGATGGGGATGGGGAGGGGGAGGGAAGGGAAGGGGAGGTGGCGGGGGATGGGTGAAATGGTAGAGAAGAGACGGAAGAGAGAGAGGAGGGAGGCGAGAGAGAGAGAGAGACGGGGTAATGAATGAAAAATTAGGGTTAGAGTTTTTATATATCACCTGAGTTTTGAAAAATGAAGTTTGGTCCCTAATTTTTGAATTCTAAACTTCAAACCCTTGATTTTTTGTAATTTCCCCCTTGGCAATGCAAGGGGCCCAGCTAGTCCCATGTGATAGGTGGAGGAAGCCCGGTAGAGCAGACAAACCCTAAAATTAATATATATAACTTTGTAAAGTATGTTTTAGAAGAATAAAAAATTAAATTAAATTAGAGGCTTTAAAATGTTCAATACATTTCAAACTCTTCAAATGTATTGTCAATTAACTTTTCGGCTACTAAAAAAAATTGAAAGCCAATTAGAGGGTTTAAAATGTTCAATACACTTCAAATTCTACAAATGTATTGTCAATTATTGATTTTTAGTATCTTGCTGATAAAACTCGCTCTAAACAAAGTGTGGATTTGGGGGATATTCGCTGCAATCTCGCAAGCATACAGTATCATAGTCAAGCAATAAATTGTGAGTTAAGTATCGTACTCATAGAGACTACTATTTATTCTAATTTCTAGTTAACCTAACTTTAATCAAATAGCATTGTGTATTAACAACCTAAAGTCCGTATCTAAATTAGCTAGTCTAACTAATTAATGGGAAGTTCTATGAAACTCAAGTAATTGACAAATATTAGGACTTCGAATACCATTCATTTATTTTTATATCAATTACATTATTCGACAACAGTTATTTAGATATGTCCCTAATTCATTTAATAATTTATTTTGAATAGAATTAAATAGATATTCACGAGTGACTCTCCTATATCTCTACGAAGGATGCAAACATGCAAAGATACATTAAATTCAAAGAACGTTTAAAAAGATCGTGTAAAGTATATCATCATATCTATATCACATATCAAACTTCACAATGATAATTAATATGTGTCAAATTCCTATTCATTCTCTTGATTGTCAATAGGAATGTAAAAGCATTTAAATTATTGATCAATTAACTGAAAAGTGTTAAAACTTCTAGTAATTATTCAAGACCTAAAACGTATTTAATTAATGCCAAAATTTGTATATTATTTTAAAAATTTTAAATGTAATGTTCAATGTTTTCCTAGCATCTATAAAATTAGCCAAGTATCATAATAATTACTAGAACACAAATTAAATTGATACAATATCACTAGAAATGAAATAGTAGAAAAAGATTGAAAAGTAATCTTGAAAGCCTTAAATCTCTTACATGGCTCCTTGATCAATATCTTTTGATAATAATTATTCTTCAACCCAAACAATTGATGTATTGAATTGATATTTGGATGTGTTTTGTATAGAAACTTCTATAAAGTTTGATAGACTTATGGATTGATTAAACAAAAGCTTCCACTAGGTCTCTTCTTTTGTGAAAGGATTATGTATTTTTGTATCCAAGAGTCTCTTTCGTCTTGAATTATTTGTTTATATTGAATCCTCAATGCGCACATATGTAAGTAAAATGCATTTTATATTTTTACTCATTACTTATTTATTGGCTTGTTTAAATTAGAATTGTTTTAAATGTCAAAATATGTGCCAAAAGCGTGTTCAACTGGTACACTCCAAACAGGTAAGCCAGTAGTGAGGACTATTTGGGGTTAGATGTAAACAGATTTGTTGGCTACGGATTTTAGAGCTTCCACGTTCTAAACGAGATGCAATATTTACCTTTCATATAGAAACATATACAGAAATATATATTTACCATTTTGGACTAATTTGATTGGTCAAATAATTAAAAGAAAATATTGTTTTAACTAATCAAAACTTTTCTTAATTTAATTATGTAACATATCAAGCATATTATACATTATTCTTACTGTGTAAAACTGCCATATTTTAGGTAAGAGACATTTGTGCATTGAATGAGTCTTTACATAAGTAAAGAAAATTATTAAGGGACGAAATAACGCTTTGAGGAAAAAACCTGTAGCAACAAGTTATGTGAGTTTTGTCCGACTGATGTTCCACCGAATTATCTCAAAGAAAAAATCGTGTTCTACAACCATAATTGAAGAGAACACACCTGAGTGTGAATTATATAATCCTACTCAAAGATCGGCTACTTGACATGAGTTAAGATTGGTGAATCGTAATTCAAATAATGGTTACGATCGAAAACAATAGTGAAGTGGCAATAAAGTTAAGATCGAAGGGATTGATTCTACTTTTCCAACAAGTCAAAAGAAGAAAGAAAATGAGGGAGTTGTTCTTTATTTGCTTTTGATTGTTTTTGTTAATTTTGTGAAATCACAAATCCGAAACTATTGTATTTTTTATTCTTTGATAGTGGATTATCACCCATGACATGAGGGTCTGTGGATGTTTTTCTTAAGGGTTTATCACGTTATATCTTGTGTTCAATCTTATTTATTTATACAATTGACTACATCTCGTAAAACACTAGTCTGCTAAGATGTGTCAATCAGAACGGTGATTGAAACTACCTAAATGAAATTTTGACTGACTGGCGAGACACGCCTAAAACAAATAATTGAGACAAATTGTTAAATTAAGTAGGTTTTAGTTTTACAATTAGTATCAAAGCAGGTTTACTTTTAAAAAGTGTGATCTACATTAAACCTAATAATGAACAAAGCATCGTTTAGGCATCCTGTCCTAGATGAGACTAATTATTCGTATCAAAAAATTAGAATGCAAAACTATGCCTAATTTTTAGATGAGAAAGCATGGCACTCAATCATATATGGCTATAAACTCCCACTATAGGTGAGAAAGATGTAGAAAGAGAAAAATGAGCACATGAATGGATGACTACTAATTATAACAGTGCGAGTTGGAATTCTAAAACCCTAAATGCTAGATTCTCATTTGAAGATGCTAATCAATTTCTTTTGATTTCTACATGCAAGGCGATTAAAGAGGTGTGGGACATATTGCAAGTTGCTCATGAAGGAACTCAATTGTATAAAAGCTTCAATTTCTTTCATGAAGATTAAGAAAATGAGGCAAACTCAAATAAGGAGGACAAATGTAACGCCCCGAGTTCCGTGAACCCAGATTGCCACGTCATACTCATTTGTCTAGAATTTAATAAAAATATTTGCGGAAATAACTAAATTTTAAACATTACATTTATAATTGTAAACCTCATCGACACAAAATTCATTTGATTAACTTAGGACAATTGTTTAAACTTTAAAACTCAAGTTCGAAACAACTAAAATAACAAAATATGTTAATAATATTCAAAATGCGTAAATTTCAAAATTTAAATAACTTCATCTATTAAATCGTGTCATCACTACCCATCAAATTCGACCGTCTCTGAAATCTGCAAATGTTGTTAAAATAACGAAATGAGTATTTCAATGAAATACTCAGTAGACTCATCGACGATAATTAATTTACAGAATAATTAAACAAATGATTATGCAATATATATACCGTGACATCATCATCGTAGGTTCATTTTCTTAAAATAAATCATAGACTCTTTAAAATCATGGGGTGTGGGTAGTCTCATCTCATGCATTTAAGCATATAAGTTATGCATAACATCATCTTATCTCATAAGAGATATTCTCATCTCTTCTCATGTATTGAAGCATATAAGTTATGACAAACATAACAACATCATTTATCTCATAAGAGATGTTCTCATTTTATGCATTAAAGAATGTAAATCACATAAAGTCACATAATACATGCAATAATAATCTAAACTAATTAATGGGGGCGAGTCTACCTCAATCTATCTCGAGTCACGTAAAAAGTGGAGAGGAAATCAACCTCAAGCCCTTAATCGTTCGTACGTTTCGTCTAGCTAAAATAGAAAATAGGTTTTGAATTAGTATCTCGAAATTCTAAAGTTTTAAAATGATAAAATAATATTTAGGGATTTAATTGGAAATTTATTGAAACTGAAATTAAAAGTATAAGGACTGAAATTGAACTTTTCGAAAATAGTGGGCTAACTGTGGAAAAACAAGAACTCCATGGGCTATTTCATTAAAAACCGAAACTCTAAGGACTGAAATAAATACTTTTAAAACTTGGGGGCTAGACGGGAAGGGCTTTGTTCCTTCCCTCAATTTGACCGTCGGTTAGAAGCGGTGCCGCGCCACCATTGTGTGGTGGTGCCAGTGCAGGAGTGGAGGTAGCTGGGTAGTTTTGGCGTACGGGTCGAAGGCTAGATCGCAGCTTGGAAGGTTCGGGTTTTGGATTTCTTGGTGGCAATCAAGCTGCAAATGGGTCAGAGGGTGAGGTAAGGTCATAGGTTATGATATTTCTTAGCTTTGTATGGCTGTTGGTGGAAGTGTGGCTGTCAATTGGTGATTTTTGGGGTTGTTTTGTGGCTGTTTAGGTGGCGTTGGCTGCAGTGGTGGTGTTTGTGTGTGAAATGGTGGTGGTTTTGGGTGGCTATAGCTTGCGTTTTGCAGTCGGGTTTGTGGAGTTGGAGTTGGGTGTTCTGCTGGGATGGTGGTTCGAAGTTGAGTGTTCTGCTAGGATGGTGGTACGAAGTCGAGTGCTCTGCTGAGATGGTGGATTGAGTTTTTTTTTTGCTGGGGTGTTACTCGTGAGTTTCCTATTGATGGTAGTTCCAATAGGTTTCTGCTGGGATGTTGTTGGTTGCAATCGGTGATGGTGGACTCGATAGCTGGATTGTGGGTTGCACTGTTGATTTGGGTGGCTGGATTAGTGGTTTGGAGCTCGTGTTTGAGGCTTGGTTTGTGTGAAATTAGCAGCTTGTGTGTTTTTGCAGCTTGTGGTGTGATGGATGATGGTGGTTTCAAATGGGTTTCTTGCTAGAGTGTTGTTGATAAGTTTCTTGTTGATGCTAGAAATTGATGTTCTAGCATCAACCGTGACTTTCTTAAATGTGGGGGGTAGAGAGTAGATTTTTCTTTCTTACCTAAAATGGCTGCTATGAAATGTGGGGATGGTGTGTTCTATGAATAGTAAATTCTAGAGCACAAAATCCTAGGTATTAAGTGGACCGAAAATTTGGGCTGTAAGAATTTCTCTAATTGGGTTTAAGGAAATTGAGCTAAAATAATCGAGGTTTGAACTAACTTAATTTGATTTTAAATAATAAAATATAGTACTTAAATTTATTAAAATTTGGATTTAATCAAAAATAATAAGGAATTTGATATTTTAAAATTATTCAAGATTAGACTCAATTTAAAATAGATTTAAATTCGTTTTACAACGGCTAGATGAAGACGCTTTCATTTTAACGTTTAGAGTTAAAACTTATCGACACGTTTTTCAAGAAAAATAATTTTATATTATTTAAAATTCTCGATCGCTACAACTTTACTTCCTTAAAATAATTTCGTGCTCGAAATTTAAACTTACTTGATCTACAATATTTGGATACTTAGCTAGTATCTCATCCTCCTTTTTCCAGGTAGCTTCATCATTACCATGTCTATCCCACTACACTTTGACTAAAGAGATCTCTTTGTTTCTGAAGACATGAACTTTTTTATCGACCACAGACATATGTGTCTCCTCATAAGACAAATCCCTTTGAATCGAAATAGTGTGAAAATTTACCACGTGATTCAGGTTATGGATATATTTTCTCAATAAAGAAACGTGAAAAACATTGTGTATGGCTGAGAGCTCGGGCGGCAACGCCAAACGATAAGCCACGTTACCTACTTTCTCTAAGATCTCGAATGGTTCGATAAAACAAAGCCTTAACTTCCCTCTCTTGTCGAAACGGATAGTACCCTTCATAGGAGCTACCTTCAAGAACACTTTCTCTCCAATCTCAAACTTCAAGTCTTTTGTCCTTTGATCGGCATAGCTTTTCTGTCTGTCTTGGGCAGCTTTGATCCGTAGTCTGATCTTCTCAATAGCCTCAACTGTCCTCCCAATCAATTATGGACCTAAAATTTTTCTCTCGCCTACCTCATCCCAATAGACTAGGCTAACCAATCCACATTGAGAGTCATTCTGATTGGTAGGAAATGAGCTGACTTTATAAGTCGGTCTACAATAACTCAAATAGCGTCATGCCCTTTTACCGATTTTGGTAACCCTGTCACAAAGTCCATGGAAATCTTCTCCCATTTCCATTCTGGTATATCCAAGGGATTTAATAATCTTGACGGTCTCTGATATTCAGCCTTGACCTGTTGACACGTCATGCATCAAGAGACAAACCTTGCAATGCAACCCTCTATGTTTCTCCACCAAAAAGTATTGCGCAAATCACGATACATCTTTGTCCCTCCTGGGTGGCATGCATATGGTGTTGAATGAGCTTCTATCAAAATCTCATTCTTGATATGTTCATTCTTCGGCACAGAAAGATACCCTCTGAATATAAGTGCTTTATCAAAGACAATCTCGAAACCTATTCTCTTGTCAGTCCCAACTTCGGATCTAATCTTTTCTAAGAATTTATCTCCGGTTTGAGCTGTCACAATCCAATCTCTCAAATCTGGTTTAACGGTCAAATTTGTTAATCTACTAGATCTTTAGACTGATGGGGCTCGTACTTCAATTCTTAAATTCTGAAAATCTCGAATCAACTGATCATGCGTTGTTCCCAAAGCTGATAACTGTCCGGCATTCTTTCTGCTCAAAGCATCTGCAACCTTATTTGCTTTACCCAGGTGGTAAAGAATGGTGCAGTCATAATCTTTTACCAGCTCTAGCCATGACGTTGTCTCATATTCAGTTCCTTCTGAGTGAAGAAATACTTGAGACTCTTGTGATCGGTGTAGATCTCACATTTACTCACATACAGATAGTGTCGCCAAATTTTAAGAGCATGCACAACAGTTGTGAGCTCTAAATAATGTGTCGGGTAATTCTTTTCATGTAGCTTCAACTGTCTTGAAACATATTCTATCACGTTGCCATTCTGCATTAATACACAACCTAAACCATGTTTAGATGTATCGCTGTAAATAACAAAACTATCAGACCCATCTGGTATAGTCAGCACTGGTGCTGAGACAAGTCTGTTCTTAAGTTCCTGAAAGCTTTGTTCACACTGTTCTGTCCACTGAAACCTAATTTCCTTTCTGGTCAACTGAGTCATAGGGCCTGCTATTTTAGAGAAACCCTATATGAATCACCGATAATATCCAGCTAACCCAAGAAAACTTCTCACATCTCCAACATTTGTAGGTGTTGGCCAATTCGTTACAATTTCAACTTTAGAAGGATCAACCTCGATGCCTTTAGCTGTAACTATGTGACCCAAGAAACCTACTATCTCAAACCAAAATTCATATTTCTTGAATTTGGCGTACAAATTTTCTGCTCTCAACATTTCCAACACAATCTTCAAATGTTCTTCATGCTGTGCAGAATCTCTGGATAGTAGATCAGTATGTTATCGATAAAAACAATAATGAATTTATCAAGATACTAATGGAAGACTCTGTTAATCAAATCCATAAATATTGCAGGTGCGTTCATGAGACCGAAAGACATCACTATGAACTCGTAGTGCCCATATCGCATCCTGAACGTTGTCTTTGATACGTCAGCTGGTGTAACATTTAGATAATGGTAACTAGATCTCAAGTCAATCTTGGAGAAGATAGTCGTACCTTTCAACTGATCGAATAAGTCTTCGATCCTGGGAAGGGAATACTTATTCTTTATCGTCAACTTGTTAAGTTCTCGATAGTCGTTGCACATCCTCATGCTTTCATCCTTCTTCTTTACAAACAGAACATGTGCTCCCCATGGAGATACACTTGGTTTGATGAAACCCTTCTCTAGCATTTCCTCTAATTGCACCTTCAGTTCTTGAAACTCCTTCGGCGCCATATGGTACGGAGCTTTAGAAACAAGGGCGGCTCCTGGTACCAAGTTAATGGAAAATTCCACATGTCTATCCAGTGGAGTACCTGGTAGATCATCTAGAAATACATCACCGTACTCACGTACTACTGGCACTGAATCCAGAGTAATCTCCTCTGTGAGTTTATCTTGAAAATTAACCAAATAGCCCTGACAATTGTCCTTGGCTAAAAACTTCTTGTTTGTAAAGCAGAGATAGGGCGAGGAAGTGCCTTGATATTCGTCCCATAAAACCTGAATAGTTCTTCACCATCCTTACGAAAAATAACTTATTTCTGGTGGCACATAATTACGGCATGGTTGGTGCTGAACCAATCCATACCCAGAATAATATCGAAGTCTTTCATTCAAATAATATTCAAGTCTGCCTCCAAAACTTAATCATCAAAATCTTTTTGTACTGTTTTGACTATTTTATTAGTATCGATAGTTCCTCCTGATGGCAAACTAAATTCAAGGGTACTACCAGTCTCTACTTATATTAAGTTCAGTCTTCCTAAACATGCATCCAATATAAATGAATGTGTGGCTTCCGAGTCTATTAGGACATATACGGGTATCCCAGAAATAGATAGTATACCTGATATCATATTAACATGCTCAAGATGGGAAGGTAATACAGTATGGAAACTAGTTAAGACATGCACAAGAATACCATAGTAACTAGTATGCCTGCAATCACGTCAAAATCCTTAGCTGCATCAATAGCAAATACTCTTGCTTTCCCTTTTCTGTTCTGGTCTGGGTTCGTCTTCTGATTGGAACCCTGGTCGAACGGGGCATGACAGTTTGATGCAAAGTGACCTGACTGGCCACACTTATAGTAGACACCCTTTCGAAAAAGACACTCTCCTTTATGCAACCTCTGACACTTAGGGCAGGGCGGAGTGAAATTGGTCATCTGTCTCCCCGTTGGTCCTAGATTATGCCTCTTAATAAATGCTTGATTCATGTTCTGATTTTGATTGCGATTCGGACCTTGCCACTTTTGTTGACCTATGATTGACGTCTCATTTTGATTATCACAAACAAATCATGTTTATTACTAACAAATTAATTTTAAGTGGCCATAACAATTATTGTACTCGAATGTATTCGATAGCACATAGTTCGAGATCAAGCAATTTGCACACAAGCCCAAATGAAAACAAGCTTCAAACAATCGAGGCTTTGAAGAAGGATGTTGCAAATCCCGCAAGAATCGCCTACACAAATATCGAGATACAAGTCGAAATACCGATCAAGCTTTATGCGTCAAGAGATTCAAACTAAGTAATTAGACATTTCCATGATTATATGTAAAGGTAATATATTTCAATACTTGGCAATGCATCGTGACAAAACTTAAAATTTTGATTCGTTACAAATTCACGATAAAAATGTTTTTATTCAAAAAATATGTTTTCAAAGTTAAAAATTCGAAACAAGTATTTTTAAAAAATACAACAAATATTTTGAAAAACATCTTAAAACGTCCTTCTAGCACTCACATTTGAAGAATTCTAAAAACGAGGACGTTCCAGGCCAAAGAGGTCGTACCGGACGTTCGGTACATTCTTTTTTTGCCACAACAGTCACTTTTCCAACGGTCGAATTTCTTGACAAAAATAACGGCTATTTGATCGTCCGGTACTGTACTAGACGTCTGGTAAAACATTTTTTTTTTGCCGTTTGAGAGCTATAAATACCTAACTATTTCTTCACTTGAAAAAATACAATTCTTGAGCATTAAAGTGAGATTTTTATTGATTTCAACTACCTTATCTTTCCATCTTTAAGAAGATCAATAACATTAAATTCTTGAGAAACTTTTGAGTAATTGAATTCGTGAAAATCCTTTGTTCATAAAAAAAAATTTCATATCAATACTTTGAGCTAAACTCATTGTCATCTATTGAAGTGTTTACCTCTTCTCTTTGTGTTATCAAACCTTGATTCTATCATTCATCAAGAAGAGAAGTTTTCACTTGTATACTCATTTTTAAATTGTAGGTATTGTTGAGGTCGCAAAAAGCTTAACATTGTAAAAGGATCCGTGTTCCTTAGTTGTAAGTCAACAGAAGATTTGTAAATGGTTGGATTGCACAAGTCAATCAACATAGTGAAAAAGGTCTTGCTCGTGATGGAGAGCTCGGTAACAGGTGACGTAGATCATTGCGTTGGATCGAACCTCCATATTATATCGTTTGCATTCTAACTTTTTTACTTAACGCTATTACTTTGTGCAAACTTATTTCTATTACCTACGTGTCTATTTGCACTTGAATTGTTCTTTTATCATTTGTGTGAACTCTAGTTTTAAATCTTGTATTGTTATCGAAATTTTTTTAACAACCAATTCACCCCCATCTTGGTTAGTCAATCTTGGGCTTTCAACTTTATCTTTCCCTGATATCTCTCCTCATGATGATTACATTGGTTCCCAACTTTCACATCGGCATATGTTAATGCTTGAGTCTTCTTCACAACCTCCCTATAAGTTGACAGCTCATGTAAACTGTCAATCTACCTGACATCCAAGCATAGGCCCCTCTCGAAATGCCGTATCTTTTTGAACTCAGTCTCCACCAGATGCGGAGCATAACGTGACAGTTCCTTGAACTTTCTCTCATATTCAATTATATCCAATTCACCCTGTACCAAACGCAGAAACTCAGACTCCTTGTGATCTCTGAGGGCTTGTGGGAAAAATTTGTCCCTGATCTCAACCTTAAATTTGTTCCAAGTCAAAGCTGTTTGCTGCTCTTCACTCTTTGTCCGTGATGCAGATTCCCACCAAAAATCAGCTCTTCCGACTAACATAAACTCTGCACAACCTACTTTCTTATCCTCAGGGCAAGATATGTGCCTGAAGATCTTCTCGATGGCCTGAAGCCACTCTTCCACTGTCAGTGGACCATCTCCACCATCGAACGTAGGTGGGTGGTATCTCCTGAACTGTTCTATTACTGACACTGTAGGGTTAACTGGCTGTGGATCTTGTCTCATCTCTTGCATTGCCTGAAATAATTCCCTGAGAACGTCGGCTTGAGTTGTTAGTGTCATAACCTTCATAAAATTAAAAGTAGTTCATAAAGGTTGAACTAAGTGTACCGACAACGTAGACAATAAAAGATAACTCGAAAAATGGAAATTTAGGAACCAAACATCAATTCATATATAACTCAACTCCTTTTAATGAGGGTACATGAGTAGGAAGACATGTATGCCGAACATTTTTTTTAATATAATAAAATGTCAAACCTACTCTAGATAACATCTCTCTATTCTCTTTCGGTTAAACATGATTCGGCGTCCGAGAACTCTCCTAGCCCTGGATCAGCGTCTTCTTTTAGTTCTTCTTCGAATTTCTCCTCGGGATCGCCCTCAGGTGCTAACTCATCTTCTTGCCCCGGTTCGGGCTTGAGCATTGGCTCATGTTCTGGCTCCCCTTTAGGCTTAACCCCAAAGTGGTTCTCAAAGTACATGGGCCAATATGCCACAAATCTCACGCAAAAGGTGTCATACTCTATTTCCATGTTAGGTGACACTAGACCATCTATGTACATGATATGAGCTACCTCCGCATAGTCGCTTCGAAAAGTCGAGAGTAAGTGATGGATCGACCGGCAATTATAGGTCATATAGCCATGTTGTATGGCCAGATCACGTACGATATTCTACTGCTCTACATGTTGGGCAATTGTCCAATCAAGTCTAGGTCTGAAACGGTCATAATCTCTAATGGCTTGTTCTGCATCACTGGGTACATTTCTACGAATGGATGACATGTCCTAAACCAATTATGCAAAGTCCAATTAGGCGGGATTTTTCATCTCTCTTAGTTAAAATTACGAAGACGTAAAAAAATAATTTTGAAAACTCTTTTAAATTATGCTCAAATTCGTCTTTCTTTCTTTCTTTCTAATTCAGATACACTTTCTTTCTCTTTCTACTAAGTCTCATAAATTATTAAAATAGGTATCCGAAATAAAATAACGTTAAACTTCATAAACTTTTTTACCTTCGGAGTTGGCAGATCGAATTATGACAGTGACAACTTTCATAAATAAAAGTTAAACAATGTAGAATGTCTCTTTGAAAATCTTTTTTTTTTAAATTTGCCAGTCTACAAAAACGCAGACTGACTCTGATACAAAGCTGTAACGCCCCGAGTTCCGTGAACTCGTATTGCCACGTCATACTCATTTGTCTAGAGTTTAATATAAATATTTACGAAAATAAATAAATTTTAAACATTAAATTTATAATTGTAAACCTCATCGGCACAAAATTCATTTGATTAACTTAGGATAATTCATTTGATTAACTTAGGATAATTGTTTAAACTTTAAAACTCAAGTTCGAAACAACAGAAATAACAAAATATGTTAATAATATTCAAAATGCGTAAATTTCAAAATTTAAATAACTTCATCTATTAAATCGTGCCACCACTGCCCATCAAACTCGATCGTCTCTGAAATCTGCAAATTTTGTTAAAATAATGGAATGAGTATTTCGATGAAATACTCAGTAGACTCATCGCCGATAATTAATTTACAGAATAATTAAACACATGATTATGCAATATATACCGTGACATCATCATCATCATAGGCTCATTTTCTTAAAATAAATCATAGGCTCTTTAAAATCACGGGGTGTGGGTAGTCTCGTCTTATGCATTTAAGCATATAAGTTATACATAACATTATCTTATCTCATAAGAGATATTCTCATCTCTTCTCATGCATTGAAGCATATAAGTTATGACAAATATAACAACATCATTTATCTCATAAGAGATATTCTCATTATGCATTAAAGAATGTAAATCACATAAAGTCACATAATACATGCAATTATAATTTAAACTAATTAATGGGGACGAGTCTACCTCAATCTATCTCGAGTCAAGTAAAAAGTGGAGCGAAAAACAACCTTAAGCTCTTAATCGTTCGTACGTTTCGTCTAGCCAAAATAGAAAATAGGTTTTGAATTAGTATCTCGAAATTCTAAAGTTTTAAAATGATAAAATAATATTTAGGGACTTAATTGGAAATTTATTGAAACTGAAATTAAACTTTTCGAAAATAGTGGGCTAACTGTGGAAAAGCAAGAACTCCAGTGGCTATTTCATTAAAAATCGAAACTCTGGGGACTGAAATAAATACTTTTAAAACTTGGGGGCTAAAAGGATCATTTCTAAAATTAAAAATCAAAATAAAAAAAAAACTTATCACACTCTCTCTCTAATTTTCGAACCAGAGAGAGAGATAGCTCACTACGGGAAGAGCTTTGCTCCTATCCCCAATTCGACCTTCGATTAGAGGAGGTGCCAGCGCCACCGTTGCGTGGTAGCGCCAGTGCAGGAGTGGAGGTGGCTGGGTGGTTTTGGCGTACGGGTCGAAGGCTAGACCACGGCTTTGAGGGTTCGGGTTTTGGGTTTCTTGGTGGCAATCAAGCTGCAAATGGGTCGGAGGGCGAGGTAAGGTTATAGGTTATGATATTTCTTAGTTTTGTGTGGCTGTTGGTGGAATTGTGGCTGTCGATTGGTGATTTTTGGGGTTGTTTTATAGCTGTTTAGGTGGCGGTGGCTGCTTAGGTGGCAGCTGCGGTGGTGGTATTTGGAGATGGTGGTGTTTGCGTGTGAAATTATGGTGGTGTTAGGTGGCTACAGCATGCGTTTTGCAGTCGGGTTGGTGGAGTTGGAGTTGGGTATTCTGCTGGGATGGTGGTTCGAAGTTGAGTGTTCTACTAGGATGGTGGTTCGAAGTTGAGTGTTCTACTGAGATGGTTGATTGGGTTTTTTTTTTGCTGGGGTGTTGCTCGTGAGTTTCCTATTGATGGTGGTTCCAATAGGTTTTTGCTGAGATGTTGTTGGTTGCAATCGGTGATGGTGGACTCGATAGCTGGACTGTAGGCTACAATGTTGATTTGGGTGGCTGGGTTGGTGGTTTGGAGCTCGTGTTTGAGGCTGGGTTTGTGTGAAATCAGCAGCTTGTGGTGTGATGGATGATGGTGGTTTCGAATGGGTTTCTTGCTAGAGTGTTGTTGATAAGTTTCTTGTTGATGCTAGAAATTGATGTTCTAGCATCAATCATGACTTTCCAAAATGAGGACGGGAGGGAAGAAATTTTTCTTTCTTACCTAAAATGGCTGCTGTGAAATGTGAGAAGTAGAGGATGGTGTGTTCTATGAATAGTAAATTCTAGGGGACAAAATCCTAGGTGTTAAGTGGGCCAAAAATTTGGGCCGTAAGAATTTCTCTAATTGGGTTTAAGGAAATTGGACTAAAATAATTGAGGTTTGGACTAACATAATTGGACTTTAAATAATAAAATATAGTACTTAAATTTATTAAAATTTGGATTTAAACAAAAATAATAATGAATTTAATACTTTAAAATTATTCAAGATTGGACTCGATTTGAAATAGATTTAAATTCGTTTTACAACGGCTAGACGAACTCGTTTTCATTTTAACGTTTAGGGTTAAAACTTAGCGACACGTTTTTTCAAAAAAAAAATATTATTTAAAATTCTCGATCGCTATAACAAAATTGTCGACAACCAGGTAACCTCTCTAATTGTCAACCTCTAGTCTGATATTATTACATCACATCCGTCTCATCTAGGTCAAAACCTACTGAATATAGATTTAGTTGAAACCAACAATGACTGTTCAGAAGAGGAGTGCTACATTTACACAAGCCATGCTTCTGTAAATGCTGCAAGACACTCACAACTTAGGGGGGTGGGTGGGATTTTTGGTCATTTTTTATTCAGCGTGGAGCCCACCATGTGAGGATTTGGATTCATCTGGTAGATGAGTAGTTCTGTACAACAAGAATAATTGTTGTTCAGAATTCAAAACTCTGAAAAGATAACTGGAAGCTGAACAAGAAAAAATGGTACCCTTCTGGCAATGACGGTATATATTAAAGAAAAAAGGGCTGTGTTAGCAACCAAAAGAGGAGCCTTGTTCAAAACGGTAAATGAGAAGAAAAAAAAATTGTTCGCACTTCAAGCTGAATTATATCTGCCTGCCTTAGCGAAGTACTTATCTATGAAATAACTTCTAATGACAAAGTAGGCCTGGGGTATGAAGGAAAAGGAAAGGAGAAAGAAACCACTCAACTAGTGTTCATTAAAGCAGGAGTGGGATCTAAAAAATTGTAGGGACCTGAAAAATTTCAAAGTCAGCCACCTGAAACTACTACCAAAGTGCCGACAAACCTACCACTGACTGGACAATATCACTAACAGACACTCTACAGTAGGTTCTGACTACCTCAAAAATTTGTTTCAGATCACATGATCAGGCAAACTGGTAAAATATTGGACATGTAAGTCACAGCTAATGATTAGATGTAATATTAGTGATCAGTTTGGAAACAATTTGTACCACTGTTTAACATGCAGAAAATCGAATCACACTAAGAGAGTTAACTTGCTAACCGATACCTTAAAACAAAATTCTAATGCTAGAATAAGACAATTTTAGATATGCCAGTGTTCTTAGGTGTTATATCATTAATGTTACTTATAAATCAAATGTACTTACTCTTGGTACTTTGATAATGGTTGTTCCGAACATACAACTAGTAATCATTCTATGTTAACTAATTTTAAAAGTCGTGCATGAGGAATGCTTACTTTCAGGGATGGTGCTCGTAGTAGAATTGAAGGTGTGGGTACAATTGAGATAAATTGATCACTTGTATTGAAAACGTGTTATTTATTATTGACTTGAAAGCTAATTAATTAGTGTAGGTAAATTGTGTGATGTTGAACTCATGGTTATGTTCACAAAAAAACATGTGTAAGATAATTAAAAATGATGGTAGTTGTGTCTTACGTGGTAATAGGTCTAATGACAAATATTGTTTGCTTAAATCTAATACTGCATATCATGCCTCTAGTGCTGACTGTAAAGACATATGGAACAAACAACTGGGACATATGAATCACAAAGATCTTGTCAAACTCAAACTCACAAAGACCTGAAGGTATGTGCGGTGCATGTCAAAAAGGTAAGCAAACTAGAACATCTCACATACAAGGTCAATTTCTTGCTTTCTCTCACTCTCTTGAGTTACTCCATTTGGATTTGATGGGGCCAATTTAAATTGAAAGTCTCGGTGGTAAAATGTATATCTTTGTTATAGTTGATTTTTATAAGGGTCCGTTTGATACGCTCTATTTTCCATTTTCCAACTTTTGTAATGTTTGATTGACAAAATTTTCCCGGGAAAATATTTTCTAACTTTTCAAATTTTCCACATTTTTAAGGAAAATAAATTCTTGATGTTTTGGTGAGCAAATATTTTCCAACTTTTCAATTTTTTTTTTTTTTTTTTTTTTTTGCAATTAGAAAAAATTCTAGACACAATGGTAAAAAAAAAATTCACTTTTATTGACAATTTCCATGCAAAACAAAGCCAAACGAATGATATTCGATATGGTTTTTTTTTTTTCAATTTATTTATTTATTTTTTTAGCAATTGGAACAAATTCTAGACCCAATGGTAGAAAATATTATCACTTTGATGGACAATTTCCATAAAAAATGAAATCAAATGAATATCAAACTTTCAATATTTTCCATGAAAAATTATACCAATCAAACACAATTAATTACAATTCCCAGCAAAATAAATTTTAAGAAAATCTTTTCCCTATAAAATATTTTCTTTCCACCTATTTTCCACATTTCTATCAAACGGACCCTAAGTATATTTGGATAGACTTTTTAAGAGAGAAATCTGATATTTTTGAAAGATTCACATTCTTATATTGAAAACTGACCACTAAAAAACACATCAAGGGGACTAAATTTGTAAGAATTAGGAGTGATCATGGCAAGGAATTTAAAAATGCTAAATTTTCTATATTTTGTGAAGAGTATGATATTTTTCAAGAGTTTTCTTCTCCTAAAATCCGTAAACAAAACGGAGTGGATAAGAATATGTCTTTACGAGAGATGGGTAGGGTGATGTTGAACACTAAGAAACTCCCCATTAAATTACAGGGAGAAATTGTAAACACTACTTGTTATATTTTAAATAATGTATCCTTGAAAATTGGTACCTTACAAACACCTTATCAAATCTTGAAAGGTAGGAAACCAAATCTCAAGTACTTTCATGGTTTGGTAGCAAGTTTTATGTGTTAAATATAGGAAACATTTGGGAAAATCTTAGCTAAGAGTGATGAACGAGTGTTCATTAGGTATTCAGAAACTAGTCGGGCTTATAGGGTTTATAACATGAGGACTCAAACTATTGTTGAATCCATAAAGGTTAAAATTGATGATTACTACTTTTTTTTCGTAGGAACCTGAAAAAACTTGAAAGAACATATTGAAGATGATCAAAATATAAATGAAAACTGTGTTGCGGATTCAAGAAGCAATAGTCATACAGAATTGTTGGTACCAAGTTCTAACTTGCACCCACTATTGGAGGTGTTGACCTACTAGAGGAAGATAATGAATTGTAGAACAAAAGATAGTCCCCTGGTTGGATCCAAAAAGTTCATACACTAGGCCCCCGTTTGACGCCCATTTTTTTATCTCATTCTCATTATCATTTTTCTACAGTACTCATTTTTAACCACACATTCTCCAAATAAAATAATATTACACATAAACTCAAAAATTCTTCTTACTTTTTAACCACACATTCTTTACATCAATCACTATTCAAAAACTCATTTTTCAAAAGAATGGATGTCAAACAAACTCTAGAGAACATTCTTTCAGACCTTGGAAATGGAGTAATGACCGGAAGGACACTTGCCACAGAACTTGGAAATTGTGCTACACGTCACATATTAAACTAAATAATGTGATTGAAGCACTCAGTGACTGCGATATTAATCAAAACTCTATTACCATGTGCTATCATAATGCTAGTGCTATAAATATTTTTAAGAATTATGTTCAACATTATAGAACTAAGCACATTGATATTTGACATCATTTCATTAGAAACTTAGTTGAAATAAATATTGTTGTCCTAGAACACATTCACAATGAAGGACAACTCGCTGATTTACTTACTAAGGCTTTAGATACTATCATATTGAAACTTTACGAAAAGTCGTTAGCATAGGCATGAAACATTACAAGCCAATTCGATGTGCATATTTTTTATTTATTTATTTATTTATTTTTTTGCTTGATTATGTGTGTTCATTTTGTTTGCATGTGTTTTGCATATATATAAAAAATGAAAAAAAAAATAATTGAAAAAGATAACAAAAAATAAAAAATTGGGGCTTTTCTTGCAAATGTCACAAAATATGAAATTCTAATTAGTTTGTGGTTATTGAGATGAAATTGGAATATCTAATCAATGTGTTGTACTCACTTTAACTTATAGTAAATTACTGTCAAATAAGTACACCATTGTCAAATTGTGACCGCTTCAATAGTGACCATTTACTCACTAGGTTGTCATCTTAAAGTCACAAGTGTTTGAGTGTAAACCTATGGTCAGTATCTATATCTCTCTGCACTATAATATGATGTTTTGTAAACATGCAAGTTTATTGAAGGAGATGGCTACCACCATGGGTGTGTGAAGTTGTCGTTGATAATGAGCATAAGTCATGTGAAAAAAGGCTACCCCTATGTCAACTCCACGAATTAAAAAGACTATGAATTAAAAGAAAATTGAAAAGAGTCAACACATTACCATTCAAAAGAATATTGAAAAGAAAAAAAATTATATACATGCTCAAGCCTGGCGCATGCATATTCTTATTTACAGAGACAATTTCATATGATGGTTGGTTTGAAATACACTTTTGTATCTAGTCACTACAAGTGCCGATTTTTGTTAGGATAGTTTATGATTGATTAGATTAGATTATCCTACCATATAGTCACATCCTAATTTGATAAATCGATTAAACTAATTTTGAGTAAACATCTGAATGAAAATTTAATGATTATCTTGAGAATTTTAAACTGATTATGAAATAGATATGATTGTGAAATTTGTCCAAAAATATCGTGATTGATTCAATTTTTAGTAAATTTTCATAATTTTGTGTGATTGACACGTGATGATGGTTTTCGTAGATTTTATGATCAACATTCTAAACTTAACAGTAAACTCTAGTATCCATTGTAAAAAAGAAAAATTAAGCAAAAATGTTTAGAAATAAAATTTAAGTCGAATATGAGAGGTCAGTTCAGCCTTATTTGGTGTTAAAAACTGAGAAAGTGCTCATTACATTTGATCTAGAGTTTTTGTAGTTTCAAACTATTTTTTGCAAATTATAGATGGCAAGTGTATATAAGGAGGAGATTGATTATCTGTAGAACCAGCCATTCAAATCCTACAACACCGAATGTACAAGGTTCTGACCTCCTATCACGTTAGACTAAAGCAATTGTTGTTGTTACTTTTGCTGCTGAAAAGAGAGTCGTGTCTGACCCAATAGAGGAAGTCAAGAAAGATACTAAGACCTCAACTCTATATAGTTACTCCAGATCAACCTTTTACGTGCTAAGAAGTTCACTAATTTTCTAGCTCTATCATTGTGACTCTAACTCTCTGATCTAACTATTTACTCCCTAACTATTTATGGTGTGCTTTTAATTTAAAAAAAATGGGAGTAGTAGATTTTAATAAATAATGGTGAAATTACGATAAGAAAAACATGAGTTTTAGGATGCTTGAGTTAGGAGGAACTGCGCGTTATATGAGAACTAACTGGGGAGTTGTAGTTCATGTACATTGTTTTGCAAACATTCTACACATACTCACAAAAGTTACATTAAAAATCCAAACGATGTTTTTAAAATTAAGCTAAGCCAAAGAAAGAGATTGCTAAAATATATTTTATATTTTTACTCATTACTTATTTACTGGCTTACTTAAATTAGAATGATTTTTAAATATCAAAAATGTGCCAAAAAGTGTTCAACTGACGCACTCCAAAACAAGTATGTCAGTCAGGACTGATTGGGTGCTACAGGTAAACATATTCCTTGTCTGGAAATTTAGGGTTTACATGCCCTAAATAAGATACAATCTTTACCTTCCATATAGCAACATATACATAAATATATATTTACTATCTTAGACTACTTTTGTTAGTCAAATAATTAAAAGATGGAAATATTGTTTTGACTAATCAAAACATTTCTTAATTTAATTATTGACCATATTAAATATATTCTACGCTATTATTACCCAGTAAAACTGTCATATTTTAGGTAAGAGGCGTTTGTGCCTTGAAGGAGTTTTACACAAGTAGAGAAAATCATTAAGGACCAAAATAATGTTTTGAGAAAAATCTTCCTTTGCCCGACGAACATATGCAACATGTTCTGTGTCTTCTGACCATCTCCAATGAGTTTTGTTCGACTGATGTTCCATTGAATTATTTCAAAGAAAAAATCATGTTCTTCAATTGTAATTGAAGAGAACAAACTTGAACGTGAATGATATAATCTTACTCAAAGATCAGGTTATTTAGCGTGCGTTAAGATTAGTGAATCTTAATCCAATTAGCAGTTGTAACAGAATAAAATAGTGAAGTGACAATAAAGTCAAAACTGGAGGGTTTGATTCTACTTCCTCAACAAGTCAAAAGAAGAAAGAAAATGAGGGAATTGTTCTTTATTTGCTTTTGATTACTTTTACTAATTTTATGAAATTGTAAAATAAGGCTATTTTATTTTTTTATTCTTTGATAGTGGATTGTTTTATTCGTGACATGGGGGCCGTGGATGTTTCCCTTAAAAGTTTACCGTGTTATTTTTGGTGTTTAATCATATTTATTTTCACAATTGGTTACATCACTTAGAACACTAGTGTGTTAAGCTGTGCTAGTCAGAATTAACGATGTTCAAAATTGCCTACAAGAAGTTGTGATAGACTCCTGAAACAAATTAACTGAATTATAGTATTTACGACATATAATTGTAGATGAGGACATATATTTAGAGACCATAGATTAGGTCAAGAATCACGTCCTAATTGCTTTTTAAGAAGAGGTTGAATCAAAATATGAAACAAAATGTGGATTAGGACTTTACTCTATGTGACTACATCTTGCTATTGGATCCGATCAGCACCATATTTATGTTTTGCTCGCTCGAAATAAAATTCAACCAATGCTACTGCACCCCCGATCGCAATGGTCACAATTTCTATTTCTGTGCAATTTTGTTCTCGACTTCTACTTTTGTTCAACTCGAGTCATTTCTTATTTTCATCGTGGGCATCATCTTTAAATCTTCATAATTAGGTCACCATCATCCAAAATTGATCTGATGCAAGTTCCGAAAGTTTACAATTAAGTTCATAAACTTTTCAAATGATGGATTTAACTCCCGAAACTAGTGATTCTCCTTCGATTGCTCCCTTAATTCTTTATATTGAACAATTGCAATCTAGTTGATCATCAATTTCATTAAATCAATTCCAATTAAACTCCAAACACCTTTTTTCGCGTTAATTGCAACTAAGTTGAAATTTTACCTATACTAAATCATATTTACCCTAAAGTAGGTAGATATCCGCTTAATTTAACAAAAATAATAATAATAAATAAATAAATAAGCAGGTTTTGGAGCCCAAATAATTGCATATTATGCACTTATATCACACTCAAACTCAAACTATTGATCGGCTTGAACGAGACTATCTATTAAACACATCACTGAATAAAAAAATGTAAATGCATTAGATAAATTTGACGAACTCGTATCAAGTATTGAAATGTTTGGCAATTCATAAAAGGTTAATAAATAATTCTAGTAAAATTAATTTGTTACTTATTCAATGCACGATTGATTTATCTGGTGAATAGTAAACCTTTAGGTTGATTATTTTTTTGAACTTCAAGTGTCAAATATTTCTTTTCCCTCTTGTATGATACACACACTCAAATTATTTTTCAATCACAAACTCGAAGTGTTTATTCTAATGTTGATTTCACAACACTCATTTCTTTCCCACTCAAGTTTGGTTGAATTTCACCATTAAAATTCACTACCTCGATATGTGATGATTCTCCCTAAGTTTGAACTTTTCAACTTCCAAGCTTCGCCTATATTAATAATCTCACTACAAATCTAGATCCCGAATTAGGTATCCAAGGCTTAGTCGGGCAGAAATAGTGCTTACACTTGCTTGTTACTACATCAAAATGCTTTGGTGTACGTTTCTTTTATTTTTTATTGGGCTTAATAGCATAAAACATCCCTACGTTTGACAGTTAGTGTGCAAAACATCCCAACGTTTCATTTTTTTGCATTTTCGCCCCTATTTCAACGTTTCAGTGTGGAAAACGTCCTTTTCACTATTTTTCAGTGTAAAATGACCAATATACCCTCAAATTTAAATAAAACAAAGAAAATGAAATGAAAAATAAAAAAATAAATTGTAATTATACTCCCAAACTTTTTAAAAAGTGCAAGTGGGTCCTAAAGTCTTATTAAAAGGTTTAAGCACAAAACGTCCCTACGTTTGACACTTAATGGGGAAAACGTCCCTACGTTTCAAACATGTTTGTATTTGCTCAATAGCACAAAATGTCCATACGTTTGACACTTATTGTGTAAAACGTCCTTACGTTTCATTTCTTTTTACATTTTTGTCCTTATTTCAACGTTTCATTGCGGAAAAACGTCATTTTCACTATTTTCAATGTAAAATGACCAATATACCCTCATATTTAAATAAAACAAAAAAAAATTACAATTGTGCTCCCAAACTTTTTAAAAAGTGCAAATGAGTTCAAAAATCTTATTAAAACATTCAAATCATCAGTATTCTCCTCCTCCCTTAGCTTTATCATCCATCCACCACCTAAACCACCAGATCCCATCACCATTCAAACCATCTTACCTCCCTCTACAATCCTGGGGCTGATAGTTGTGGCCAGCATTAACGGTTTGAATGGTGGGGTCTGGTGGTTTAGGTGGTGGAGGGAGGATAAAGTTGAGAGATGAGGAAAAGACTGATGGTTTGAATGTTTTAATAAGATTTTTGAACTTATTTGCACTTTTTAAAAAGTTTGGAGCATAATTGTAATTTATTTTTATTTTTATTTTTCTTTTTCTTTTTTGTTTTATTTAAATATGAGGGTATATTTGTCATTTTACATTGAAAAATAGTGAAAATTATGTTTTTCCGCAATGAAACGTTGAAATAAGGACGAAAATGTAAAAAGAAATGAAACGTTAGGACGTTTTACGCAATAAGTGTCAAATGTAGGGACATTTTGTGCTATTGAGCAAATACAAATATGTTTGAAACGTAAGGACGTTTTCCGCATTAAGTGTCAAACGTAGGGACGTTTTGTGCTTAAGCCTTTTAATAAGACTTTTGGACCTACTTGCACTTTTTAAAAAGTTTGGGAGTATAATTACAATTTATTTTTTTATTTTTCTTTTCATTTTCTTTGTTTTATTTAAATTTGAGGGTATATTGGTCATTTTACACTGAAAAATAGTGAAAAGGACGTTTTCCACACTGAAATGTTGAAATAGGGGCGAAAATGCAAAAAAATGAAACGTTGGGATGTTTTGCACACTAACTGTCAAACGTATGGACGTTTTGTGCTAATAAGCCTTTTTTATTGTATCCCTTCTTTTTTTTTTTTTTTTTTTTTGGGTTTCTGAAGTTATTTTTCACTCTACACTAAGGCAACGTTTTTCTCGACAAATAGTCTCCTTAACATTGTGATGAATATGCCTAGACTCAGGATAGCTTCATACAAAAAATATAGGTAACTTTTTTCCTGCGTCCCATGGCTAGTTGCCTTATATTTTATTTTATTTTTTATTTTTGGAACAAGTAATTGGGATCAAACTCTTAGTGTACCATTGCAGTTCCACCTGGTAGTAAAAAACACTCCATACCATATTTTCAACAAGCACATAATCGACACCTATCTCAATATCTCGCAATATTGGATCAACTACCTCCAAATTAAACTAATCTTTCAGTTGGTTAAGTTGTTGTGTTTTATCAAATGAATTTGGTTCGTCAACATAAGTGCATTAAACATATACTATCAATTTAACCAATTCAAAAATAATGAATTTCAAATTAGCAGAAAAAATTGCATCAACTATCACAATTCATTATCTATAAACAATCTAGTAGTTATATTTATTAGTGGCAAGGCTATCCAACTCACTATCACAAATAAGGAAATAAAATATTTTTTAATTTTATTCATGTTTTTTAATTTTTTTGAACTTTTATGCATATTAGACAAACAAAGAAATGTATAACCAAACTACGCCGAAAATTTAAAATACACATTTTCCTCAATGTATGCATAAAATAATTTAAAGAAGGGTTAACAATCCTTTGATTAGCGTATTCTTCACCTCTGTCCATAGTTTTTCCCATCTTAGATTTTCACGCAAATCTTGTGTTCTTGTGATTGTTATTTTCATCTTGCCAATTATCTTATCTTTAATATTCATAACAATTAGCTCAATTTCTAATACGTGGTATTAGACCAAATTGGTACCGCTTTATTTCTAACAATTATCGATTGATCTTGTATTTTCCTTTTTCTTCATTTGCCCCGTTTTCAAAATATAGTCATTATACTTGAAAAGATATAGGAAAACCAATTACCAATATAATCACACGGGAGTTAAAGCTAATCTCGTACCAATTTTATATAGGTGTGGGATTATTTTTTGCATGATTCTTAAATAAAGAAAACTATAGGCTTGAAAATAATTAAATGTGTCTAAGTACTAATGTAATCCGAACTCACTAAATGCAACGTAATGCATAAAAGCAAAATAAATAATATTGTTGGAAATTGGATTTCTCCCAATAACTACTTGTTTCTATAGTCATAGCCGACTTCTCGTAACAAATGTCTCATAGCACTTTGAATATGGCTTAGGTTGACTTTCAGCAAACTTTATATTTGTTCCAAACTTTTACTTTGCCCTTTTTTCACATTATATGACTTATCTATGTACCTGATTTGAACACAACTAAGAGGACCTCGATATCTTTACTGGCTTTAATCACAAATTCAATTTTTTTTAGTACAAAATGAAGTTGGAGAATTGCGTGCTAATTCTTTTTTCATTGAATCCCATTGATTCATTTGGCTCCATCATTATTAATTCTTAATTTTCTACATGCTCTTCTTCCTTGTTATGTTTATGATAGATGCATTTTAACTCTAAAAGGTTGTCTCAGTCCTCTGCGTGTATTGAGATGCAGTGTCTAATACTCTAATTAATGCTTCTTCTAGTATGTTCATCCTTTGGGCTTCCATTCTTTGCATCGCGAAAAAATCCCCCATAGTCATGTTATTTAGATTGTCTAAACTCATTTTGACTTCCATCCGTTGCATGATGAAGAAATCTTCCATTGTCATGTTGTCTTTATCAATTTTTGTATGGATCATCCTGGAAAGATTTTCTTTGTTTAACATGTACAGTGAAGACCTGCAATTCTCATAATGTCATTCTCAGCAATTTGTTTGCACCTTGTACTTGGAAGCCCAATAATCCCCAAAGTACTTCCAATGGTTGGTCATCCTCGTCAACTTCATTCGCACCTTGTACTTGAAAGCCAAGTAATCTTTGTAATACTCACAGTGGTAAGTCTTTATCATGAACATCGACAAGTGCATTATACTTATTTGTTTTAAAGTGATTAAGAGAGAATGAGTTATTTCATAGTCATGTCATCTTCATCAAATTCAGCATAACATATTCCCATTTGTTGATGGACTCTTAGTTCTTTAAATTCCCTGTCAATTAAATCAAGAAAAACAAGTAACAAAGTTGAAAGAGGAAAAAAAATAAGATTTTTTTTTTTTTTTTGAAAGATTCAAATACAGCTAGAAATAAAACTAAAACCTAACTAAATAACAATATTCGTCAACAATGATGTCAAAAACTTGTTCGATAAAATCTAGCAAGTGTAAACCTTCATTGTCTTTCATAAATATTTAAGCAAGTTTAATCAAGTTTTCGTTCAAAGAATACTAAGTATTTAATCAAGATTTCGATTAAATCTAACTTTAGTAAAATAGCAATTTTTGAAAGAGCTTTATATTAAAAAATTAAAACCTATTAAAAACTTAAAACCTATAATGAGAAGCGTTATGGAACTCAAGTAATTGACAAATACTAAGACTTTGAATCCCTTTACATTCATCCATTTTTAATATTTATTTTGTTAGTTGACAACACTTATTTAGATATGATGATCAATATTTCTAATTCATTAATAATATCTCTCGAATAAAATTAAACATATCCTCACGTGTGACACTTATATATCTCTACAAAGAATGAGAACATGTAAAGATGCATTAAATTTGAAGAATATTTAAAAGGATTATGCGAAGCAAAACACTATATATCTATCCCCAATTAGACTTTACAATTATTTTTACTATGTGTCAAATTCCTATTTCTTCTCTATCAATAGAAATTATAAGAATATTCAGTTATGATTAATGAACTAAAATGTATTAAAATCATAACAATCATTCAAAACTAAAAACATATTTATTGTCAAAATTCAGATATTAATATCAAAACTTCAAAACATAAGGTTCAACTTTCCCCTAGATCTATACAAGTAGCTAAGCATCATATTAATTTGTATGGAAAACCTCTATCTCGTCTCTACCAACTAGCTTTGCCACCTAGGCCCACCAAGTCCTTTCTGCCAAAGCCATGTGCATCCCACGTGGAGCAGGACCTACTAGAGTCCAAACAAACTCTATCCACTGAAGCCCAATTTTACCGAAGTGATTCGTGAGGCTAACCCTGCTGAAGTCCCTCTGCTAAAGACAAATCCGAGGTCCAAACGAAACTTTTTCTGAGGCTCAACTAAGTCTGGTGACTATCTATGTGGGTTTGAAGCTCTTGAATTTATGAAATCCTTTTAGAATGATTTATTAGACTTTTGTAATTAGCAGAAAGGTCAATTTTGTCCGCATAGGTTATGGGGTAGCCATCTCGTTTTTGAGGACATTTAATGCACCACGGGCTGGTGGAGTCAAAATTGATACTTAGGATGAGAAGCCTCAGTTAAGGAGATGAGGCCATGTGTCTCCACATCTTATGGAAACCATTTCACACGTAACACTATAAATATCCACCATTTGTGTCATTTTAGGGGTAATACAAATATATCAACTACAAGCCATATATTATCCTCTCTCTTTTTTATAACTCTTTGATTTTTAATGTTTGAGGTGTTTTTTTAAATATGAGTTTCTCGTTAATATTTTTGTCTCTTGTTATAAAACTTCTCCCATGTCCAAATTTTGTATTATTATCAATTGACAATCAATCCACTTTCATATTGAAATTAGCTTGACAAGACGCGAGTGGGTCTGGTACCTATTGTCCATATCAACGGTGCGAAAAATTGAGGTAACAGATTGACGCCATTTGTAGGAAACGTCACTATACCTATGGAGATTACCATGGAAAAAGTTTATGGGAGGATAGGTGGGCATCCATCTTGAAAAAGGATTTGTTCTTAAAAAAGAACAAGAGAAAGCCCAAAAAATTGAAAAAAATTGACAGTTTAGCCAAGGAAAATGAGTTGAGATCGTGATGTCTCTCCAGGAAGGTATAAGAAAACCCTAATGAAGAGGCTCTATGCGCAACGGCTCAAGCAGATCGACACCGACCCCACCACCACCATAGGCATAGGGTAGCTGTTCAACTCATCTGGGAGATGGCAACCATGGTTCCCAATTGGAGAAATATCACCCACCAAAACTTGGCCATACAAGAACTCCTCATGCCGATGCAAGGCTATGGAGGTCCTCCAATCCCTCATTTTGCACCACAACGATACTATCCGCGTGAGAATGAAGTCCAAAGTCAGAAGGCCCCATCCCTTAGGTAGGCTAGGGAATTTAGCCCCCTTGAAAGGGGAATGGGTGTTGATATTTCTTCAAACTATGTTTCTTTCCGACCCGTCAAAGCTAATGTTAACATGGAGGATAATTTTATCCCCGAATACGAGACCGAACACATACCACAAAGGTCTGTTAGTGTGTTTGATAGAATCAACCCCATGGGAACTAGAAATAGGCCGTCAACGCCACATATCGTACCTAGGAATAGGCCACAACCACCACCTTCTACACCCCAACTACTGGACGAAAGGCAAGGACATGCCTCTGGTGTTATCACTCCTAGAAATAGGCGCCACATGGGGGACAAATTGGTGAAGAGGAAGACTCGGATGAACCCCAAATGTCTTGTGATCTCGATGACGATCACAATAAATTGCCTTTTCACAAGAAATGAGAAATGCTCATGTCCCAAATCACTATGTGCTGGCAAAGATACCAAAGTATGATGGAAAAGGCGATCTGGTTAAGCACTTGAACAGTTATAAAACATGCATAAGTTTGAGAAATGCCACCCTCGCCGTCAAATGTAGAGCCTCCCATCTAACTTTAAGTAGGGCAACCAAAATTTGGTACAGTAGGATATCCCAATGGAGTATTAAGAGTTGGCCAGAGTTTAAAAGTACGTTACTGAAATGATTCATTGTAGGTAAAAAAGGAGAGGCTCCTATCCAACGTCTCCAAGATATTAGCCAACAATTTGGGAATACATTGAAGAGTTTTTTAGCCCGCTTTATTGACAAGATGACATACTACGTGCAAGTCATCGATCGTGAGGCGTTATCTGCTCTCCGAGGTTGGCTATACATGAACATTCTCTTCCAGAGTGATGTATAGCATTAGGACCCCACCAGCTACGACACCCTTCTAGAAATGATGAGACATGAGTTGATTGATCACCAAAATATAGCCAGTAGGGGTCTTCAACCCCCATAGTGGCAGCGTAGAAGAGGACCCACCTCTCACCTGATGGACTACCAATGGAACCAGGCTAGTTGTAACACCCCGAATATTTTAGAATAGATTTTTATTATTTTACATGCCATATTTTTATTTTTTGAAAAGTTGAGGGACTAAAGTGATATATGTATTAATTTCAGATTTTGGACTAAATTTTTAGATATCGTTAAAGCGACTAAAAGTATATCAATATTGGTCTCATTGGATAGCTCGTAATTAATCGTGTAAATTGGGCTCGAGAAAAGGTTAATTCGGATAAGTTAGTCTCAAGATATTGAAATTCAAAGAAATTGTAATTTATTTATTTATTTATTTTTAAATCAAAGTAAATTGGGATGAGTATAACCACGTGAATGGATGTGGGATATTATTATTTTTTTATTATTTGTAAGAATTCTATTTAAAGTCACGTTGCCACCACTATTATGTATTAGGATTAGAATCACCTTTTTGTGATCAGTATTTTGTACAAATGTCGCCTTGTGATTTGTTTACTAGAAATTCAATTTTTATCAAATTTAATAAATACAATTGTCCATCACAATTAAACAATGACTCAACCACTAAATTTTTCAGCTATAAATAGTGTGCAATTGTCCCACAATTCACCACCAAAGAAATTTTACACGGCAGCTTTCATATAAAGCAATTGTAAATCTCTAATATATTTTTTCAAAAGCTCGTTTGATCAATCAAGGTAAGATACTTTTTGTGCAAATGGTATGTTTCCATATACTTTTATGTTCAATAATTCATGCATGAATTGTTAGTGGACTTTTGAGTTCAACCTAACGGAATGTGAACTCTTTTGGGTTCTTTATAATGAAATGTGAAATCCTTCGAGAATTCAAATTGAGAAATGGTGGGTATCTCTCTTGGTCATCGATATATTCCATAAAGAGAAATAAGGTATGAATTGTCTATGTTATTGTTATATAATTGCGTATGGAAACTTCACGTATCTTACTTGATGTTTTTTTTTTTTAAAAAAAACTCTCTTATAAATTTTTACAGAGTAGTTCAGGTCATTGGAGCTGTGACGGGATGGTGCAGCGGACTGCCAATAGATTTCGACATACTAAAATATTAAATTTTACTGTCTTTAAATTTAGTAGTTTGTTTTGTTCAATAACATTAATATTGAATATATTAGTTGAGAATGTTTAATTTTTTTTTAAAGACACGATTTCATGATTCAAATTTGAATTTATGGATGTTCCAATATTTGTTTATTAAAGAATTTTATCGTTCCGCATTTTGAGTAAATAAAAGTACATGAATTTGTTTTAACACCTCAAGATGTATGAGAATCGGGGCATTACACTAGTAATAAAGTTGTTCCCAATTTTAGGCAAGCACTTACCATATCCACAGTGAACAAGGTGCCCATGATGGCTCATGAGAAAGTGACCTCTTAAACAAACATAAAGCATATTAGGTCCGGACAGGACAACGGGTCCCTCAAAAATGGAGAGATCGAGGGTGAGGTTCGAAACCTAGGAATAGACCGAACACCCTTCGAGGTCATATTATCATTCTTATAGTTTTGATAAAGGTTGTAGAGACATACCAACACCCAAGGTTGGTGAACACACGAAACAACCAAAGAAACGATCGCTCTCCTAAGGACATACCCCCGCATAGGCAAGATCAAAGGCCTAAGCTTGAAGAGGCTAGACCTCCTCCCCATTGGGAGCCGTCCCTACAACGGATGAGGGAACACGATAGAGAAAGGCCTAGTGTCGCACATCGACAATGTAGAGACCCCTCAACCAACATGGAAGACGCTCATATCCATGAAGTCGATACGATTTATTTAAGGACACTACGTTGGGGACAATACAAGGAACTCACAAAAGAATTATGTTAGAGAAGTTAAGGACCTCCAATGACTAGCTACGTAGTGGAAATTAGCACCTAGGAGGATGTGGAGGGCTTATACTTCCCTCACTCGTGGATAATGGTAACTTTATCAACATCATTTTTGGGGCCACTTTGGACAGGATGATCGTTGATCACAAATTAACCCCCAACACAACCCCCTTGTACAGTTTCACCGGTGATAGCAGCATCACAAGGGAGAAAATAACCACTGCTGTGGAAATGGGAAAGCCACCTCAGACATCTTTAAACTTTATGAAATTCTAGATAGTGATAATAGGTCAGTCTACCATGGAGTGCTATGTAGACCCGCTTTAAAGGACTTATGGGTCGTTACTCCATTCATCACCTATGCATGAAGTTCCATACTGAGCATAAGACTCCAAAATTAGGGGTAACCAAAAGGAACGCGAGAATGCTACATGAACTCGATAATAAAAGTCAAACTCATGGATGTCAATGTGGTGCTAATGGATGTTGATATGGTGGACATCCCAAAGGCAAAAATTCTGGTCAAGAAGATGTCGAGATGACGGATGCCCTCAAGTAGGTGGTCATGTTTGACAAACTGGACCCTTGTATTATTGAGTTTGAATCCCAAACAACACCCGTGGAGGAGCTAGTATGCTTCTCGGTGGATCGTCAAGACCCCATTAAGGCATTGCAGGTGGGAAAAGGTGACCCTTTGAAAACTCGCAGGTGAACGAAATCATCATGAAATAATATAGTAGTGTGTAGAGTATCGAACTCACGAGGACTACGTGTTTCATCGAATTCAAGTTAATAATACCCTTAATTGAATAGCAATCCTTCTTTGGTCTCCGATGGCAAGCCTTTTCGACAACTGACATTGAGGTCAAATTAACTCTATGTTTACTTTATTCTGTACTAAAAATTAAAGTAAAAGTTTATCAAATTTTTGAGATACATTGTTAAGATGTAGAATCCCCAGTGTTCATCTATTTTTAGTATAATAATTAAATTGACTATTTAGTATCATGCGAGTTGGTCGAAATTCTAAGTTTATTAAAAGTTTCTCTCGATAGCAATTAAATTTAATCATATATGTGACATTTTAATATCTCTATAAAAATACCAATATATAAAAAAGCATTAAACGACCTAAAACATCTAAAAAAATCATGCAAAGTATAGATATATATTTCTATCATCTATCGAACCTTACAATGCTTATTACTAGGTGCTAATGATTATATTACCTTACTCCATGATAATAAAAAAATTACACTTATCAAAAGGCTTGCCATCGGAGACCAAAGAAGGATTCTAGGACTTTTTGTATAGAAATCTCGATGCTCTTGCATGGAGGCATATATGGTAGGCATTGACCTCAATGTCACTTGTCACTACCTAAAAATTGATCATAAGGTTGCCCCGTATAGACAAAAGATAAGGGCCCTCAACCTAGAGAAATATGAGGCCATGAAAGAGGATGTGCAAAAACTAATAAAGAATGGCTTCATCTGGGAGGCCATTTACCCAAAGTGGGTCTCAAACCTAGCCTTGATAAAGAAACACAATGGTAAATGGAGAGTGTGCATAGGCTTATCCAACATTAACTAAGCTTGTCCAAATGATAGTTTCCCCCTTCCAAGGATAGAACAACTTTTGAACTCCATTGTTGGGCATGAGCTTTTGAGCTTTATATACACCTACTCAGGCTATAATAAAATCCCCATGCACCCAACAGAAGAGGAAAACACATCTTCATTACTGACAAAGGACTTTATTGTTATAATAAGATACCTTTCGAGCTAAAAAATGGCGGTGTTACCTACCAGAAGCTTGTTAACAAAATGTTTTCCAACCTCATTGGCAAAATAATGGAGGTCTACGTAGATAACATGCAAGTGAGAAGCTCAAAGGTAGATGACCATGTAAGGTACTTGGATAAAATTTTCAAAATTCTACGGAGGTACAAAATGAGGTTGAACCCTCTCGAGTGTGCATTCAGTGTTGCCTTCCGCAAATTCTTGGGGTACATGGTTAACCAAAGCGAAATAGAGGCTAATCCAGAAGAAATTTGAACCTTGGTCGAGATGAGGTCTACTTAAAAATCGAAAGAGGTATAAAGCTTAATCGGGTGTGTGGCGGCTTTAAGTTGTTTAATCTCGAAGGCCATTGACAATTGCCTCCATTTGTTTAAGATCTTGAAAATGGGTAAGAAGTTTTAATGAATGAAAGAGAGTGAAGATGTGTTCCAGGGGCTAAAAATGCTCCTAGAACAGGCCATCCTCCTCTTAAAACCCAAGTTTGGAGAGGCTTTACAGCTCTATTTAGCCATCTCCAATGAATTAATTAGTGCAATTCTCATAAGAGAATAAGATATCCTCCAGTTGCCTATCTACTATGTGAGTAAGACACTTTTGGCGGTCGAAGCCCGCTACCCTGATATGAAAAAGTTAGCTCTAGCCCTGATCACTGCATCTAGAAAGTTGAGGTCATACTTCCAAGCTCACACAATACTTGTGCTAACCAACTTCCCGATCAAGCAAGTGCTTCAAAAATTGGATGCTTCAGGAAGGTTACTAAAATGGGTAGTTGAGCCTAGCAAGTTTGACATTGTTTTCAAAACAAGAACAGTTATCAAAGGCAAGTTCCTGCCCGACTTCATAACGAAATTTGCCAATGTCCCGGAGATGGACAAAATAATGGAACCCACGGAACCTCTTACGTAGAACTTGTTCTTAGATAGTTCATTCGAGGACACGGGCTCAGGAGCGAGTGTGGTCCTAATTAGCCTCGAGGGATACAATCTCAACTGCATTGTGAGGTAGAGACATAATTCTGCCACCTCTCAATCCAAAACTTGTAAAAATTGGCAAGGGCATCATCTCCATCACTGTTGGGGTAATATCATCTTCTTACCCACCCAAAAACCTTACAGACTTCCCAGGGGTCCTCGTCATAATTTTATCCTCAGCATCCATAATTGATCCGGTTTAAGTATAGGAAATTTGTAATTCAATCTCCAAAGTTTTCAAATATTGGATTTAACCCCCAAAACTTGTGATTCACTGTGCAAGTTTAGAAATTTTGCAATTAAATCTCTAAAGTTTCCAAATATTGAATTTAACTCCCAAAACTTGTGATTCTCGCCCAATTGCTCCCTTAATTGTTCATATTGAATAATTACAATCCAGTTGATGATCAAGTGCTCCGAACCAATTCCATTTAAACTCCAAAACGCCCTTTCTTCACGCCAATTACACCTAAATTGGTATTTTACCTACATTATCATATTTACACTAAATTATGTATATATCGACTCACTTTAACCGTAAATAAACAATTTTAGAATCTCAAATAAGTGCATATTATCACGGGACTACATTTTAGATGTTCTACCTAAATTGAATGTTAAGAACTCGTAGACATGTTATTAGGACTGAACAAAAGTCTTGAACCAAAACGAACTGAACCGAGTGGTTCTTCATAAATTAAATACCTGAACAGGTATCTGAATCGAGCATCGATGAGTTTGGTTCGATTCTCGATTATAGGCAAAGAACCGAATGACCGAATAAGAACCGAATCTAAATAATTTTTTTTATTTTTTTATATTGAATTAATTAAATTATTTTAATTTTTTCTAAACAAATTATCAAATTAAATAGGTAAATTTAATTTTTTTTGTTTGAATTTTCTGGCCCAATTAATATTTAGTATTAATATCTATTTTTTGGTATTTGTATATATTGAATTAATCTTATTGGACAACTTGTTATTTATATGTTTTTAAATTGGGTTACGTTAATTTGTAATAGTTACGAATAAACATGTTATTAGTTATATTTATACAGTGTTGTTTTAAATGTTAAAAAATTTAATTATGGTACGGAACCAAACGAAATCGAACCGAACCCGAACCGTTCCATAATTATATTTAGACCCGACGGTTCCATTTATTAAATATCCGAAAGTTTTGGGTCGGTTCAGTTCTGAAGAGAACCGAATTGAATCGAATTGGATCATGTCCAGCCCTACATGTTATTTAAATGTAGAATTACGGGGCCCATTTAATAGTATGTTTGGCAAAACTCGAATTTTAATTTAATATGGTCAAAAATATTTCTTGTTCACCTGTTTCATAAGATTCACATATTACGACCCTCTTATTATTCACATATTATGTAAAATCCACAACTAATAAGCATTTAAAATTTAAAAGTACTACCAAACATGGACCAAATTTCTTATCAATTAATGCTACACTTAAATAACACCTAAACTAGTATTTAACTCCAATTTCGCTACATAACATTACTCACTAAATTTTTATCTAAAATGAAAACCTTGAACAATTTTGTGTTGTGCTTTTAAATGTCCCAAATGCGCGAGACTCGAAACAAGATTTTTCCTCCTAGTCATCCGATTAATTCTTGATTTTTATATTAAATAGATGTCATTATGCAATTTTGGTGACATTAATAAATGTCCCAAATGCATGACTCACATTAGTCACATACTTCAGATTTTTCCTGTACATCGTGCCATACAATTAATTCTCAACAACTAATTTTTTACCAAATTAGTATTTACGTATTGTATATCCAATTTTCCTGATATCTTGATAACACAGTATAGTATTCTTAATATATCGACACCATAAAACGTGTATCGTGCAGCACATCATGGTCTTGTGACTTTAAGGTGCTTAAAAGTCAGAATATTTGGTTCACATCGTTTATAATTCTTCAATCAGTGAAAGGGTTAATGGGTCACTTCTGCTGATAAAATGAACATTACACAAATCATACAAGAAAACCATCACAATGAACAAACTAAATATATAACATGTAAACTACCAATAGCATCATGCTCGAGGGCGAAAACACAGATGGGTACGTCACATCCACACAGCATTTATAGCATACTATTCATCGAATAAAAACTAAAATTCTACTTTGAGAGACACTGAAGTCGCATCATAACTCTCAGGTATTTCATCAATGTGCCTTTGAACCTTCTCATTTGATTTCTACTTTGGTCGGGTGGATACAGGCTTACCACTGCCTTCAATGGTAAGTGTAGTAGGCTCAGAACTGTTATTCTTAGTAAATTGTGTTGCAGCTGCTCGAGCACCATCTATAGCTGCTTGCAATGCAGGTGACTTATCCATTTTCGATGAGTTTGAGCCATTGGAATGAGAAGCAAGTGATCCAGGTTTCAAAGAAAAACGATCTTGCGGATTCGGAAGAGGAAATTTAACTGGTAATGGAGCGCTAACAGAAGTGAGACCTCTAACTGCTGATTCATATATCTACACACGAAGAGTAAAACAACTTTAGGTTTTCCTGATAACTAAGCAATAAATTCCAGCCTCTAATAGAATGACATTAGTTGCCCCACATACCCTCCTTTCCAAATTATATACTCCTTGGTACCCTCGCATCTCAAATGGCACTATAAGTTTCTGCATCAAATTAACGAAAGACAATTATTTTTTCTTGGATGTAAAACTGAGACGTGTATATCCAGACCAGATTACAGGATGTAAAAGAACCAAATATAACTCATGTAATCATATATATGAGGACGATAAAAACCTGCGGTTGCTCACAAAGCCAAACAAAAGCTGTTTGCCCTTCTAGTCTCACCTGCAAGCAAAAGCACTTGAATTAAGTAGGAAGAAAATATGCAAATCAACGTGAATAAATTACAGCAGTATCCACATCGTATAGCTAAAAAGTACAAGATGCATGAGATTTTAGGTGTTCACCCCTTCAGGAATGGCTTCCCAGCTTACCAGCTCTTCGCATGTAACACAACCGGCTATTTCAACACAACCTGTGAAAATTGATGTCACAGATTAAGTAATAACAAAAGTTAATAAACATCAGATGGAATATTTTATAGCAGATTTTTGGAAAGTCAAGAAAAAGATTTAATCTGAATTGCAACATGTCCTGAATTTACATACTTCCAAGGGCAAGCAGAAAAAAAAAAAAAAAAAAAGAATAAAGTATCATTTTAAATGTAAATAAGAGAGAGTATACATTTCTCTAAATAAGCAAGGCCCACATTCATATCGTCGCTGATAATTATGTATTATGCCTTTGAAATGAGAAAAAATAATAATAATAATAATAATGATATGGCTCAAAGGCTCTGCCCGCACATGATAAAGATGCATAATAATCACAACTGCAGGAGCGGACCCAGACCATTTGTCTTGTGAGGTCAAAAATGAGAATTCAAAAATATTTAGAACTACATATCGTGGTAAAAAAAACTCCAAAAAAATAAAATTGTGGGGTCATTTGACCCCACATGACCCCATGTGGGTCCACCCCTGATCACAAGGTTGGGTGACCAATAACAGTCACAATCCATTCATCGAAAAGAATAATTCCAATTTTGAGGGTGAAAAATTCAGCCCAACCATCAGATTAATTTCTCAATAAAATACTTCCAAAATGAACATGAAAAATTGTCATTTTGCAACAGAAATTCACTACTTCAGCTTCTCTTCTTAACTCCCATATGTATAAAATCTATAAAAAAGGCGGGGAAGGAATTGATCATTAATCACATAGAGAAAAATTAACTTTTATACCCAGAAGTCTGGACACTGGGTAGTGCTCAGGAAACTCGATATGTGTTACTCCATTCACTGCATAGATTTCCCTATAAAAGTCCTCCATTGCCTTGACTGTGTCTGGTTCTGGGACCTTACTAGCAGCATGAATCCAGAGTCGACCTACATAATATTACAAAATCAAACAAACTCATTATTCCCAATTAATTTGGAATCAACTATATATCAAATCGCTTTTTGTCACTCCATACAATAGTACTATATCTACAGGAAAATCCATTCAGAACATTTGTTTACAACCAAGTTAATCCATGTTAATATAGCATAAATAGAAAGAAGAAGAAAAATCAAATATAACATAAACATGTTCTTAATTTGCGAGTGTGCATGGGCACATGCATGAGTGGACATGAGCAAACAAAAGGAAGACTGTAATGCACCCAATGCACATTTTAAAAAATAAAAAATCACAATTTTACTATACGAAGCCAAATGCCTTGGTAATGATAATAATAGCAATAGTGGTTGATATCCAAACTGCCAATCAGACATGAACGAATGTAGCTGTAACAACTTTCTGCAAATTTGAAGGCAAAGCATTGAACCTTGGAATGATTGTATTCTATTTTAGCATTAATAAAACTCCACAATATAATGGTCTGACAAAAAACAGTTAGGAGAAAATCAATGATGGCATTCACTAGACCTAGTTAAGTAGTTAACCAGAAAAGTTCATTTGGATGGAAGATAATCCCAGAAAATACCACATTTGGCAGCAGCACATTGCACTGTTTGGCAACATTAAAAGAATGGAGGGCTGCCAATGGATTGGTGAACTAGTTTTAGAGATTCTGACCTTATATATTAATTTGCTTATTTTGTGTTCCACTCCATACCAACTACTCCGGACACATGGATGTATTTTCACATTGAGTTGGGTAAAAGTATCTACTATTGATCAACGATATTACATCGTGTGTGATTTTCATTTGATAAAATTTTGAAATTTTAAGAAAAGAAAACAAGGAAACGTGCCTAATGAAGTTCATCCATTTAATAATCAAGTAATATAAACAACTGGAGTCCATGAACACTTGCAGACTTCAGAACACACTCATGGGAATGCTTCAGTCAATTAACATCATGATATAAATTCAATCTACATATCATAATGTCCAAAACATGTTTGGGAGTTGTTTATAATTGGTCTAAATTATAAATATATAGATTTGATTGGTGGATAAGTGTAAAGTACATGTGGGTCAATGAAATATGTGGATAAAATGTGATTTGACTGATTATAAACATGTGTCAAACAAGGGATGTGGAATTAAAAAGGATTCAAAGTAAAAATTATCTCTTATCTGATAAACATATTTAACACGAGACATATAGTCCATGACATATGGCAATGAATAGAAGATAAAGAACATTTTCCAATATTAGGCTCAAACTCTCTACCAATAAAAATGAAATGATGTCTGATCAATCAAGGGCATGATTGTGGATATAGTACTTGGTTCTACCATTCAGGGTACTACCTCCAATATCTCAAGATAACATAATATAACCAATTACTGGAGAAGACAATCAGCATATCTCCAAGTACATGTTCACAATATTCGTTCAATTAATGAATCAATCTATCAAACATATCATAACAAAACCATATAGAAGTAAAGTCAAATAAAGCATAAGCATGTTGATCGATCATATATATATATATATATTAAAAATAATATATTAATATAATTAAACATACTTTTCTAAAGTTAGTTTTGAAACATGATTTAACTTAAAACTAGTAAAAAAAAAAGTGGGAAAAATTAAGGCTGATTTAGAACCAGACCAATTCATTGATTAGAACAGAAGCATCATGAACAGGATTTGTTTGATTGATAAATAGAAATAGAAAAACATTAAAAGGTCGTGGATAGCAAGCAGTTATTAATCAATTTACTGGTTGATAGTAACCAATTTGGTTTACAGCTGCCAATATCTGGAGGAGAAAAGTGAGCAATTTTCCCAAACAGTTGCTATTCCACCTTTCAATGATTTATGAAGGTTAAACATAGTATAGACCTAGAAATTCCCCAAATCATAGTGCACTAAGACGTGTTTCATTAATACTTACTAAACTCAAACCTGTCACCAAGTAAAAATGGATTGATACGTTGATTATCAAGCAAACCATTTACTCTCAGAACGAAGATTTCAATATGAAGTACAAAAAAATAAAAATAAAAATTATTACCTCGGCAAAAAGAAAAGTGAAAAAGATTCTGTCAACAACCCTAGGGTTTAGCACCCTTATCACACATAAATTAATGATCGAAAAAGATAACAGAACAGAGCAAAAACAAGAAAAAGAAATTATGGGTTTCAGAAATTATCAAGTTTAAATGTACCTCTGATAGGGGCGGGCCAGGATCTTCCTTCAATGCGCTTGATGCCATGAACCAGTAAAGAAGCCCATGGCTGATGCATTGTTAGACATGGATTTCTGTAATTTGATTCATTCCTGCCCCGGCCTCTCATCTTTTCGGAGGATTTAATGTCAGATTAATTGAGGTAATTTTCCTGAATTAATTTGGTAGAGAGAGGTTTGATGCAGAGCAGCAGAGGAATCTTTTAACAAGAGAAGGACTTCGACTTTCATTGGATTAGCAGTTATTTCTATTCCCAAACATCAAACATCGGTTAATTATATATTCAATAAAACCACATGTACATAAATGATTTTGCGAGAAAGAAACCAGAATACTCACAATATTGAGTCCCACCTTGTATTTTAAACAAACAAATATATGTGGAGTCCCATCGTGTGTGTATTCTGTAGGTTTTCTGTGGCTTCTATTTCTTTACACGAAGCAAGGTTTTTATATATTCATGGGTAATTGGTACAAACATTTATATGTTTTATTAAATATACTTCATAATCTTTCATTTTCGTGCTAAATCCTCCTAAATCATTGAAATCTTGTGAGATATATAATACCTTTTGGCTAAGTGCCTGATTGGGAGTATTTTTCACCGATTTTGGGTGACATTGTTTATAAAGAATAGAGAAAACTTTGGGTTTTTAGAAAACTTTAGGTTTTAAATGGTTTAAAAACCACTCAAAACGATGTAGTGTAATTTTGAGCAGATCGATCAACCCACCAAATTCGCAATATTTGGCTATTTCTTATATTCCCTCCTAATTTTACCCTTCATAAAATAATTATTTTCGACCAATATATATCGTTCAAAACTAATTTATAAATAAAAATATATTAACTAAAAAAATTATTTATTCACAAAAAAATTATATTATAATTAAAAATTGCTTATTAGTAAAATATTATTTATAAGATGAAAATTAATTTTGTCAAAAAAATTGTTAATAATGTAAAAAATACTATTGATAAGAGTCTATGCCCGGGACTAGAAGCGAAAGGCTCGTCCATTTTCTCTATAAACTTTATAAAATAACGAGTTTCTCCTCTCTTTTTAAATAAAAATAAATAAACAAGGAAAAAAATAAAGAAATAATTGTAGTCATAGTTCCAAAGTGTTTAAGAAGTATAAATAAGTCCCAATTAAAAACTTAAAATAAATAAAAATTGAAAAGAATATATTTTTCTTCTCTTATCTACCTCCCACCACAACAATCACCCAATGGCCATACTATCCAACCACCATCTTAAACTCCAGCAAACCCCACATTTCGACTCATCTTTTTTAAAAACAAAACTATTTCCATTAAACTGCAAAATATTTTTTTTTTTTAAAAAAAAGGTCTAGTGACCAATTAGAATGGTCGGTAAAGGCTTTTTTTGTCGCTAAAAGTTGTAAAGGATTTTTTTTGTCGCTAAAAGACTTTTAGCGACCAAAACAAAAAAAAAAAAAAAAAAAAAAAAAATTGTGGTAGAATTGATTGATTTCCACCCTTTAGGGACTAAACTTTGGTCGATAAAAAGTATCCATGAAAACTACTATCACTTTTCAACGACCAATATTTGGTCATTGAAGATAGACCATCAACAACCAATTATTAGACTTAAGAACTATTAGTAAAAAATAGTACGTCTCACAGACCAATTATTGGCTTGTAAATGGTTGATCAACATTTTGTTTTTTTTTATAATCATACACAAAAATTACTTACCACACCACATTATAATCCCACCACAATTAAAATATAGTTTTAATAAATTGTCACACCTCGATCATATAGGTAATAATATACTAACCAGCATAGAAATACAATTGATGACTTCACCTAGACATCCAAATTCACCCACATTTTTTTTTATTTTTTTGTGTGTTAATGAAATGAAGGCATCTCCGAAAGTATATCATAAACCAAAGATCATAAAACCATAATCCAACCTATTTATCCTGAGGTTGTAAAAGTATTTGCATAACATTTTCAAAAGTCATACAGGATCCCTAAAATATAATACAATTGGAGTCTACAAAATAACCCTACAGGTCGTCATCCATGTACATCAACTTCGGAATCCCGTAAGAGCTCCACAACCAGCCATATCTCCTAGGAGGTTCCTTACTCACCTACAATGCAAGAACTACATAAGTCAATGCTTAATAAGGAAGAATCATGCAGTTCTTGAGTATGAATGATAATAGTAAATGACACCATGCCAATTACTTTAAACATGATGCTAAATGTGTATCATGCTTAGATATTCGTCAAAGTCAACTCGAAATAATCTCCTTTGAAATCTTTCTTTGAGCCCTTGACCCACATACTATGCACCGAATAGAGCTCTGTACAATATCAATATCAATAATCAATGATCAATAATCAAATGGTTAATCTAACATCGAAGCCGGCGAGTGGACCATCCTCTTGTGACCATTAGAAAGTCATCCCCTAACTGCCCCTATGATCAGCCAAGAAGTATCCCACCCGGCAGCGTCAATAATCAGAGTATCACAAAGGCACAATCAAGTAGTCCACCCTCTTGTGATTACCAAAGGTCCATCCCCTATACACCTTTACAATCAACCAGAAAGTATCACCCGCAATGCCAAAACATATCACATAAGCATGTTTCACATGCCTCGGTGCCCTAGTAGTGTTCAATAAAATATTTTATGAGAAAAGCTTCATTTTACAATCATATGATGCATGCTAGATTTTCAACCATGAACATTGTCGTGCATGCATATGAAGATACTCGTGAATAACATACTCAATGATCATAACCATCAAATGATACACAATGAGCTCCTTATTAAAGTTATGTACATATTCCAACACTACTAGATCACAAAAACTATGTTCTTGCATCGCAGTTGCAAATGGATTTTCACTTACCTTTTTGCTCTTGTGTGTGCGCGCTTCTACGGAGCATAAATCAATTCTCCTTTTCACTTAAAATCAGAAAATCACATGTATTACCATTTAATATTAAACGCAATTCTCAATTAACACACACCCAATCCCATCCTACGTCCATTCATGCCAAAATAATTTAGATGACATTAACAATTCAAGTTACCAATTGCATTGCAAATTAGTCTCATAAATCACACTATTTCTCGAGTCTAATTATAAACGTCAACGTCATCCAATTGTTGTTTAAAAACCTAGCACTCCTTAAAATATATTTTCCATGTCTAAGAGTTAATGGACATGTAAAGGTTGAAACTATGCAAACTACCAAATTGGACAGAAGCTGTTTTCGCGTTTTAGTCACGGCCATGTCCCGTTTCATCCATCCTTTCGCACCCTTAATCACATTTAATCCTTCCCAAAATTTAAACACATTTATATAACATATATGTGAATATAAAAATGTCATGAATTCACCACAAGTATAGGTCTTTCAGCCTCAAGTTGAGTCCTTTTTATTGCACAATGAACTAAGCAATTATCGGTGATGTTCTTAGGTTTCCATTACTTATTATGCCACCAATCAGTTTCTAACCTATTAAAAATTATTATCATACCTATAACCCTTATATGAGAACATTCGAAGTGATACATATTTGTTCCTTTCAAGGTATAACATAAGATTGAAAGTTGTATTACTAAAATCCAGCAACCATTAATTTCTGTCCCTATTGAGTTAGCTCAAGTCCTTGCAACCAATTACCCTTGTTTTGTCATCATTAAATCATCTAAACACCTCAACATGATCTTAAAGAAGTCAAGAGGTTCAAGAAACTATAAAACCCTCAAAGGTAATAAAGACAAACCTCAAAACAGTGAACAATTTCAGCTGTCCAGAATTTCCAATTTCAGCTTTCTGTTTTCTACTTGTCTTTGGCTCTTTTGCTTTTCTCTTTCACTTGGGTTCATTTGGGGATAACTTGAAGGGGTAAGATCTCCTAATATGGGATATATATATATATATATATATATATATAGAGTCCTAAAAGGGTTGGGGTCATGAATCTTGCTTAAAGACTAAAAAAATACTTCATGCAGCCATGTTGACATGTGTTAAGCAAGAGGTGGCTTCATACAGCAATATTTGACTTTTCCCTCATCATATTTGCATTCATATGTGACATATAAGATATATATCTATTCTATATGAAGTACCAAAAGGTGAAAGACGTGGGGGAAGCCTTAATGTTGAAGGAATTGGATGGTAAAATGACAAATCTCTCAAGCATCAGGTGGCTTCTTCTTGTTCAATTCTGATTTTGTACCCATCCTTGGAGGATTTCTATAAAACTTATGGATAATTACTTACCCGATTGACACCCGATTCTCAATCTATTTTAACAATTTGCACATCAATATTTATAACTTCATATAAAACCTATTTTATTGTGTAGTGATCAGGTCACTTCATGTCTCATGTCCCAAATATGTCAATTACATATCTAGGGTTTATGGCGATCTTGATCAATTGAACGGAAAGCTTAAAACTTTATCAATAATAATTCCGGATTTTGTAAAATTCCCATTGCTAAACAAACCAATCTCCAACACCTAGATTAGTCTAATTTTTCTATCATAACTCAATGTAAAACTCATCGCGTAGGTCGAGGAGCCGAAGACTAACACCATATAAAAATCTTAGCACCTCGACTATCGAATGCATCATTTCAAAGAAAGCCATCATGAAATTTAATGCAAATGACATTATCAAGCATGAAATGCATGAATCATATTGTTCAAATATGATGTAAAATTCGGGGTATTACATCCTCCCCTCCTTATAAAAATTTCGTCCTCGAAATTTGCTTACCAAAAAGTTCAGGATATTTAGCCCGCATTTCATCTTCTTTTCAACGAGTGGCCTCTTCTGTTGACTAATTTTGCCATAATATCTTAACCAATGGAATTTTCTTGCCTCTAAGTTGCTTTATCTCTCGTTGAAGAATCACCACCGATTTTTCTTCATAAGTCAAATCTGGTTTTATCTCCATTGGTTCGTTCTTCAATATATGAGAAGGATTTCCAATGTATTTTCTTAGCATGGATACATGAAATACGTTGTCACCCGAGACATTGATGAAGGAAGATCAAGTTTGTAAGCAACATTTCCAATTCTTTCGACAATAGGAAATGGACCAACATATCTTATGCTTAGCTTCCCTTTCTTTCCAAATCGCATAACACCTTTCAGCGGCGCTACCTTCAGAAGCTGATATTATTATGCAAAACTGTAGAGTGTATCATCATATATTCTTATCATCCGAAATAGAAAGTGGGTAATATATTGGAAGAAGATAATGGTTGGACTTATTATAGCCGAGAGAAAGAAATCCTGATTGTTGATTACATATATTTAAATTTCAAACTTTTTTGTAAAGAGATGCTGTAAGACCCCACACACGCTCCATACCTAAAGTCACAGATATACTCAGCAAATAAGAAGATGGATAGAGACGAACAATCAATTTATCAAATTTTCTCCATTTCACACTCCAAGTGGCACAACTCGCTTACCATCACAGCGTCTTCAATAATCCTGTCAATAAATTTTAAGCATCCTAGATAAGAATTGGTTATGAATCTCTTATTTATAACTGAATTACCATGTTTATTTAAAAATTTCTAAGATAAGTATTAAACTTAGCTAAGATGCTACTCCTTGCTGATGTTGGTAAGAAGGAAAATTTGCACTTTGCAGGGAATTCAGTGCAGTAGGAGGTCATCATTTTGATTTCTATCCCAACGTTAGTTCGGAGTGTGTTGTACAATTTTTTTGTCAGTCAGTATACATTCTATCTTTGCATGCCACTGAAATAGCGGTTCTGTGGGATTGTGGAATTAACAGCTAAAAAAAATCGTTTTAGAATATCAGTTATTATCACTATTTCCCAGATGACCACGTCGCTCGAGCTAGGGCTCAACGACGATGTTTGGACAACTTGTCGCTCGAGTGAAGGAGAGACGACAGTCCAGCGACGATGTTTCTGCTTTTGTAGCTCGAGTCAAACCTTGGCGATAGTCTAACGAATATTCGTACCGTTTTTCTCCTTTTACCATTCTCGAACCCTAGACCTAATAACCCTATTTTCAATTATTTGCAAATTACTCCTTGAATTTTTTAAACATAGTACAATTCAGTCATTTTGTTTACAGAATTGCCAATTACAAAACATCTAAAACCTAACAATAATTGTTTAAATTCAAGTGTTTTATATGTTTTTACCTCACTTTCTTTAGAACTTTATGTCTTTTATATTTATTTAATTTTTGAGAATTCATGGTATATTGCAGGTGTTTAATTATTGAACTACGTTGAAATTGAGCTGATGTGATGATGCAAAATGGGATAAATACATAAATACAATACTATAAAAATACAAATTCAAATTCAAATTTAACAAACTTGTAAAAATAATTCACAAATCGGGTCTTAAATTATAATAACAATAATGTTATATATATATTACTGAAATGGAAATTTAGGATAAATGTAAGTATATATTTTTCCCTAGTATATATTCCTTTTTAGTTAAATATTCCTCCCTCTCTCTCTCTCTCTCTCTACGAAATTGGTGATTTCACTCATAAATCTCCCCAAAATTATCATAACATTCGGCCATATGTTCATGATTTTATTTCTTCGACAACTGATTTTCATTGAATAGGTTACTATGTCATCATCAATTTACTAGTCACTTGTCTACAATCAATGGAATTTGAGAATGGGATGGTGCGAAGAGAGTAAAGGCAGTGGCGGTAGAGGGAAGAGAATGTTGTCAAATCTTGGGCTGATATTGTACACATCACATTGACATTTTGAAGATATTAATGATCTTTACGAGCGGTAGTCTTTAGATCCATTGTTGAGTACTAATTTGTGCAAACCAAAATCAGATATTTCTATATTTGGAGCATTATTGGCAGGAGCCTGTGTTGGTTTTCTTTTGCACAACTGGTATATAGTATGGGTGACACAAGAGCCTTAGCTTTAGGCCCCGCTTAGGCCTGGGCCAAAAAATCGTGGCCCGCTAAAATCGAACCGACCCGACTCGTATTGGGTCGGGTCAGGTCGACTTTAAAATGAGGAAATTACACCCACCCCTACTTTTAAATTACCATTTTCAAAAATCATAAATCAAGTTTCATATTACAAAAATCAGGTTTTAATTAATAATTTAAAAACATTTTTTATTTTTATTTACAATAAAATAATTTATATATACTCCCCTCATCCCATCTATCCCAAACCCTAAAATTAATTAACCAATATTCTCTCCTCTCTCAATTTCTCATCCCGTCGCTGTGCTCGCCGCCGCCGCCGCCGCGCCGTTATCACCATCACGATCGTCTGATCGTCTTCATATCCTCTCCCCCTCTCGTCTTCTCCGTTGCCTATCTCTCTTATGTCTTGGTGCGCCGACGCAAAGAGCTTCCATTTGCCGGCAATCGAAGCAGAGCAGATCTGTGTTTTTCCTTTCTGTTTGTTTTCGAGTTTGATTTTATAGATTTTTGTGATGGTTGTATGGCTGATTGTTGCCGATGGTTGCAGATATGTGGGTGTTGCTGTGTAATGGTGTTGGTGTTGGTGTTGCTGGGTGGCGTGCTTGAGGCGGTGGGATGGTTGTGTACTATGGTCATGTTGACGGTGTTGGTGTTGCTGGTCTTGGAGGTGGTGGGCATAAACGGTTTTGGCGGTGGTGGTTTTGGGGGTGTGTGCGACGGCGGTTTGGGTGTGTGCGCGGTGGTGGAGGTACTGTGTAATGGTGGTGGAGGTACTGCGTGTGCGCGTGCTAGCAAAGGCGGTGGTTGGGATTTGCGACGGCGGTGGTGGATTTGCGACGGCGATTGGCGGTGGTGGAGTCAATGGCGAAATGGTGGTCACAAATGATTTGATGATGGTCACAAATGATTTGATTGTGTTGTGACCAATGAATTAGATAAACTGTGACGAGTATAAGTTGTGTGATTTAAAAATTACCAATGTGTGACATAAAAATCATTAATTTGTGACCAATTAATTGATGTTTGTGACCAATAAGTTGGTCGATTTGTGACCAATAAACAATTTGTGACCATTGAATTCGATAAACTGTGATGAGTACAAGTTGTGTGACCTAAAATTACTAATTTGTGACCTAAAAATTATTAATTTGTGACAAATAAATTGATGTTTGTGACCATAAAATAAGTAACATAACTTTTAAATGTTGTGATTGTGACCGATGAACAAATTGTGACTTATGAAAATTTTGAATTGTGACCTAAAAAGTAGCGAAACGGTCATCGGAATACTCGTCGGAATCGGAGTAGTCGCCGGAACGATCGCCGGAGAAGAGTGGTAATCGGAAACTCGGTTGGGATGGTGGAGGTGAGGTGGAGTAATTATATTAAATTAAAAATAAATATTTAATAATAAATTGATTTAATAATTCATTAATTATTAATTAAAATGTTAAAAAACCTGATTTGTGAATTTTCAAACTTCTTTTTGTATTTTTGAAAAGGTGTAAAGTAAACACCTTAGAAATGTATTCTTCCCCTTTAAAATTATGTCAGGTCGGGGTGAAACAATTTTAAATTTATTATGGGTCGGGTCGATTCACTACAAAACCTTTCAAACCGACCAAAACCCTATTTTTTGAAGCTTTGAAGCGGCGTCGTTTACTGCATTCTTCTTCTCGCTCAGATATGCTTTGAGAGACCTCTAATGCACGAAGTAGATGCTCAAAACTAAAATAAAAATCGAAATTTTAATGTTCAAACTGACTTGAGGGAAGTAAGGATCCATGAGCAGTGGGTAATCGTCATTCCAGGGCATCTAAAAGTAGGTATGATTAATTTCTATAATGTTTGGGCTTCTCTCCAATTGCGCGTAACCAACTGGTGGAGTCTATTTTTGAAGTTGGCAGCGTACTATTGAAGAGAGATTGAGAATGGTAAAAGAACACCCAACCTCTTTGAAGATTGTCTCTGGTTGGACTCTTGGAAAATGGCATGTGTCGGTGGTGGACTGTAGCAATTTTTGAAGTAGAATGCTCTTTTCATTGGTTGCATTATTGAGTCGGCTTTGGAAGTTACGGATTGCTATTCCCATTTCAAGTTATTATTATCTTCTGTGCATAATTTTCTTGTTTGGGTACTGTAAATGCTTTCCACTTTGTCTAACCATTTAGCCATTAATTAAAGGCATAGGTTTGTATAATTAATATGCTTATTAATGAATTAGATCTTCAGTTTTCTCTCAAAAAGGCCTAGCAAAAACATTTGCCTCTAAGACATGTCCACTTTTCTTAATATTCATAGGTGTAATAAGGTATCTCTTTAATCCTTATCTCCTTCTTCCCATGATTTGTCTATATTTCTATGATTTCAATAAAAAGGCCTTATTAATTTAAACCATTTACACTTAAAATTTGATGATTCCTTATTTGGTTTAATAGAAACCATTTTTATGTAATAGTCCAATTTATTTTAATTGTTTTCTTGATTTCTCTGTTTTCGTTATACTTCTTTATGACAAATAGGAAAAAAAATGATGAAATTCAAACTATCGGCGAAACTCCTCCAATAATAAATTTATAAATTTTTTTTTTTGAAAAGGTCAATGACCGTTCTGGTCAAACTTTTTTTTCACCAATATCAATCTTTATTCTCTCATTATCTACTCCATACAATTTACATTCTCCAATCTCCATTTATTTATCAACAATATCATTCATTCATTCTATAATCATCTTCTACATTTCTATATTCAATTTCTATTATTCATAACAAATGAATTCACGATCATTTATTGAAAACTTGTTCGGTATGGAGAACGAAACACAAACACCTGCCCAAAATCAATTTGGGAATGAATTCTCCGGTCTCAATGAATTACCAATTCCAGAAAATATTGAAGATTACGATGTTCATGAAGGTAGTCTTCCAATTGATTTGGATGACGTTGATGTTGATCCAGTGTTCCAATTGATTTGGAACAAGATGAAGAGCCTACGTCAAATATTCTCGATGCAAGAGGGAAAAGAAAGGGGAAGAACAAGGCAAAATGTTGGGACCATTTTAAATTGGTTCAAACCGATCGTTTGGTCGATGGAATCCCCGAAATCAAAGCTGTATGTAAATACTGCCAACAACGGCTGGCATGGCAAAGAGGCATTGGAACTACCCACCTCAATCGCCACTACAAAATATGTATAACCAAACATGGGTTTCTTCCAGCTGGTCAAACTCAACTACAATTTGGTTTTCCAGGCGCTAGTGGAACTACGCCACTTTCTATATGGATGTATCAGAGGAGGAAGCTCGAACAGGAATGGTGAAGTTTGTTGCCGCGTCTGAGTTGCCACTAGCAATAGCGGACAACCAACATTTCGTGAACTACGTTAAAACATATCATCAGCCGAGGTACGTTGGGGTAAGTCGAAATACTCTCCGTGCTGATACAATTAAATATTTTCTTCATACAAAACAACTATTGATAAATGATTTAGAGAAATACAGGGGTGTGATATCTTTAAAAACTGATATGTGGGAATAGATTAATAAAAGAGGTTACATTGCTGCAACTGCACACTATATAAACCCACTTTGGGTCATGCATAAAAGAATTATTGCTTTTAAAATTGTTGAGTACCCGCACAACGCCCAAACTATATTTAATGCTATCATAAATATAGTTAAAGAGTATATATGCGAAAGTAAAATTCGTTCTTTTACGTTCGACAATGCTACCGTAGATAAAGCTGTTATCGATAAATTGCATAGAGTACTTCAACCCAATTTTGGTGGTTATTTATTTCATATTCGATGTGTATGTCATATTTTTAATTTAGTAGTACAAGACGGTTTAAAACATGTTAAAGATGAAATTGACCGAATTAGGAGTGCACTTATATATATCACGATTACACCTAATCGAAAACAATCATTTGAAGAATTTTGTTCAGAAAATGGAATGACAAATACAAAAACCTTTATTAGAGATGAAAACGAAACTATCTTGAATGAAACCGGTTGGAATATAGTTCTTAAAATAAAAAAAAAATTTGACGACATTTTATGATTCTACAAATATATTGTCTGGCGTTTATTATCCTACAAGTTGTATGGTTCTTGAACGTCTTTATACAATTGCTAGGACTTTTAAAAGATTTCAAAATGACCCCGATTTTCATGCAGTTATGTATTCCATGGAATTAAAATTCAGAAAATATTGGGAAGAATTACCTATGTTATTTCCTTTAGCATGCGTCTTGGACCCCCATATAATTTATCGGGTACTAAATTTGTAATTGATCAAATTTCAAATGCTTTAACTTTTAATATACCTATTACTTATAGGAATTTGGAAGAAACGTTACGTGAAATATACGAATTATATGCTTCACGAATGGGTACACATATTACTCGTGTACCTAAATCTACTCCTCCCACTAATCAAACGGATGACGACGATGTAGTTTTAGATTTATTCGAAAGTATGAACTCATATGATTTAATCATTTGCATATGTATGTGGTTCATCTGGTGGTAGTAGTAGTAGTTTGTCATCCACTGCATGTACTCAAACTTCGAGTAATAGTCCAAATACGTTGCCATCTAAATTAATCGATTACTTTCGTCATACTTTGCCTACTAACAAAGAAGTTAAGAAAAATTCAGAAGAAGTAATTAAATTTTGGCGAGATAATGAACGTCGATAGCCAGTAGTTTCTGCAATGGCAAAAGATCTACTAACGCCTCATGTTAGCACTGTAGCTTCGAAATCTGCTTTTAGTGCAGTGAAGAGGGTTCTCTCCGAGGTTAGGAGTCAATTAAAAGAAGATATTTTGGAAGCGTTAATGTGCGGAAAGATTGGGAAGACGCTAATTATCGAATTCAAGATAAATATGCCGAAATTGCCTGTAACCAAGTAAGTTATATTTAATTTCACCATAATCATCACAAAATTTAATTTTCATACATTTATAATATTTTTTTAAAAATTGTACACGTAACAAGTTGTTCGTGTACAATTTTTAACTCCGCCTACTAAAAATTGAAGTAGTCAGTCTCAATCCCGGATAAAGGAAGAGGGTCTATCTTTATTTTTTTATTTATAAAAAATAAAAATGTTTTGAAAAATGTATATTAAAAAATGGTTTACAAAATGTGTTTATACTTTACATATATATATTTTTAAAGTTTAAGTATAAAATGGTAAACAAAAAACATATTACTCATCTAACTCAACAAAACAATTTTTGTTCTTATTTTTTAAAAAATTATAAATTTGTTTGAAAATGTATATTTAGAAATTAATCACAAAATGTATATATATAATATATATATATATATATATATATATATATATATATATAGGTCACTCAGGCATACTAATCTATAAAAATTAGATTATGCTTTTATGATATGCTTAAGAATTGTAATACTACCATTATCTTTTAATAAAAAACTTAATCCTATAATAAAATCTGTTTCTTTAATATTTAAATTTCTAACCCATGTAGAATCTTTTGGCAAAGTGTATTCTATACTTTGTCCACAATTAGTTTCAAAACTTATTTTACTATTTGGTCTTAATAATTCTGTATAAGTAAATAAATCTCCATCCATTTGCTGTGCATCTATTGGTTCTTTTGATTTTACTATGTATTTATCTGGTATTAATTTTTTATTTATTATACAATTACTACATCCTGAGTCTATTAATCCTAGACATTTTATAATATAATCTCCTATTCTTATTTGGCATTTTATTTTAATACTTTTAAGTTTTTCTTGATTACAAACAAATTGTACATAAGTCATTTGTAAACATTCTTTATTTTGTTCTTTTTCTTCAATTAAAACTCCACTACCTTTCTTATTATATTCTAAAATTTCTATTCTTCCTATTAATATTTTTTGCATATCTTCTAAGTTTTCTATTCATTTTCTAAGAATCCTTATTTCCGAAATTTCTAATTGTTCTTTTAAAATTTCTGTTGTTTTTATCTCTTCTTTTTCTATTAAATCTTTTTCTTCTAAACATTTTATGCATGCTTCTTTATAACATTCTAAACATTTTGTCCTAAGTTTTCTGGCTGGGTACCAATTACATAAGTAACATGCTATATTATCTGTTCCTTTGTATTTTTGCCAATTATGTATGCATTGTATTATATTCATAAAATTAATTTCTTCTTCTGATTCTGAATTTTCTTCAAAATTTAAATTTGAAAATTCATCTAAAATTTCATAGTCTGATTCTTCTTGTTTATTATCTAAATTTTTATCTTCTATTGTTACAATACTATAAATAGATTCTTTATCTGATATATATTCCTCTAATTGTATTAAATCTTCATTAGTACATTCTACCAATGTACTCTTTTTATCATAATTATTTATTCTTTTTGGACAAGTTCTGGCTAAATGTTCATTACTATTACATACAAAACAACTAAGTTTATTTTTATAAGTTCTGTCAGGTTTAAATTTTCTTACATGCCTTTTTTCATCTAAATAAGGTTTTCTTTTATTAGATTTTCTAAGGAAATATCTTTTTCTAATTGGATTTCTATATTTTTTATTTTTCTTATTATATTTTTTATTTTTTGATCCAGAGGCTCCATAAGTTTGGGGAGTAAATATATCCTTACAAAATTTATAATCTGTCTTTTTAAGTTGTTTTTGTATCTGTAATTCTACACATTTATCTTCTAAACATCTTATTACATGTTGTATTCTTTGTCCTATACTCCATTGTTTTTCTGGATTTTCTTTTATTGTTATTAGATTATTCCATTTATCTGTTATTTCTAAACCTAATGGTCCTGGTAATTTATGGAATAATTTATTACATATTTCTTGGTTAAATGTATTTCCTGAAATTGAAGTTAAATAATGATATTCGTTTAAAAAGTTTTTAACATATCTTCCCTTAGTCCATTTATATAAACTAAGCTGTTCTAAGTCTCTCATAGCTTTTCTTTGTATACTCATATGTCCTGAATTTGGATCTGCTCCTGTAATTAATATCTGTATTTTATTAACAAAATTATATGGATTATTTCCCATGCTTACTAATTGATCAAATTTTTCTTTCTTTTCTGATTTAAATGCTTCCCACATAGCCTTAACACTTTTTCCTAAAAATGTTTCTAAATATCTATACATATCTAAAGATTCCATTTCTCGAAAGTTTCTAATATAATGTCCTATTATAGTATTTTTCCAAACATCTATTACATTGTTCCATGTCTGTGGGTCATGTGCTGTAATATTTAATATTTGTGCCTTATGATCTGATTGGAATTCTATTTTCTTTTCTAATGGTCTTTCACTTCCTCTTGCTATATATTTATTTTCTGAATTATTATAAAAAAGATAAGCTCCTCTTGGAGGAAATCCTCCTCCATAAGAAACTGTTTCATGACTAATTGTCTTATCAAAAGGTGTATCTCCAAATGTTCTGTATGTATTATCATCTTCCATTAATTCTTTTATATAACTATAATCTGAATTATCTGAACTTTCTTCTAAATCTTTTTGAATAATTCCTACTCTAATATTTTTATCTGAATCATAATATAAATATTCTGTTTCTTTTATTTTCTTATTGATATACATTTGATCTTCCAATTCTAATAATTCTTTTTTGTCTAAAATTATTTTTAATTCTTTAGGAAAAATTATTTTATCAGAATTTTCTAGTTCTAATTGGATTTGATCTTGATATTGTTCTTCTTCTTGATTTGATTCTTCTTCTTCAGATTGTCTATTTATTTGATTATAATCTGTAAATCTTAAACTAGTTCTTCCATTTACATCTTTGTAAGTTAATGATTCTCTTGGTGCAATGATTTTTTCTTGTTCTTCTAAGAATTTATCCATATCCCATTCCAATCCTGCTAATTGTTCTGATGAGTATTCTTTTGGTTTTACCATATTTATTCCTTTACTACTCATTAAATTTACTACTTTATCTATATAAATTTTATACTTAGTATGTGAATTATTTGAACATCTTCCTAAAAATCCTATATGAATTAATAGATTTTCCCCACTTTCTACATCTTCGTATCCTTTAGTCTGAATTCCTATTTTAATTTTTTCTGAAAAATCTTTAATAGTTAATAAAAAATCTGGATTACAATATATTATTCCATTATTATTATTCATATCTACTTCCATACTAGCAATCTGACTTTTATCTATATTATTTATTCTTTCATCATAAATGGTAATTAATACTTTACATCCTAGATTTTTTCTCATTAATCCTTTAATTCCTATAACTATTAATCCTAAATGCATAAATCTATAATTTCTCTTTTTTAATTCTTTTTTAGAATCTTCTGAGATTAAGTTTAATTTTCTTACTTGGCTTCCTATACATTAGATAGAAACTTCTCTATTATGTCTAAAAAACTGTGTTCCTGATTCAAATATTCCTTTATTATATAAGACATCTGGATTTAATAATCTTAACCCATGAGTCTGAAATCTTATAAAATCTTGTTGCGGATCTAGAATTTCTTCTATATTTTGTTCATATTGTTGTGGTCTATTTAAAACTCTTTCTATTAAGCTTCTATTTATACTTGAAGTACTTGTTCTAGCAGAAGAGGTTTCTCCACTAATTGTTCTAGATCTTCCCAAGAATGGTGCTGGTAAATTCATCTTGGAAATTTATATTCTTTTGGTAATTTTCTAGTTATTTTTTCTTTTCCTGTTTTTTCTAGATGTAAATTTCCTAATTTTCCTGTTAAAAGTTTTAAATGACTTTCTATAGATGTTGAAGTTGAGACTTTTGAATTTTCTATAGCAAGAATTCTAATTCTTAATTCTTTTATTGCTTCTTCTATTTCAATCACAGTCTTTTTTATTTCTATTTCTATTCATTTAGGTTTTTCTAAAATTCTTTTTAATTCTATAATATCTGCTATTGTAGATGTATTTTCTGTTTTTGATATTTTATCTAAAACAGTACGATTCTGGTTTCTAATGTAATCTAAGTCTTCTTTTGTATTCTTATTTTTAAGGTAATCTAATATTGTTTCAAAAGTTTTACTTATTTTTCTATTTTCTAATTCTAAATTTCTAGACAAATTTATAATTAAATCTATTAGAATATTTTGACTAGGATCTTCTGAAAATAAACTATGTAATTTATGTTTTTCTAAGTTACAATTTATACTATTATTATCTACTGTCTTAACTTTTCTATAATTAGTATTTAATTCTAAATCTAAATATTCTAATCTTTTTTATTTCCAGTGTCTAAAAATTTTCAAAAATTTCTTCTATAATATATATATATATGCTTATATTCTTCAATAAGAGTCTTTTTAATTATTTCTTCTCTTATTTGTAAAGGTAAATTTTTAATTACTCTAAAAAATTTTAAAATTTCTCTTAAATCTTTACTATATGTTCCTACTATATTATCTTCTTCAAAATATCCACAAATATCTTTACTGTACTTAACTTGATATCTCAATCTATTTTTTCTAACTCCTATAATTTCTAAAAGCATAAATATTTCTAGTCTGTCCCAATTTCTACTTCCTTAATGCTCTGATACCAAATGGGGGGGGGGGGGGGGTCTCTGAAAAGAGTTATGTTTTTTCTCTGAAAAGAGTTATAAGATTTTTTTCTCAAAATTAACTTTATCCTACTCAATATTCTCCTTAGTTTTCTATATTTCTTAAAATATCTTAAATAAATCCCTTTTTTTTTTCACCACTTAAGACACATCAATTTTAATCCAACATTCTTAGATTAATTAATTCCCTTTCCCTAGCATTTAAGAGAATATCTTAACGGGCACCCTCACCCTATAATTCTCATTTTTCTAGGTCACTCAGGCATATTAATCTATAAAAATTAGATTATGCTTTTATGATATGCTTAAGATGAAATGAAATAATATACAACAAATATTAACACATATTCAAAACTAAATTAAAACTTTACAAAAATAAAATTATTTTTGCAGGGATTTATCAAGACATAATTAAAGAAATATAACTAAGGATTTCCCTTTCGGGAAGTCCCTAAAGTACTTTAAATAAACTTGAAAATTACTTGAATTACCTCAAAGAAATTTGTACAAGATTTGATTCAGCTATACAGTTTTTGGATTGAGAATTTTTTCTAAGGAGGATTTCAAGGAATCGGAGGCAAGGATTACACAGGTTGTAAGCTCATGCCTTATTCTAATGAAATCATGTCCTTTTATAGAGAAAATTCTTGGGAGCAAATGTCTGAATTACCCCTTAATGGGAATCTTTCTTTTTGAAAAAATCTCTTCTTTTCACACGTCTTTCTTTATGTCTTGTCTTCTTTTTCTGGGAATCTCTACTGTTGCTGCACTATCTTTGGTTTTTTCTTCTTAGTCAAAAAGGTCTACAGTCTTTTGTCTGCAACGTGTCCAAACTTTCTTTCTTTTCTTGGAGTCTTCTGCATTATTGAGAATCTAAATCAATCCGTATTAAGATTATGGATTGCTATTGAAGAAAATGACATTCCACTGTCTGAATTATTGTATCCTTCGTTCTGTGGATCTTTATCTGAAAATCTTGAAGGACTATTCTCATGATCTTCTTCTTTGTCTTCTTCATTTTTCTCACTTTTTGGGCATTCTGAGATTTCTTTTTTCTCTTGCTTCTTGTTTTTCTAAAACTATTTCAAAAGCTTTTTTCACTGCTTTATTAATTTTTTCTTTGAGATCATCTTTTTTCTTTTTCTTAATAACAATTTTCTTTTTTCTTCTAGAGGAATTCCCTTCTTCATTTTTTGACTGGTCTTGAAATTCTTGAATCTGAGCTAAAAATTTTTCAAGAGAAATAATTTCTTCATTTGGGTCCTGACTGTCTTGAAAAATTATTGGATCAAATTTGTCTTGAGTAAAATTATCTTGACCAATGGCTTTTCCTTTATCTATGCAAGTCTTGACTTGTTGTTCTGCAGATTCTGAACATGATGGACTATATCTGACTAAATAATCAAACTTTCCACTAGGCTGACCTAAAGTGTCCCAAATCTGTTTATCTTGATCTGTAGCCAACTTTTCAGTTGGCTGAGTCTGGTTAGTAGGAGAATCAACAGCCTCCTGTGTCTGTTGAACTTTTGGTAAGTTCATAACCATCAACGGGTTTGATGTGTCTTTACCAGCTACCGTTTGAACTGGAATAGCTATGGACTTCTTAGGTTCCATAGTACCTTTAGGATATTGGACTTTTAATTCCATAATTTCTTTTTCTAGCTGAGTAATCTTTTTCTGAAGTTGAGTTCTTTCTGAAATAAGATTCTGATTGGCTTCATTCACAACTTTAAAATTTCTCTGCATACATTCACAATGTTGGCAGAAAATACTCCGATCTTTGCTGGGTGAAAAGTCTAGAGGGGGATCTGAATAATTTTTTAAAGAAGGAGAAATATAAAAATTTATCCCAATATTCTGTCTAGCTGCTTCAACTGCTTCTTTGAAATTAGTAAAACCTTTATATAAAGGATCTGGAAAATCTTTAATACAGTCTAAAACTTCTAACCATGAATGGAAAATTCCTGGATTTTTACCTTTTACTACAACATAAAATTTAAACTTAATTATATTCTGATTAAAATGTTCTGACAATGCATTCATACATGCAAGAAAATACTTTTGGTCTTTTGGATTCTTATTATAAGAAATCCATAAATTATCTAAGATACACTTTTCTTCTTTAGATAATGAAATATGCGGTAAAGCTTTAAATGAAATATTGCTGTTAGGAAACACAAGGAGTTCTTGATTTCCAAACCTTAAACGATCTTGCATAAATGGTCTGTTCTGACTAGAAAAAGTCTGAGGTAAAATTCTTGATGCAAATGAGTTTCCCGGAGGAATCCCTGGTCTTAAAGGCCTGGGCCTTGACATCTGCAAGACATTTTTATGTTAAGTAAAATAATTTTTATCTACTATCATTCTACTTAATATATCTGCTGCTTTATTATCACTACCCTTAATGTGCTCAAATTCTATATTAATTCATGTATTTGTAATTCTATCTATAAAATTTAACCACCTTCGTCTACTACTTCTTTTTGAGTCTATTTTCATTTTATTAATAAAAGAAACTATTGCTATACAGTCTGTTCTTATAGTTATTTCTTTTTTGGAAATAATAAATAATTCAAAACTATCTAATGCATAATTTACTGCTAATAATTCTACATCTATGCTACTTAAATTTCATTTTTCTTTATAATTTCCACTATTATATCTACAAATTTTTTCTGTACTTTTATCAGTATATTTATTAGGTTTGCAAATTAAAATGGCTCCCCATCCTAATATACTTCCATCTGTCTCTATTATCAAGTAATCTGTATCTAATGGCATAGATAATTCTGGCAGATTTCTTATCTTGTTTTTTATTTCTTGTACTAATTTTATATCTTCTTGATTAAAAAATCTTTGTCCTTTTGGTGAAGTTTTTGCATATAATGGTCCTGCAATTTATCCTAAATCTTTTATAAATGGTCTTGCATAATTTACTAATCCTAAAAATTTTTGAATTTGTTTTAATTCTTCTATTTTATCTGAAAATTCTAAAGCTTTTTGAGAAATATGAGGTTGAAGTTTAATTTTACCTTCTCCTATATTAACTCCTAAAAAATCTATGAATTCTTTAAATAAAACCATTTTCTTTTTACTAATAATTAAACCATGCTTAATAAATTCTGAAAAAACAATTTGTAAATGTCCTCTATGTTCTCTCCTATTTTTGCTAAATACTAAAATATCATCTATATAAACTATAACAAATTTATTGTGCTTATTAAAAATATTTTCCATTTTTCTTTGGAAAATACTTGGTGCATTTTTTATTCCAAATGGCATTACTAGCCATTCAAAATGTCCTTCTGAACAGGTAAAAGCTGTCCATTTTATACTGTCTGGATGCATCTTAACTTGCCAAAATCCTGATTTTAAATCAAATTTACTAAAAATCTTACAATCTTGTATTTTATTTATTAAAACTGTTTTGTCTGGTATATTATAAGCATCATCTATAGTATTATCATTTAATCTTTTATAATTAATAACCATTCTGCTTTTTCCTCTTATTATTTCTGAATGTTTTCTTACTATAAAAGCTGCTGACCTATGAGGACTTTCTGACTTTCTAATAACTCCTAACTTTAATAATTCTTCTATATGCATTTTAAAATCTTCTAAATCTAAATTTGTTGCAATAATATTCTTAGTTTTTATTATATATTCTGGGTTTTTGATTTTTAACTCACATAAAATTTTATCTTTTTCCCAATATTTTAAAACATTTTCTCCTAAAATTTCTATTTTTTCTAATCTAGATATTAGATTTTCTATATCTTGTTCTGTTACTAACATATCATATATTTTTTCATTATCAATAAATTCTAAATTTATTTCTTCTTCATTATCTTCAAATTATGTTCCTTCTTCTTCAATTAATTGACATTCTCTTTCTTTTTTACATTCACACTCTTTTTCTTTTTCTTCATGTCCACCATTATATATATATATATATATCTTTTACAATTAAACTAGTGTGTTATGTGTATTAAAAAAAAACGAACCGAATCGAGCCGAGCCGAGCCGAGCTCATGTTGGCCTGGGCGGCTCGGCTCGGCCCATTGCCACCACTACGTTTATGGGGTATTGAGAAAGTGTTTACAATCACGGTTGACAATGCAACTGCAAACGAAACGGTTATTTCTTATCTTAAGAGGAAGATGATTCGTAGGTGTAGTAATGGGTGTGTTTTGGATGGAAAATATTTGCATGTGAGGTGTTGTGCGCATATTGTTAATTTGATTGTATGTAAGGGAATGAAGGAAGCACATACATTAATTGTTAATATTCGCAATGTAGTGAAATATGTTAAATCTTCTCCTGCTAGAGAACAAAAGTTTAAGGAGTGTGTGAGTCAAGAAAAAATTGATTGTAAATCACACGTATTTTTGGATGTATCAACTGTTGACCTATGGTCATACTATATGTTTTGATTATAACAAACAACTCATGTTTATCTTTAACGTTATCTATAAATTGATATATTGGCAAATTGAGTCTAAACGATTGAATGAGCAGTTATCAAGGAAGCTCAAACAAAGTTTGATCAAGCTCATAAGGGAAAAAGCTTTACGTCTCAAAAACAAACACTCGCATCAAATTCATCAAGATAGTGGTGCTCGTATCAAATTCATCAAGATAGTATATCTAGGCCATTTATAACTTGATTGTAGAGGTAAAACATTTTTAATTCTTAGCAATGATACTTAGAGCTCAAGAAATGATTTTTTCACACACTTGACACAAGTTACGTGATAAAAACGGTTGCACAAAATCACGCTCAAAACGAAAGGTTTTTCCTAACATCTCTTATAAACTTTCAAGACAAACTTATATTGAAAAATCGGGAAAAACATTATTTGCAAACCATGATAAAAAGAAAGAGGGGACTTTGTCATCCGGACGTCCGGATGGTGAACCGGACGTCCGGTTCATCAGCAACGGTAACATTTTTTGACCGTTCTGACAAAAGTAACTCTAACGGTAAGTTGATCATCCGGTTCTGAACCGGACGTCCAGTTGATCGTCCGGATGGACAGAGACCTTGACGTTTTGCAACTACTATAAATACCAACTCATCTACTACTTTAAAATAATCTTTTTGAGCATAAAAATCATATACTACTTGAGTCTACTTTTGATCTTACACAATTGCTCTTGAAAAGTCTTTGATCAAAAACTAATTCTTGAAGATCATTCTCACATCAAAGATTTATACACAAAACACTTGAGCTTCGTTCATTGCTATCCATTAAAGTGTTTGCCTACTTCTCCTCTTACACTCAACCTTATATTCATCATTAGTTAAGAAGAGAAGTTTATCGCTTGTAATATTCATTTGTGAATTGTGGGTCGTGTTGATGTCCCGGAAAGCTCAACATTGTAAAATGATCGGTGCTCCTTGGTTGTAAGTCATCGGAAGCGTTGTAAAAGGTTGGATTGCACCACAAGTCAATCAACATAGTGAAAAAGGTCTTGCTCGTGACGGAGAGCTCGGTAACGGGGGACGTAGATCATTGTGTTGGATCGAACCTCCATATCATATCGTTTGCATTCTCTAACTCTTTTACTTAACGCTATTATATTGTGCAAACTTATTTCCCTTACCTATGTATCTATTTGAATTTATATTGGTTTATTATTACTTGTGTGTACATTAGTTTTTAAATCTTATATTACTATCGAAAATGTTTAAAAACCAATTCACCCCCCTCTTGGTTAGCCAATCTTGGGCTTTCATCAACTAGAGGATAAGGATTTTGATGTTCTTAAGTGGTGGAGGTTTAATGAAAATTATTATGGTATTTTGTCCAAACTTGCAAGGGATGTTATGGCAATTCAAGTGTCTACTATAGCTTCAGAAAGTGCTTTTAGTACTGGAGGAAGAATTCTTGATCCCTTTCGTAATTCTTTAACCTTGAGGATGGTGGAAGTCTTGGTGTGCTCTCAAAATTGGCTAAAATAAACTCCGATCATAGAGAGATATTACATGGAGGATATTGAGGAATATACCAAATTGGATAAAGGTAATATAGTTAAAACTATTTCATGAATTATGTTAAATATATGTGTTTTATTTAATTAGTTCTAAATCAATAATGATTTTTGTAGAGTTTTCTGAATTAGAGTTTGAATCAAGTACTACATAGTTTCTTCCTCATTTGTCGTGCCGCAGGTAAGTTGCTCTTTTGAGAAATATGTGAGCTATTAACTATAATAATAATGTTTCTCTCTTAACATTTTCTGTTATTTTGTAGGAGCGATATGCGACAATTGAAGATTATGATATTTTGCTTTATTATTTGTTTTTGAATTTTGGATGATTGTAGTATTTTTATTTTATTTATTAAGTTTAGATTATTGTATATTTTAAATTTTTGGATAAATGTAATATTTTATTTTTATTTTTATTTTTCGTGCTTGGTGGAATTTTTATTATGTTTGATTTTATAAGCAATGCCTTTCTGATTAATTGAGGTGCCTTATTTTCGTTAGTACGATTTTAATTTGTAGGAAAATAATTATTTGGGATGTGAATATTTAACTTCTTCCTAGAAAAATTCAACTTATAAATCCAGTTTCAGTAAAAATTTGTGATTTATTCAATTTTAATTGATTGTGTATGAATGATAAAAATCATTTCATTGAAAATTTGTTTATTGAAATGGAAAAGTATTATTTTAATTCAGACAATTAAAGTTTGGTTTCAAAGATGGTAATATTTTTGTGCAAAAAAAAAAGAGAGGAAAATTGGCCCGATTCAGCTCGAACCGACCCGATTCGGGTTGGGTCTAAGGAATAAGTAATAACCGACATTTTTGGGCCGGGTCGGATTTGGCCAAAAAACCCCGGCCCGATGCCCAGTCCTAGCCCCGCTCTTGTTGCAATGGCTTTTTGTACAGGAATGTTCTTACCACTGTTTATTTCATCTGGAATTTTTGTCATATAAGCATTTTCAATTATAATTTAGATATTTTTTATCCACGTGATTATTCTAAGAGCCTCAACAAAATGATTTGTTCTTCTTAGTGCTTTTGGAATATTTGATGAGGGTTGAAAGTATTTTAGTCAATGAGAGTGAAGAGGATGGAAGATTTAGAAAAATCAACATATGGGGTTGTGATCAGTTGGTTGTGTAAAAAAGGTAATCTTGGGGAGGCTCATAAGACGTTCAACAAAATGCACATGAGAGATATCAAAGCAGATAATGAAACATTGGGGGTCAAAGAAATCAAAGTTTAAAGAACACTCACAAAAAATCCAAGGAGCCACAAAAGGCACATAAAATTTAATGCAAAAATTTGGGGGAGTTTCGATATTAGTGTAACATGGGAAACCTTTAAGTGCTCCTCTTCCATGAATTGATAAACTTGATTATTGAACGGATCAACTTCAAATTATGTTCTCGGCATAAGGCCACATTTAATGAAATCTCGCTTCCTTATTTTTGATTTGTGCTCTTTGTGAATTGTATTGCTTCATAACTTCTGTTTTTAACTTGTGTGTTGTGTTTACAACATTAACTTCAATTTCTATCTATTTTATTTATTAATTACATTATATGTACCATATATGGTTAAAGAAGGCACAAAGATTCTACAAATCAATAAGCCTTTAGTTGACAAAATTATTTTTAAGGTGCCTTTTATTGTTAGAAAAATCTAGTACTTTGAATTTTACGTTCTTTTTAAGTGTCAGAGAGGCTCATAATTAACTCATGACCCTCTCTGGTTTGAGTGTTTGTGACATGTAATGCATTGAATGTGACTCGATGAAATCTATCTATGATTATATCTTTTGTCATTGTAAATTCATGTGTTGTGAATAAGTTTATGTATTCAATAAAATCACATCATAACTACGACCTATTGAATGTGTTATCTGTGTTGTATGTGACTATGTTTAGTTTACCAGTAACTAGTGACCAGGTCTATGCATACTGGTATCCTCTATGACCAGGACTGTGTAAGCTTTTTATTATTTGTGATCAGATCTGTGTTGATTGTGATTGTTTGTGATCATGTGTGTCTTAACTATGACTGTATATGATTAGATATGTTATAATATGGAATGTTTTGTAACCAAGTATGTGTAAGTTGTTATTGATCGTGTTCAGATTCGTCTTCATTATAACTATTTGTGACTAGGTTTATCATAACTTTTATTGTATGTGACTAAGTATTTCTTAAATGTGTCTATTTATGACCAGGTCTTTCTTAAATGTGATTGTATGTGATCTGACCCGTCTTAACTTTGACTATATATGACCAGCATTGTCTTGACTATGTATCTGACCTGTCTTAACTTTGACTATATATGACCAGCATTGTCTTGACTATGTCTGTATGTGACTATGTTTGTGTTAACATTGTTTTGTGATCTAATATGTGAACAATGACTTTTTGACCAATTTTATGTTAAATGTGACTATTTGTGACCTATTATCAATGTAGAATGTGACTAGTGACCAATTATATGTGACTTGTGACCAGTAACTTGGAAGCTGTAACTAAATATATGTTTAGTTTTGACATTTTATTTATCAATCATAGTTTAAATTAATTGGTTACGACTTATTTCTCGATAACAAATAACAAATTTTATAAGTCACAACTTATTTCATGGTGGTCACAAATCGAACATAAGTTATTTGTCGATCACAATTATCAAATTAATTGGTCACGACTTTTTTTCTCAATTATAAATCACAAATTTTATATGTCACAATTTATTTTACGGTCACAAATTATCAAATTAGTTGCCAACTACTAATTTATCAATCATGAAAACATAAATTGTAGGCTACAATTACAAATTTAGTCAAAAATCACACATTTTTTTTATGTCAAATATTATTTATTAGTCTCGATTAATTCGTTTTATTGGTCACAATTACCTAATAATTGATCACAACTGCTCCTTATACTACCCATTTCGCCCCGCGCCGGCGCCCGCACCTCCTCCCACTCCCACTCCCACCACAACATCACACCACCACCATCGCTCCTATTCCCACCACTGGGCACATTACCACCTTTACATCAAATCCTCCACCACCACCACATCCAACCCAACATCACCAACTACACTTTAAATTTGCATCCACCACCTCCAAATGATTCACAAATGCCTTTTCTGCACTAAATTTTTTGACCACCATCAACCACCACAACACCACAACCCGCATCACCGTCACCACTCCCAAACCACATCAAATCCTCCACCACTACTTCTACGTCAAATCCTCCACCACCACAACCACGACATCCTTCAAACCAACATCACCAACTGCACCTCAAATCCGCATCAACCACCACTGAATGATTCAAAAATGCCTTTTATGGACTAAATTTTTTTCGATCGCAATCAACCACCACCTCAACAGTTTCTACCAAAACCAGTGGCAGATAAAGCAAGTAACAAAAACCAATTTCTCAGAGGCCTTAGGAGAATTCAAGACACGCATATCCAACTCCGATTTTATAGCTGTGTCGTTGTAACAAGCCGATGCATACTCTGCTTTAGATATCTTACACAAGTGGACAGCGCCGCTGGACGCAGTTGATGAAAGTTTTGAAATCTTGTCGTGTCCAATTGGATGCGATCAATTGATAGACTTGTGAAGACAAAGAAGATGAAGCCCATAGCAGATCTACAACAAGAAATGCGCAAGTCCATCAAACACGAATTTGGTGGCTTTGTGCTTCACAAAAGCTGCCTTTCCCAACCTCATCTCAGCACATTCATTCCCTTGTAGTTTAATAAAAATATAATTAACACCTGACTTTTGAATAAAATTAGTTAAAACTTGATAATTGATAATGTAATTTTTAATCCATGTTTTCTAGTAATTTCATCAAGCGGAATTCAGGCCAGGCATTGAGGGCAATTTTAGTTGGGCTGGCCCAGTCAAACCAGAACACTGTTTGGTATTTGGGTTCGCATTGGAGCTACAAACCTCCCTTTTAGGTGGTGACTGGACCTGCTGGAAATAGGGGTACTTACAAAAATACCCTTAAAATTAGGAATGTTGTGAAAAATCATGTGAAACATTTTTAGGAAGTAAAAAATACTCTGTAAAATAAAAAAAGTGACAAATGTTACTTTTTTTTATAAAAATTGTCACTTTTTTGCCTTTTTAAAAAAAGTGATACAAACTTAAAAAAAGTGATAAAACTAAAAAAAATTGACATTCAAAAAGTGATGCAAAACTAAAAAAAGTGACACTCAAAAAAAAGTGACACATACTAAATAGTGACACAAACTCAAAAAAGTGACACACACATACTAAAAATGACACAAAATTAAAAAAAAAAAAGTGACAAATAACACAATTTTACCACATTTAACTTTAGGAAGATAGAAGACAAAAAAACTTGTCAAATTTTGTCAATAAAAAAGCTTCCACCATTTGGACATTTCATCAAACACATGGTGGACATATTTGAAAACATCATTGAATAACATAAACTCAAAAAAAAAAGTGACAAAACTCAAAACAAAGTGACAAAACTAAAAAAAAAAAAAGTGACGCACATACCAGAACGGTTCCATAATTATATTTGGACCCGAATGTTTCATTTATTAAATGGATACTTACAAAATACCTTTAAAATTTGAAGTGTTTTGAAAAAACATATGAAAGATTTTTAGAAAGTAAAAAATATTGTGTGTAAAATGAAAAGGTGACACAGTGTCACTTTTTATATAAAAATTGTCACTTTTTTTAAAAAAAAAAAGTAACACAAACTCAAAAAGTGACAAAATTCAAAAAAAGTGACAAAATACTAATCAAAATCTATGTTATTCAAAAAAGTGACAGAAATTTTTAAAAAGTAACAAACAGTAAAAAGTGAAAAAAATTTAGAAAAGTGGCAGAAAAAAGTGAAACACTCAAAAAAGTTACAAACACACAAAAAAATTGATAAAATTGTCACTTTTTTTAAAAGAAAGTGACACAACGTATCTTTTAAAAGTTTAGTGTCACAAGTGAAATGAAGATATTACAGCAATGCAGCCCCTTAACTATGCCAACTGCAATTCGACTCCGTAATTCCCAAACACTACTGTGCTAGTGTAGCCACGGATAGCCAGAGAGAGAGAGAGGTAAAATTTATATGCTAGTTAATAAATTTACTTTATCGAATATTTGTCACTTTGTTTGGAATAGAAAAGTGATAGAATTATATTCTCATTGCAGCAAACACTTTGAATGCATCAATTGAATTGAATCAAAGAATTATAAATTGAATGCAAGATTAAAATAAGGTTTGAATTCGTATATTTAAATTTTCAAAAACACAGACTTATATATCTAATTAATTGCTCTAATAAGATATCGCGACTTTTTCAGGAAAAAGCGACAAAATATAACTTTTCACATTTTCATTTTTGCAAACACCTTGAATGCATCAACTGAATCCAGGAGTAGCATCCCCAACACACAGGCCACTGTTTCCACCATCTCTACAATTTTAATTGTAAACTCCACCACCTTCAAACACCCCAACCATAACAGCCTTTGAACAACAACAAGCACAAAGAAAAATCCAATCGATAGTAAATAGTTTTCTTGATTTCTTTTTGTACATCAGTAAAAAAAAAATGTAGAAATGTTATGTCTTAGTTATTGATTTTGGTCTTGATAGTTACAATTTGAAAAAAAAAATCACAGCAAAATAGAATCCAGTTCTCGTTCACAACAAAGTATTATAATGCAAATCTTGTTGGGGAATTAATTGAACCATCTTAAATTGATAGAATTGAGGAACTAATTGAACAAAAAAAACAAAACACAAAACAAAACACAAAAAATCTATAATTTTTGTTCAGATTTGGGGAAGAAAACAAATTGAATGGTGAACATAAAATATTTTTTCTCGTCCGATTTTGAATGTCGAACAGTAGATTTAACTATGTTCACCATAGATCTGTCAATATTAGGGCGAAACACAATGAAGATAGAGCACAAAATCATCCAAAATTGCAGGATTAGAGTGTAGCGAAGTTGGCCGAGTCATGGATGGGAGGAGCACAGTTGATAAGGAGGGTTTCTCTTTGGAAATTTTATGGAATGTAGAATCTAATTTGAGCTTTATGTTTTGGAAGTTTACAGCGTATTAATTACGTGTTTAAATGTTTTAATTAGTTAATACGGTAGTATTCAAAATTCTTAATTTTGGGGAGTAGTGGACCTAATTTCCCCCTGGAAATATAAGACCTAAGCCTAAAACTTCTATGAAGAGTTTAGAAACTTGTTCTGCCGTTAAAAAGTTCAAATCCTATCAAAAGCAGAGAAATCCAAAGAGGAAATTACAGCTAGAATGGGCTTTAAATTTCCATTTTTATAAATCAAGAATCAAGTATAATAATACAGAAATCAAATTTTAATTAATAATTCATATTTAAATATTATAAATTAAACCCTAATTCATTTCTATTCCCAGTCTCTCTCTATTTATCATCCCACTTTATCCACATTTCTCTTTACCCACCGGCCGAAACCGCCGCCTTGCCCAATTACTTCTCCCATGACTTGTGCCACTACTCTGTGGAGCAGTGGATGTCTGTGGCAGTGGTAGTAGCGCCACCCCCTGAAAGAGAATCTTTGGCGCAACAGCGTTACAATGGTCAGCTACCACCCCACACTGGTCAGAATATTGTTCGTGAAATTGATCCCAAAATTGACTACGGCGGATGAAGAAGATTGCTAGTGAAATTGATCCCAAAAACACGATGTTGGTGGTTGAGAACGATGAAGATGCTGAGTAATTAGGGTTTTTGTTTTCGATGTGCCTTCTTTCTCTTCTCTCTCTTTGACAGAGCTGCGTTTTGGTTGTAGTGGTGGCGTAGGCGCAGGGTTTTTGTTATACTGGAGACATTCAAAGGAGTACGAAGCTAAGGATTTCATCAAATTCTAGAGTTCCTTTTCTTTCTCTCAATTTCTTTAGTTGCAGGACGTTGGATTTGAATAATTGGACATAGTCATTGAATTTTTTATATGATTTGATCATGGTTGTATTGAATTTTATTGTCAATTGCAATTTGGTGATTTTGGTGTTCATTTTTGCAATTTACTGGCCATAAATTTCATGCTTAAGATATTGAATCAACTAACGAAAGTTGAAGTTCAATATTAGTTAGTGAATTTATCAAACATTGGTAGTGTAGTTTAGAAATAAATAGGGGTACTTACAAAAATACCCTTAAAATTAGAGACATTTTGAAAAATAATATGAAAGATTTTTAGGAAGTAAAAAATACTATGTAAAATGAAAAAGTGACACAATGTCACCTTTTGTTTTAATAAAAATTGTCACTTTTTTACTTTTTTAAAAAAAGTGGCAAACTCAAAAAAGTGACCAAAAAAAAATAAAAAAAATTGACACTCTCAAAAAGTGACATCAAAATTGCATCATCCATTTGTGCAGCACAAATAATCATGTTCTTAAAATAATTAGCATGTATCGGCCAATCCACATGCTGATTACGTTAGGAAAATATAATATATTATTTCATTTTTTTTTATTTTCTTAAAAAGTGACAAAAACTTAAAAGGTGACTAAAAACAATTAAAACAAATTGACAAAACTTAAAAAAGTGACGGGTAACTTTGCCATCCCTAGATGTTAATGCATAAAATTAAGTAAATGACATTTTGACACAATCTCACCTTTATAAAAAGGTAATTTTGTTAGTAAAAAAAAGTGACCAAAAAACCAAAAAAGTAATAGAAAATAGTGATACACACTATAAAAAGTGACCGAAACTCAAAAAAAGTGACACAATGTCGCTTTTTATAGTAAAGTATTACTTTTTTTTTTTTTTATTAAAAATGACATATAATCTCACTTTTATTAAAAGTCATGTTTGTTATTAAAAAAAGTAACAAATTTTTAAAAAGTGATAGGAAAAAGTGACAAACAATAAAAAAATGTGATACAAAAAAGTGACAAACACTAAAAAAGTTACATGAATTAAAAAAACAAAAGTGACAAAAGTAAAAATGTGTTTCCAAAACACAACTTCAGGCCAATTTTGGAGGCACACACTTTACACACTTAACCATCTCCACCTTGCCACCAAGAATCACTCATCTAGTGCAAATTTGAGCATCGCTAATAGTTTTAACTTCGTTTGCTCTCTGTACCTATACATCAATTCAAAAAATTAACAAATAATAACTTCAATAAATTTTAAAATTTACTTGGATTAGAGATATTACTTCAATTCCCATATCAAAAGAATTACACTGAGTTGCAATTTTCCTTATTTCAATTATCCCCTCATCAAGCCATTGCATTCTTCTAAATTCAGTTACCTGCTTTCCAGGATTGGAATCTCCAACGAGAGCTCCATCTCCTTGGATGAAGATATTACATTAGTTATTTTAATTATGGACCTTGCTTTGGGCAAGTGTATAACAGTTCTTTGTTGTAGTTAAATCATCTTTCTAAATGCAATTTTTTCTACATAGTCAAGCATCTACAAGTGAGAAAATTCAACTTAAACCTGTAAAGTAAAACAACCCCAAAAATCTCTCCACTTATCAACATAACCATATCATCTTCAAGCTCCTCCTTTTGCAGCCTCGACACAACGGCCATGAAAACATGAGCATTAGGAGGGTGGGGGGGGGGGGGGGTCTTTTTCCAATCAATCATAGCATGGGCAAGTGATGCACTTTTGAAATTTGAAGAGGATGGGAAGTTGGACTGTAAATTACCCGAGAGTATCCGAAAACCTGTGCTTAGTGACCAACCTTCAAATGGTACCAGGCTGCCAAGGAAAATGGGTTGTAAACATGTGATTGACGGTTGAAAAAGCTTGGAATCATCAACATTTTGCAATTTCACTGTGATTTTGTATATATTTTGCAAGAAGTTGACGATTTTGAATGGATGAAATGGTGCTCGCTGATTATAATAGGGTTGATAAGATATATTGGCGAGTTTTGTAAGTTTTGGAGGTTTTACAACGTATTAATTACGGTTCTTAAGTGATTTAATTAGTTATTAAGTATTTATCAAATCAGTTAATTTTTTAGGGTATTGGACACACCATTGAATCAGGGGCGGAGCCAGCCCAGGTCTAATGTGGGCACAGACCCACACTGAACTTCTGAGCCAAACCCCTGGCCTAGAACCTTTGTTTTTTTTTTTTTTTTTAAAGAGAAAGTTACACTAAACAAGGTGTTTAGTTTTAACTTTCTAAAAATCAAGTTTTTGCTTTATTTAATCAAAAATCAGGTTTTAATTTCACAATTAATATTAATAATAATATTTTAAATTAAATTAATCTATATACTCACCCCACTACTTATCCCACCAACTTTATTTTAAATATAACATCCTATCCTATCCAAACTCTAATCCATTTCATATCTACTCCCTCTCTCACCCGCCGTTGCCACTGCCACCGATCGCCTGTCTCTTCCCCTCCCCCTCCCTCATTTTCCCTTTTCAGCTCCCCCTCCCCCTGCTGTGGCAGCAGCGTCACTGTTGCCGACAGCAGCGATTCGCAGCAACGAAGCCCGCCGCCGTCGGTCCTCCCTCATTTCGCCTCCCCCTCCCTCCCTCCCTTCCCCTTCTCCTTCTCCGCTCCTTTCCTTCCCCTCCATCTGCTGCGGCAACAACATTGCTGCTACCAACAGCAGCGATTCGCAACAGCTTCGCTGTGACGCTGCTGCCGATTCAACAACATCACAGGAGCATGAGCTTTTTTGGAATTATTTTTTATTTTGAATTTCTCTTCATTCTCAGATCTGATTTGCACAATGTGATGGGTTTTTGAAAATGAAAATAGTGATTTGCACATTTTACAAATGGTGGTGCAGTGATTTTTTGATTTTGTGGTGGTGTCTGTGACCTAAATATTGAACTATGGTGATTTTTTTTGTGTATGTGACCAAGCTATTGAACTGTGGTGGTTTTTTTTGTGTCTGTGACCATGTTATTGAACATGTGGTGAGTTTTTTTGGTATCTGTAACCCAGCTATTGAACTGTAATGATTTTTTTAGTGTTTGTGATCTAGTTATTGAACTGTTGTGGGTTTTTTTGGTGTCTGTGACCTAGCTGAACCGATTTTTTGGTGTCTGTGACTTAGTTATTGAGCTGTGACTTACAAATTTGAAAATACGTGATATGTGACATATAATTTTTTTGATCTGTGACCAACAAATTTTCTTAACCTGTGATCAATAAAAAATCTGTGACCTATAAATTTTTTTCATTTGTGCCTCAAACTAATCTGTGACCTTGGAATCAAAGCAGTCACCGGAATTATGCGGCGGCCAAAGGTCACCGGAAAATAGTCGTCGGAATTAAGTGTGGCCGGAGAACGGTCGCCGATCACCGGAGCGATGGAGGTGGGGTGGGTTGGGGTGGGTGGGTCAATTATATTATATTACAATTAAATATTTAATTTTATAGATTAATTGTAAAATATAATTAATTAATTCATGGAAAAAACCTGAATTTTGCAAATTTAAACATTATGACCTGATTTTTGATTTCGTTAAAGTAAATCCATGAACCATGCATTTTTCCCTTTTTAAAGTAATATGCTAACTTTGAGCCCAAGAGTGAAGCCCAATCCAAAAAATAATTAAAAACATTTGCGGCAACTCCATCCAACCTCCATTTTAATTCCATTCCAGGCTCCATACTGCCTCTGCGTCTCCTCCAGCCTCCAGCCTCCATGGGCTCCATCTCTGCCATTGTGACCTACATTCAAGAATTCCATGGAGTATAATGAATTTATATTGATTTCTATGATCACGACAGTAGATGTAGGATTAATATAAATATAGGTGTTATTCCTTGAAAGAGGAAATCACATAAAAAGGGAATTCGACCATCATAATTAGCAAAACACTAATGCAAACAATCAGGTTAAAAATCATTGAAGGAACTCAATAGATGAAATCCAAATCCTAGAAACCTTCATGTTTGATTTCTTTTTCGAGGTTAAGAATTTGCATAAGTTACATCAACTTGGGATTATCTAAATAATATAGGAAATTTTATATATTGGTACTTGAATCTTCTCCCTGTGGAAACGATACTCATTCAGCCCTATTCTATTTGTCACGATCCATTCACTTGTGGTAGAATTTATGCTTCATCAGGTTTTTGGCGCCGTTGTCGGGGATGATTGTTTTAAATATCAATACAAATAGTGTCCTGTATTAATTTAGATTTTATTGTTCAGTTTTGTTATTCTTTTATTTTGCGTTTCTTTTTCTCATTGGCTTCTTCGCCCCTCTATTGGGCTCCCTCCAGCAGTTTTGTTATTCTTTTATTTTGTTCAGTTTGCCTATATTTATATCTATATTATTTTGTTATTACTATTCATTTGGAAAATTCTGGTTGAATCAGGTAGCAAGCCTTTACTTGTTTCGAAGGAAATGAAGAGCTGAGCAAAACCAGTCACTGACCCCATCCTGTGGAGGCCAAATTTCATCATTTTCTTGGGTTTCTGGGCTTTTTTTTTTGGTTTGGTTTCTGTTTGTCAATTTAGTTTTCTGTATTTGGTGCATGCAACGTACCTGTAAGCTAACTAAGCTTTTTGATCCCGAAATTGAGAGAACCTTACGTGCAATAAGGAGAAAACAAATATTGGAGCTTAAGCAACAACAAGCAGTAGTCATGGAAAATAACCAAAATCAGAGGGTGATGTGTGACTATTCTGTGCTGAATGTTAATGGTGCCCAACCCAGCATTGTGAGACCTACAGTCAATGCTAATAACTTTGAGATAAAGCCTGGTATCATCCACATGGTGCAGCAAGAACAGTTTGGTGGAGGACTTCAGTAAGATCCAATTTCACACCTTCCCAATTTTTTAGAAATTTGTGATACAATCAAGTTGAATGGAGTTAGTGATGATGCTATTGACTATTCTGTGCTGAATGTTAATGGTGCCCGACCCAGCATTGTGAGACCTACAGTCAATGCTAATAACTTTGAGATAAAGCCTGGTATCATCCACATGGTGCAGCAAGAACAGTTTGGTGGAGGACTTCAGTAAGATCCAATTTCACACCTTCCCAATTTTTTAGAAATTTGTGATACAATCAAGTTGAATGGAGTTAGTGATGATGCTATTAAGGATAAGGCCAAGGGCTAGTTGAATTCTAAAGCTCCTAACTCTTTCTCCACCTGGAATGTATTGTTGTCACAAGCTTTTCTGAGTAAGTATTTTCCCCAGGTAAGACTGCCAAAATTAGAAATGGTATTACCAGTTTTGTTCAGTTTGATGGTGAACCTTTGTATGAAGCTTGGGAGAGGTTTAGAGATTTGTCAAGGAAGTGGCCACATCATGGTCTTCCTGATGGGCTGATTGTAGAAACTTTTTATAATGGATTGACACATTCAGTCAGGATTACCATAGATGTAGGTGCAGGTCAGCAGGTGGTACTTTAATGAATAAGTCAACAGAAGAGGCAATTGAGTTGTTAGAAGAAATGGCCTCCAACAATTATCACTGGTCTAATGAAAGAGGTATGCTTAAGAAAGTTCCAGGTATGTATGATGTAGATGACATAAACATGTTGAATGCCAAGGTTGATTCTCTGGTAAAAATGTTCGGTAAGCTGGGTAATGTAACTTCTGCTTCAAATCCTATATTGAGCCGTGATTGGTATGGAAGAGCTTATGTGAGTTCTGATTATATCCAGTTAGAGCAAGCCCAATTTGTGTCTAATTTTAACAAGCAGCAGCAAAACCACCCTTATTCTAATGCATACAACCCAGGCTGGAGGAATCATCCCAACTTTTCATAGTAAGATCACGGTAACAAAGGTAGCAGTTTTAGACCTTTCCATTGTCCTGGTTTCAAACAAGAACATCCCAGTCAGACAGTAAGCAGCCTTGGGAGATAGCTATTGAGAAGTTAGCCAGTGCTAGTTCAGAGAGATTTGAGAGATTGAAGCAAAGGTTGACCAGTTGACGAATTTTCAATAAAAATGCGGAGATCCAATTGGGGCAGTTAGCCAATTCCATCAATTCTTGTGGCCCGGGCAATTTGTCTAGTAAGACAGAGGTCAATCTGAAGGAGTATTGCAAGGTAGTCACCTTAAGAAGTGGTAAGCAACTTGGTCAGGTAAGTGGTGAAAATGTAGTTGACAATGAAATAGACCAAGAAGAGGTGAGTAAGAAGGTAGGTGAAGAAATTGAGGACCTAACTAAGATACCATCTCCACAGCCACCAGTCGAACCTTATATCCCTCCAAATCCTTTTCCTCAAAGGCTTAAACAGAATAAAATTGATCAACAGTTTGAGAAATTTTTAAAAGTTTTTAGGCAGCTTCACACTAATATTCCCTTTGCAGATGCCTTAGCACAGGTCCCTGCCTATACAAAGTTCCTAAAAGATATTATGTCTAAGAAGAGGAAATTGGAGGATTTCGAGACCATTGCCTTAACAGAGGAATGTAGTGCTATTATCCAAAATAAGCTTCCACCAATCTAGGGAGTTTTTCTATCCCTTGTACTATAGGTGATGTTAATTTTTCTAAAGCTTTTTGTGATTTAGGTGCTAGTGTTGAAGCCTACTACTATCTCTTTGCAACTAGCTGATCGATCGGTGAAATATCCTTTGGGTGTTCTTTAGAATGTACCGATCAAGCTAAAGAGGTTTATCATTCCAGTTGATTTTATTGTGTTAGAGATGGTAGAAGACAACGAGATCCCTATAATTTTAGGTTGGCCCTTTCTAGCCACAGCTGGAGCTGTTATAGATGTTAAAAATGGTAGGTTGACTTTGAAGGTTGGTGAAGAAGAGGTAGAATTTAATTTATTTGAAGTTGCCAATACCCTTCTTTTACTGATCATGTTTTTCGAATTGATGTTGCGGATGAGTCGACCAGAGAGACTTCTAGGTTTGAAAATACCAAAGAACCTCTTGAGATTTGTTTAGTGAGTGCAGGGACAAGTAAAGATGACAATTTGGAGGTTGTAGAATTTGCATGTGCAGAAGAGGCTACATGTCCTAAGCTGAAGCAAAGAAGTATTCATTTTGAAGATATAGGCAAAGGTAAGAAATTCCCTCCCGCTTCAAATGTGCAAGCACCAGTTCTAGGGTTGAAGCTACTACTCTCACATCTGAGGAATGCATTTTTGGGTGAATATAATATTTTGCCTATGATTTTGAGTGCCTCATTGGGTGATGATCAACTTGACAAATTGAAACGTATTTTAAGATTGAGGAAAAAAAGCCATAGGATGGACTATATCAGCTCTTAGAAGAATTAGCCTTTCACTGTGCATGTATAGAATTTTAATGCATGATAACTATAAAACTGTTGTTGAAAATCACACAAGGTTAAATCCTAACTTGAAAGTAGTAGTTAGGGCTGGAGTTCGTATGTAGCACCCCGAGTTCTGTTAACTCGGATTGCCACGTCATCGTCTTTTGCCCTAATTTAATAATAAAAAAATTGCGAAAGTAACCTAATTTTTAAAATCACATTTGTAATTGAAAACTTCGTCGGCAAGAAAACTCATAGGATAATTATTTTAAAATTTAAATATCATGTTTTTGGAATAGCGGAAACGACAAATACGTTAACAATGTTCAAATACATAAATTTCAAAATTTAATAATTGCGGTAATCAAATTTTATGCCACCACTGCCCATCAATCATGATCGCCTCCGAAGTCGGCAAATATTGTTAAAATAACAGAGTGAGTATTTCGAATAAATACTCAGTAGACTCATCGCCGATAATTAATTTACAGAATAATTGAATACACACTTATGTAATATACAACGTGATATCATCATCTTCTTTGGCTCATTTTCTTGAAAATCATAGGCTCTTTAAAATCATAAGGTGTGGGTAGTCTTTCTTTCTCGTGCATATAAAGTACATAAGTTATGCATAACATTCTCATCTTATCTCATAAGAGATTCTCGTCTTTCTCACGCATTTAAGCATATAAATTATGACAAGCATAACAATATCATATATCTCATATGACATATTCTCATCTTATGCATTAAAGTATATAAATCACGTAAATTCACATAAAACATGTAATTATAATTTAAACTAATTAATGATGGCGAGTCTACTTCAATATCTCGAGTTGCGTGCAAAAATGAAGTGGAAGGTGATCTCAAGCTCTTAATCGTTCGTACGTTTCGTCTAACCAAAATAGAAAATAACTTTTGAACTAGTATTTCGAAACTTAAAAGTTTTAGCGTGATAAAATAAAATTTAAGGGCTTAATTGAAAATTATCGAAATTGAAATAAATGGCTTAAAATGATAAAATAAAGTTTAGGGCTAAATTGGAAATTTATTAAAGCTGAAAATAAAAGTTTAAGGGCTGAAATAGAAATTTTTGAAAGTTAGAGACTAAACTGTAAATTTATTAAAACTGAAAATAAAGACTAAAAGCTGAAATAATAACTTTTAGAAGTTTAGGGACTAAACTGTAAATACAATAAAACTGAAAATAGAACTAAAGGGCTGAAATTGCACATTTTATAAATTAATGACTCAATTGGAAATCTACTAAAACTGAAAATAAAATATTAAGGGCTGAAATAATAATTTCTAAACTTAGGGACTAAATTGAAATTAATTAAAACTGAAAATAAGAATTCTAGGACTGAAACATTGACTTTTAAAGATTTTGAGACTAAAATGAAAATTTTATGAAACTGTAATTTAGATGGATAAAACTTAAAAATCGAAAATGAAACTTTCTAAACTATGTGACTAAACTGAATAACTTTTAAAACTGAAAATGAGAAATTTAAGGACTGAAATTGAAACACTTAAAACTTAAGGGCTAAAATAAATCAATTTAAAAACTTGGGGCTCAAAAGACAATTTTCAAAAATAAAAAATAATTAAAAAAAAGTCTCATTCTCTCTCTCTCTCTCTCTCTCTCTCTCTCTCTCTCTCTCACACACACACACACACACACACATTACAAAGAGAGAGAGGCGACAGGTGAGGGAAGGGTGAAGTCCCTTCCCCCGATTCCATCACCACCGACCGGCGGGTCAGTGGCAGCGCCGACAGTTAGGTAAGTAGGGGTGGGGTTTTTCTTGTTTTGGCGCACAACCGAAGCAAAATCGAGGTTTGGAGTTCGATTTTTCTTGGGCTTCGTGGCGGCATTCGACTGGAAATGGCCGGAATACAAGGTAAGGATATGGGTGTTGTGATTTTCTTGGGTTTTTGGGCTGCTTTGGTGTCGATTTGGGTTGAAGGTTGGTCTCAGTTTTTGTGGCTCTAACTCGTTTGGTTCGAGCTAGTTTTGATGTTCTTTTGATTTGGGTGTTGAAGCTTGACTATGGTGTTGGTGGTTTGGTGGTTTCGTGTTGGGAGTGAGTTGGGGTTCAGTTTTAGGCTATTGGCCGTGAGTTGGTGGAGTCACGATTTTGGGTTGCAGTAGTTGGAGCTTGGTTGGTGAATGGTGTTGTTGGTCTGAGTAGCTTCGTGTGTGTTGGTTTGGTGGTGGTGTTGGATTGGTCTCGTGAGTGTGGGGTAGTGACTGGTGGTGTTGGTGGCGTGTGAAATGGTGGTGACTGGTTGCATATTTGCAGTGAGTTCGAATGGTGGTTTGGGGGTGGGAGGAAGTGAGGTTGGTGGTGGTGAATGGTGAACTGCATTGTGTATCTTTGTGAATTCACTATTGATGCTAGAAATGGAGTTTCTAGCATCAATAGTGTCTCATAGTGAAATGAGACAGTTTGAGGGAGAGAACGTCTCTTACCAGCTGTGTGAATAGTGAATGGGAGTGCTAGTGAGATATATGAATAATGACAATTATGGTACAAATCCCTATGAAGCTAATTAAGCCAAAAGTCTGGGCTGTAAGGGATTTTCCAGTTGGGTTTGAGTAAAATTGGGCTAATTGAATTGGGATTTGACTAATAAAATTGGACCTTAAAGTATAAAGTATTGGACTATGAATATTGAGCTCTAAATATTGGACTTGAAATTATTAAAATTGGATTTAAATAAAATAAATCGGAATTGATAATAAAATTATTATTCGGGATTGAATTCGATCGAATAGATTTGAATTCGTTTTTATAACGGTTAGACAAACGCACTTTCTCTTTAAAATTAGGGTTAAAGTTTAGCGACACGTTTTTCAAGAAAATTAATTTTATATTAATTAAAAGTTCTCGATCGCTACATCTTAAATGGTTAGATGCAGGAATTATTTATCATTTATCTGATAGTTCACGGATCAGTCCAGCGCATAATGAAAATACTGAATTAATTCCCACTAGGACGGTAACTAGGTGGAGAGTTTGCATAGATTATATGAAACTTAATAGGGTTACCTGTAAAGATCATTTTCCTTCACCTTTTCTTGATCAGGTGCTTGAGAGATTTGCTGGGAATGCATATTACTGTTTTCTAGATAGTTGTTCAGGGTATATACAGATTCCTGTATCCCCCGAAGACCAAGAAAAGACTACCTTCACTTGTCCTTATGGTATTTTTGCATTTCATAGGATGCCTTTTGGGTTGTGTAATGCACCTGCTACATTCTAACGTTTCACGATGTCTATTTTCTTCGATTTTGTTAAAAAGATCATGGAGATTTCGATGGATGATTTTTCTATTTTTGGCTATTCTTTTGATAGTTATTTGTATAACTTGTCTCGCGTTTTGCAACATTGTGAGGAGACCAATTTGTTTTTAAATTGTCTAGATTAGAGGGGCGGTCAAGAGTAGATGAGTCCATTAATGAAAACTTTCCAGGAGAGCAGTTGTTAGCAGTTTCAGTCATTCCTTGGTATGTTGATTTCGTGAACTATTTTGTGAGTGACATTGTTCCCCATGATTTAAGCTATCATCAGAAAAAGTTTTTGAGGGATGTGAAGCATTATTTTAGGGAAGAACCACTACCCAAATTTGTACATCTACCACACCGCCGTTTGCACCCTACAACTACCATCCACTATAACCAACCAAGAGGTCAAATATTGATTCTCGTACCACTACGCAATAGCAACTCGTTTTCACAACATCCCCTCCCACCCCTACCATCTCCGACAACTATAGAGAGAGAGACAAAAAAGTGGAGGTCATTTAGCCCCCCCCACCTCCAGAAATAGTACACATATCCATCGTCGCATCAACAACACTAGTACCATCGCATTCCCAGCAGTATTTCAGACTTGCACCACTACCACAAGCCAACGACGCATTACCACCGTACGTAGATCTAAACATCGCACAAGTACAGGTGCAGATCTGCACCACCATATTGCCACCAACAATAGCACCATCACACAACAACTGCCACTGCAACAAGCTCAAATATCGATCACAGCTAAATAATGTATATTTAGTTGATTGATGCTTATTTAATTGATTACTTTAGTAGATTACAGTCTACAGATTATGTTTACTTAGTTATATGTACTGAATACACTATAATTTAGTAAATTATTTTTTTATACATAATAACTCTTATAATTACTAGTCTTTTGCCAGTGCGATGTATGGACTGTATTATTTTTAAGGTTTGCATTATGGATAAACCTACCTATACTACCTATATTGCACATCCATTAAAGAACAACAGAAAGAACCACAACTTCAAAACTCGACACAGCAAATTCCAACAAAAAAAAATAAAAAAATAAAAAAATGAAGCACCAATAATCATGTGATCAATGTTAAGCGGCAAAGACAGCTTTGATAATGAATCTACTTCTTTTGTGAGGATTTGAATAAATGTGGAACAAATAACACGATCAACATTAAAAAAGTTGTCGGGCATAGAGGAACTTGAAAGCACAAAGCCTATAAAAAGATGGCTCAATAACAAATGACGATCTTCAAAAACAGCTTTCATCTAGAAAAACAAAGTGTGAACTATCCTAAAGGATTCAGTATTTCCTACTCCATTCTACATTACAATGAAATCTTACATTTCCCGTTAAAAGAAGCCAAAGGAGGCCCTCAAGCATTGGTTCTCCATAGGCTTTGCTACAGGTAATACCTTATGGTATTTAGGAATGAATTAATCTATTTGTACCTAATTTTTTACATAATATTTGCTCGAATTGACCCCAGGCGCCCCCCGAATAAGAGGCCGCCACTTGTCAATTCGGACAAATATTATGTAAAAGGTTCGGTACACGTAGCATAACCGTTTAGAAATAGACTAACACCAGAAGTGAATTCCCTAAGAGAAAATTGAGGAAAAAACAAAAAATAGAAAGTAAATATTACACAACCTCAATTTTTAGACACTCGGGATAATTTTGCATGAGACGTATCCACTAACTGCACAATTATCTCATTAAAAGTTCAAAGTGACACAAGAGATGCGTATCTCTTCTGAAACATGTAATGAGATTTCCCATAATAATTGTGTCATTCCTCTCATTCCACCAAGAACATTTCAGAAAGTATATATGTAGAGCAATCAATGCCTCCATTAACTATTTTTGGTAAATGCATGACAAAAGTGTAGATGTATTCCAATTATCCATTTTATTAGCCAGACTAGAGTCGAAATGGAAGAGAAAGTATACCATATCAACAGCTATGTTCTCCAATTGAACCTTTCCATTGATATCAAGATCAATTGTGAAGCAAACTAATGGCTAAATATTAAATGAAATACACATTCGAGAAAAAAACTGAAGAAACTATAAGTAGAAAACAAAATGTCTTATCATCAGTAATATGCCATAATACTAAAAATGGCATTGTCATGTATCAACCTAATGGAAATTTGAGGACAAACCTAAGTCTGTGTTATGATAATCTAACAATTTGTTTGCCAAAACTATTAATTTAAGAAGAAAAGAAAAACTCCTTGATGTCAAATACTTCCTAAAAGTGAAACTGAGTAATTAGATAACTAATGGACATCATAAACCGAAACAAATTGTGGAATATAACTGAATATAATCAACTATATTGGGAAAAATGATTTTTTTTTTTACTAATTTTTCATTTTTTTTTTTTAGTTTTTTTGCCTATGCTACTTAAACAACTACAATTCTTTTATTCATAATCATCACTAACATACAAAAAGATAATTTTTCAACTCGACTGAAGTCAAATTAAAAACCTATAATTAAAGTCTTCATTTTTTTTTTTTTTTTTTTTTTTTGTAAATTTCAAAAACATGGGGAAAAAATTCAGCACTAGTGGCGCCGGAGATGTAGACGTTGACTTTGATTTGGGTGAAGGTGGAGGTTGGATGAAAAAGATAAACGTTTAGTTTTAATTATTTTTTGACGTGGGTAAGGTTTGTTTGCGTGAGTTGGCGTCCGCGTGTCCAATTTGTTTGATACGTGGACAATTTTAACGACCAAGTCAATATTCCGTCTTCTACATAGACACAATCACAGATGAAATCCATCTAGTGACCATTTTAGTGCAACAGACTTAAGTTCAATGACCATTGACAATGTTTGTCAAGTTGGGTGAGCAAGTCGTAATGAAGTATATAATTTAGTGGCTAATGAAATATTTAACTCTAAAATAAAAAAAAATACTCGAGACAAATTTTGCTACATGTACTTAAATATTTTCATAAGAGACTACGTAATGTCACATATCATGTCACGTATCAGTGCACCATTTGACAGTTTAAAACTTTTGTCAATTTTTTCATCCAGTATTTTTCTAAGCGCCATTTTATGTAATCTCTCGTGTACATGTACAAATAGCATAATGTCTCCAGACATTGATAGCTAATGGTGGCTCCTTCCGCGCCGTTCGCGGGTTCATCCCTTCTCCTCCAGCACGCGCACACGCAGATAAGCACAAATGTAACCCAAAAAACCATTTCTAAAATTCCCACAAAAAAGGGGCTACCCCATAAAGCTAAAGCCTGTCATTCAAAACACTCCAAGAACCCACAAACCCTTATGCTCGATTACACACATAGCCAAGAAAACTTTAACTTTTAGTTTCTTTTTCTTTGTATGAAACTTAGGAAAGGAGGAGGAGGAAAAAAATGGATTCTGCTGCTCTTGATTATATAATCAACCGTTTGCTTGAGGTTAAAGGGAAGCCGGGAAAGCAAGTGCAGCTCTCAGAGTCAGAGATCAAGCAGCTTTGTTTTCAGTCTAAAGAGATTTTCTTGCAACAGCCTAATCTTCTTGAGCTTGAGGCACCCATTAAGATCTCTGGTGAATTTTCCTATATATATATATATATATATATATATATATATATATATATATATATATATTTTTTTTTTTTTTAATTATTATTTTTTATTTTTGGGGCTTTTTCTCCACGTTCTTAAAGTTGGGTATTATTATGCGGTGATTTTGTGATTTTGGGTATATATATCTCTTTGTTGGAGTTATAGATGAAGAAGAAGTTTTTTTCCAAACCAAAATCTCAATCTTTGATGAAATTTGATCTTCATTAATTTGGACTTTTATAAACTTAAACTCATTAGATTTCTTTTATTCTACCAAACCCAAATGACATAGAATTTGGATCACACCACAACAAATCTCCACCTTGAAACAAATTCCATCACAAGGAATTCAAGGCACATCTCCAAAGTAAACATCATTCTTTCTCTTCCAAACAAGCCCCAATGGACTAAATCCATGACAAACATCCACTAAGTTCAAGTAATGTTCAGATTTAGCAATAAGTTGTTTTGTCATCATATTAGCAAGAACATTGCTCACTAAAATATCATCACCAGCAATCACATTACGCACAAAATGATATCTCACATCAATGTGCTTAGTTCTCTCATGAACATCTAATCCTTAGTAAAAAAAACTGCACCCAGACTATCGAAGAATACTGTAGACACCTGCAAGTCTTTACTGATTTAACCAATCAATCCTTTCAGCCACATAGTTTCCTTACATGCTTCTGTAATGGTCATGTATTCTGTTTATGTTGTAGACAAAGTTACTATATTTTGCAAAATAGCTTTTCAGCTAATAGCACAGCCTCCAAGAGTAAACACATATCCTGTAAGTGATCTCTTCTTATCAAGATCCCATACATAATCTGAATCCACGGACGCAATGACTCCATCTGAATTTCTACCAAAATGCAAATTAGCATTAGAAGATTCCCTCAAATATCTGAAGATCTACTGCACTGCTTTCCATGTTCCTTACTAGGATTTGTCATGTATCTGCCAACTGCACTAACTTCATGTGCTAAATCAGGTCTTGTACAAATCATGGTATACATCAGCGAACCAACTGCACTGAAATAAGGAACCTGAGACGTGTAATCAATGTCTTCATCTGACTAAGGATACAAGTTAGATGATAATTTAAAGTGGGTAACCAAGGGAGTACTGACAGCTTTCACATTCATCACATTTAATCTTTCAAGCACTTTCTCAATGTACCCCTTCTAACTCAAATACAATATTTCAGTCTTTCTATCCTTTAAGATTTTCATACCAAGAATTTTCTTTGTTGTACCCAAATTCTTCATATCAAAATCCTTATTGAGTTGAAACTTCACTTTTTTGACCTCTGATTCATCTTTGGCTGCTATATTATGTAATAACAAATATGTAGTCGATCCACCATCTTCTTTTCTGAAGTATACACAACTATCATAATTATACGTGACCATTAATGGATTTAGTTATGACACTTGTAATGAAGATCGTTTTGATCCTATATTGATATAATAAATGGACAAAATTGTTCGGAGATGCTTTTGATTTGATGGCAAAAGTTTTGAGTTCAGAAGGTTATACACATGTATAAGGTAACATATGTGGCCCAAGTGGGAGATTGTTGAAAAATTATTTAAGTTGTGACTGAGTTGACATATGTAATTAATTGTATATAAATACTATCTTTAGGTATGTTCCACATTAATTAATTTTCTTGATGATTTGATATGGAGATCTTGACAATTCATAATATTTTATAAAGCTTAAGTTCCATGAAAAATTCAACATGGTCATCAAATTAATTTAAAGATAGGTGTTAAAGAGTTCTCAATATCTTCATGGACAAACTGAAAATGACAAGGGGGCTTTGGGAAAAAGTAAATGTTTGGTTTGAGGATCTGGTGAGGATGAAGTCAAATTTCAATTTTTGAAGGGATTCTCTGAATAAATATATATTCACAATGTAGATAAAGAGAGAAAAAACCCATTTGTAGAAGCTGTCCTGGATAATAGTCGATGGAAGTTACTAGCACGAACGAGGATTAGCATACTTGGTAAAAGGCGAGGGAAATAGATTGGTGGCTGGTCTGGCTTCATCTGGTAAGTATGGTATCCAAAAGAAGTTTTGAGGTGCTCTAAAGGAATTAGTCTATTGCCATAATCAATCTGTTGAGTTATTTGAGATTTTTTGAATCCAAGGCGAAGAAAATTTGTTGAAAGACTTATCAATTCTACATAGTCGAGTTATTTTTGGATGCAATGAAGATTTTTAGGTTTTTTATGCTCGTCACAGGCAGAGTTCATGAAAGACTAGTTATTAAGTCCCGTTAGATTCTTGATATTTTTACAAGGTTTTTTTTTTTTTTGCCAATGGAAAATGGTACTGAATTGGTTGTGTTTCTGCTTGTACAAAATAACATGATTCAGGTGGTTAACTAGCTGAGAATTCCGAATTTGTATGTCATTGCTGAATTGTCTTATTAAGAGGGGCAAATGTGATAATCATTTATTAACCACCTTTGCTCAGACTTGAACATGTTTGACTTTTATGGTTTCTCAAATGGTTTTCCTTCGTTGTATTCTTTATTGGTGTATTTTCCGTTTAGTTTGTATGGAGTAAGGCTTTGTTGGTTTTATATTTAACTTTTAAAGCTTCCAAATGGTATAAACATCTGTTGCCTGATGTTCATTGAATTAACTGGAATATGTTTGTCCTTTTATCAAACAATTTGTATTTCAATGTAATTTAACTTTTTAGTTAAATATTTTGCAGGAGACATTCATGGTCAATATTCTGATCTTCTTAGACTTTTTGAATATGGTGGGTTACCCCCTAAATGTAACTATTTATTCTTGGGGGATTATGTGGATCGTGGGAAGCAAAGTCTGGAAACAATCTGTCTTCTACTTGCCTATAAGATAAAGTATCCTGAAAACTTCTTCCTTTTGAGGGGAAACCATGAATGTGCATCGGTAAATCGTATATACGGATTTTATGATGAGTGCAAAAGAAGATTTAATGTGAGACTGTGGAAAACATTCACAGATTGTTTTAATTGCCTACCAATAGCAGCTCTTATAGATGAAAAGATATTGTGCATGCATGGAGGACTCTCTCCTGATCTGCATGATTTGGATCAAATTAGAAATATGCAACGTCCAATAGATCTTCCAGAAACTGGTTTACTTTGTGATCTACTATGGTCAGATCCCAGTAAAAATGTCAAAGGGTGGGGAATGAGTGATAGGGGAGTGTCCTATACATTCGGTCCTGATACAGTAACCGAGTTCCTTCAAAAGCATGATCTTGATCTTATATGCCGTGCCCATCAGGTTTAAATGTTAATTTTTGTGTTATTCTACAGTAATACAGAATCTCATTGACTTATTATCCGTTTGACTAACTACAGGTCGTTGAAGATGGTTATGAGTTTTTTGCCAATAGACAGCTCGTCACAATATTCTCAGCCCCCAATTACTGTGGAGAATTTGACAATGCTGGTGCCATGATGAGTGTGGATGAAACTTTAATGTGCTCTTTTCAAATACTGAAACCTGCGGAAAGGAAGCCAAAATTCGGATTTGGGAGCACTGCTACAGCTAAACGAGGAACTCATCAAACAAAATCAAAGGTAAATTTGTGCTGTGTCTAAATATATATCTAGGGCCCGTTCGGTAGGAATTAAAATCAGATTATAATTGAAAAACTAGCCGTTATTGTTGACTTTTATTAGACGAGTGAGACTCAATAACGGCCATATTTTCAATTTTAATTGGATTTTAATTCCTACCGAACGGGGCCTATAGTGCTCATTAAATTGAACATGTATGAAGAAAGTTTGAAAAGATAACATGCTAATAAAGTAAGCACAGAGCCCAAGAACCGGGGTTATGCTGACAAAAAGCATCTGAACGTATGATTTGACAAAATTTTCACTTAGCTTTTATCACTAAATTTAATATTTTGCACGTCATTTTTCCCTCTCTTTCTTAACCTGCTTTATTTGCTGTATGGTTTCAATCAATATGGGAAAGTAGACAACAGAATGCTGAAGAGAGGACATTTGTCTGATTTCTTTTATCGTTATTCTTAATAGTTTGCAGTGTCCTTGACATGATCTGCTTTAAGGGTGTAGTGTTAAGGGATAAAATTTCAGATCGAATAAAAATGAAAACACATACCAATTTATAAGGGTTTGGGCTACTCCTCTTAATAAGGTTGATCTTTTAAGATGAAACTCCTAATCTTAACATGGTATCAGAGCTTATTAAAATCCAACAAGCAATTCGATTTGATTAAGACTCAAAAAAATGAGCATGCGGATTTCAAGATTGGTATGCTCAAACGAGCCACCATCTTGTAGAGGCATGTTAAGAGATAGAATTTCATATCGAATAACGATGAAAACATATACCAATTTATAAGGGTTTGAGCTACTTCCCTTAATAAGGTTGACCTTTTAAGATGGAACCCCAAATCTTAACATGTAGATCTTTCTCCCGCAATAATCTTTCCTTCAATGTGCATAATTGATATTTAAAGAAAGTATGCTGTACATTTTTTGGGGATCGAATATTAAAATTGTATCTTTGTTTTCTTCTTTATTTGCAGTCATTTCTTGGTGCAAAAATAGGATGATTTCCATTAGCTTGAGAAGATATTCAAGAAAATCGGCACTTGAGGTCTATAGATTTCAGGTATGAAGGGAAAGCCTTGAGTTTTTGGGATCATCAGTTTGATAGCAGAAATGATATATGGAAGGTTTATTCCCAATTTAACTGAGAAGAGCTTTATAATTTGACAAAATGTATAATAAGAGCCAAGCAACCAAGGACTTGGATTCTTTGGTCAACAAAGTTGTTTCCACCCTAATTGTTGATTTGGAACAATGAGTAAAGAAAGTACTGATTTTCTGGGCTTCTTAATAGTGAGAGAAATTCTGTTGGTGCTTTCATATGTGGATGAAAGTAACAGTCGTATTATCTTTCTCTGAACTTGGACTCTGTACTGTGAAGTTCTTCACTTGTGTGTCCTTGCATTTTGATAGCAAGTAGTTAACAAAGATTTTAAGGTTTGCTTGTCACTAATCTCTTATGATCTCCACAAGATCACAATGAGGTTCCACGTATGATCTGTCTAGCTGTCTTTTTTTTAATGGCCAAAAGTGTACATGTTCAGAATCTCTCTCGTAAATTGTGTTTGGCTATGAGTTTTAAAGCAGTTATCTCTTCAGGTATGCTTGTGGTTTAATGATGTTTAAATAGGTATCTTTTTACTACCAGTTGATTCATATCTACTCGGATGTGTCCATGATCAATTTGCACATTAGTGACATGTTATTAAGGATATTGGATTCTGCTACTGTAGTCAGAAAGAAAAAAATAATAATAAATAAGAAAGAGAAAACAAATTTGTTTATTATGCTTTTCAGTCTTTTCCAATATTACCTATCAACATGCACTAAATTCACTTGTGTGAATTGACCTTATGGCTCCAATATTACCTGTCAAACAACACTAAAAGGCACTTGTGTCAACTGACCTTGTGGCTTTGTATTCTAGAAGGGGTGCAGAAATTTCTTCAAAATGTGAATGTATCAATGTTTAGGAGCTTATTTTTTAACAACACAGATAATAGAAGACACTGATATAAAGGCTTAGCATGAACGTATTCTAGGGTTATATCCGTATTTAACCTACGTGAACGCATGCATACATGATACATGCCATTGAGAAATGTAAATAATGTCTCTCCCATGTGACAACTTAAATTTTTACACGAGATGGCACTAAATCAGCCAAAAATCTTGTCTTCTAAGTTTCTTTGCCACTACTGTGTGAAAAATCGTAAGCACTAGACTAGTTAAAACATCAATGCAAGAATTTTTGTTAGGGGTCTGTTGAAGTAAACTAGAAATAAGTGGTTCCACTCTACAGGTAAAATTCTAGATAGGTGGATTTGTTAAGATAGAAGTATAAGTCTCAATACGGTATCAAAGAGCATTAACTCAAATGAGCATGTGTATTTCATATTGATGTGCTTAACGAGCCACTATGAAGAGGTGAATTGTCATAAGATTAGTATTTTTGCCATGTGTAAGCAAAAGTGTGATTAGAAGTAGGGTAGAATATATGTTCATGTGAATAAAGCTCAAAATGCCTCGTCTTTATAACAATCTACCAAGAAAATGTAGAACAAAGTACAGTGGTGCCTAAGTTATGTATCACTATCCCCATGTGCTCGTAATTATTCTTGAGTTTGTGGTCAAGCTTGTCATATGTATTGTATGATTGTTAAAGAATGTGAGGTTAGAAAGTTGTGAAATGTTATGAGTTTACGTATAAGATTATTTTATAGGAGAATGTGTGATTGAAAATGAATTTTGAAAAAAAAAATGAGTTTGGGGGGGAAAATGGGACTCAAACAAGGGCAATTTGTGTTCCCAAGATTAACAACCATTCGAACAAAACCTTTTTTTTTAAAAAAATATATATATTTTCTCCTTTTTAAACACGTATTCTTCAAAAAATTACTATTTCAAAACTCTTTTTAATGTTTGTTAAACAAGGGACACCGCCTTCGTAGCTGTTATTTTCGTATCAATGCCATAAACACATAATCTGTGTTATCATCCTCTCGTGGAACATCTTATCTTTAGTCGAAGTATAGCACTTTGACTATCACAATACACTATAGAAATCTGCAAGTTTTCACTGATTTAACCAGCTAAACCCCTCAACCACATAGCCTTCTTACATGCCTCTATTGTAGATAATGTTACTCTATTTTGCAAAGTAGCATTTCAACTAATAGTACAACCTCCAAGGGTACTATGAGTAGTCATGAACGAATATAACCTCTTATATTACTACCTCGGTGACTACTCCAATCTATACAAGAACTTCTTTAACAAGCACTTATAGACCTCATTTCCAGTAACTATAAATCATTCTTATTGTTGAATGTGAATGTTCTCCTCAAGTTCTCCATGCAAGAATGTTGCCTTGACATCCATTTACTCAAGCTCCAAATCATCATTAGCCACAATCTCAAGTAAAGCTTGAATTGAGCTATGCTTTACAACTGGTGAGAATACGTCTGTGAAATCAATACCTGGAATCTAACTGTAACCCTTAACTATCATTCTGGACTTATATATGGCATCTACAACTCCTGATATCCCTTCCTTTCTTTTGAACACTCACTTGAAGCAAACAACCTTATTTTCCTTCGATAATTTAATCAAGTCCCATGTTTTATTTTTATTTAATGACTCCAACTCCTCCTGAATTGCAATCAACCATTTTCAAGAATCACTGTAATTGATTACCTCTGAATATGTAGAACGTTCTTCGATGAAATCCATACTATTAGCCACATTTAAGTATAAGCTACCAAATCTGGTTCCTTATACTTATGTGGAGGTTAAATTTGTATGTGAGGTCTATCCTTAGCAATCAAATATTGTGGTGCTAATGGTGGTGTAGGATGAAAGGCAAAGTGTTATTGTTTGTCAGCTCTGAACTAGACTTATATGAAGCATATGATCTCTCTTCTAAAGTAATCTCCAACTTAACTCAAGTATTTTGATCATGTTGATCAGTTTTACCAGAATTCCCATGAGGTAAATTTTGAACAATAGCAAGTTCATCAGATATTGTATTTCTACAAACCACAACTTTGCCTGTCTCAAGACACCACATCTTATACCCCTTCACATCTTGTTTATACCCGAGGAAGATGTATTTTCTAGACCTAGACTTCAACATCTCACTATTCACATGAGCATAAACATGACAGAACAAAAATCTTCAAATCAGAATAATAAGAAGATTTGCCAGACAATATCTTTTCTGGTGTCTTTTTTTGAATGTTAACTAAACACGAACGATTAATAAAAAAAAAAAGCTATAGTAGTAGTTTCAACCCAAAAAGTCTTAGGCAATCAAAATTTGAAAGCATACATGATACAACAAACATTTTTCATCAAAGTCCCATTTCATCTGTTCTACCAACCATTCTGCTGCGGAGTTCCACACTGTCAAGTGTCTCAAGATGCCTTTAGGCCTGTAAAAGCTATTGAATTCATCTGAACAAAACTCCAACACATTATTTGTGTGTAGACGTTTCACCTGCTTTCTTGTATACTTTCTATCATTGTTTTCCACTCCTTTAAGGTCCTAAACACACCACTCTTTTGTTTTGAGAAGAATACCCAAACTTTTCTAGAGAAATAATTGATCACTGACAACAAGTAATAAACACCTTCTTTAGAAGGCACTATCGCAGGTCCCAAAGATTTGAATGGATATACTCAAGTGTTCCCTTCATGTCGTGTCTTACTCTGGGTAAATCTAACCCTTTCTGCTTCCTAATGCCACAATGCTCACAAAACTTCATATTACTAGTCCTTTGCCCATCAAGAAGCCTCATCCTACTCAACTATGTCATACTATTTTCACTCATATGCCGAAGTTGCATATGCCAAAGTTTTATAACTTCTTCATTTGCTAAGGAAAAAGTAGAAACTATTGCATCCCTTAAAACTGTGGAACTTTGCAAAATGTACAACTAAGTAGAGGTTTTATGTCTCTCTATGGCATTAAGAGCACCCCTGCTTACCTTCAAAACACCACTTTCATTGGTATATCTATATCCCTAGAGTTAATGGCACTTAAAGATATGATGTTCCTCTTCAGTTATAGAATGTGCCTTACATTTGTGAGTGCCCTAATAACCCTATTAAACATTTTGATACTTTGCCCATATTCCACAATACTAGTCCCTACTGTGTTTTTAAGTTGCTTTCCTCTTTTTGTAGCAATGGCCATTTTCTTGTTCTTCAAAGAGTACCAATCATCTATAATATGCACCTTTTTACAATAGTGATATACTTTCTCTATATGTCTGGATTTCAATTTGCTCCTCATAGGAATCTTGATTCCTCCCATGAACAAACAAGCCTTCAGCCTGACTCTCGGATTCTCCTACAAGATGCATCATCTTCTCCTTGGACAATAAAGCATCATAGACCTCTTCCATGGTGAGAGTATCACACCTATATAGTATAATATCACTAAAAGTCGTATATGATGGTGGAAATAAACACAACATCAACGCCAAGGCCTCTTCATCATACTTCACTTCTAACGTCTCTAAATCAGCCGGCAATTTCTTTGAACGTAGATAAGTGATCATCTATTGGCATACCTTCAGACATACCGTGAGAATACAAGTGTCGTTTCAAGTGTGACTTACTGGCTAAACTCTTTTTTCATACAAAGTTGTTCCAACTTTAACCGATCACAGTGGCACTAATCTCCTTGAGAGCATCTTGAAAATTTTGATTTGATAGACGTACATGAATATGTGATTGGGATTTCCAATCTCTATGCTATTTTTCATACTGCTTATAGGTTGAAGGCATTGTATCAGAGCCTAGCAAGACTTCTTCCAAATCCATCTGTGCAAGAATCGTTCGCATCTGCACCTATCATAGAGTAAATCTCGTGTTGCGGTCCAATAATGGAATATCATATTTCATCATTGCCATGGGAAATATCAACCTTGCTCTGATACCAATTTGTTGTGAATTGATCGAAAGATAATAACAAAATGAAAGAAATAAAATAAACAAGAACACAAAGATTTTTCGTGGAAACCCAAGATGGGATAAAATCACGGACAGATGAGAATTTCACTATAATCAATAATGAATGTATTTATAAATCAAGATCCCAATACTTTCAATCAAGATCTAAAGCTATCAAAATGTTGTATGAATGTTATTATATTCCCAATACAGGTCATGAAGAATATATACGAACCTTCAAAACCAAGTCGTAGATGAATAGGAGTAGAGAAAATGCGAAATGGGCCTAGGTAGGATAAATATGGTGCTCGAACGACAACCTCACGACAATCGAGCGAAGAGTGTTGTGTAGCTACTAACTTTTGGGACAACATTGCATCCAATGCTTCTAATGGCGCTGCGATCATGGTTGGGAAGCCCAAATACCTTTCAAGAGTCCCAAACTCATCCAATAACTTGTCCAAACTCCATTTTCCAACCGAAACTTCAATCCCAATGTAATTTTGATCCCTTCAAGGCCAATAGAACCAAAACTTTAATTACCCAATAGAATTTAGGTCACATTAAAACACAAGAGAAGGACGACACTTTATTCCTATATGCTCAACAAAGCCCCTCTTATGTCTACATACCCAATAGATTATTGAGCTTCTCCTTGGGTCATGGTAACCGATTATGATAAAGTGCATGGGAAAAATAAATTGGCACTATCCGTTGATACTATCTTCCCAAGAAAAGAAGGACCAATATTTTGAAATATACTTTAAGAAGGAAGAAAACTCTTCATGAGTATTCATCATCTGGATTATTATGTTGCGGAAATTGGACGACGTCCCTATTTTTTATTTTGATGCAAATTAATAGCGCCAATAAATGAAATAATTAAAGATGACCACAATTTTGGTTGTCGTAGTGCATTAAAACACAAATAGGGATTTTTTTTTTTTCGAGTCTTGCTGGATATAGTATATTGATCTTTATGGTGAATATCTGTTCTTCGTTCTTGAAGGAGAATTCAATAAATTCATCATTTTTCTTGTGAAGTTTCGATTTGCTATTCCTATGAACTTTCTTATAATTGGTTATACACGATTCAATGAGAAACTTAATAAGCACGCCCTTTAGATTGTGGAAACAGAAGGAGCTTTGTTGAGCATCTATCTAAAGTAATAAAATCGTGTTCATCTCTTGGACAATAGATATATCTATTAGATGATACACTTTATGTATCATCTAATAGTGGAGTATAGCTACATACGTAGTGCATATGTGAGGAACACCTGGGATTTGCAGCTAGACCTTTAGATTACTGAAGACATGGAGATCTATGATTGGTGTGTTGGAATAAGGTAACACAAAAAGTTGTAACATTTAAATTTGTTTAGATGGTAGTCATACAAGGATGCTAGTCTTCCAAAAATATATTATCCACAAAGGCAAGGAAAATAATTGAAGTTTTGATAGCACTAAAATAGACATGGGTGTAACCTTGCATTTTTCATTATCGTGAAAAATCTTTATTGGAGCTTCAAGGGAACAATTTGTTCTGCTTTAGATGCATGAACTAAGAACTTTTAGAACCGAGAGGTTAGAACTAGTCCTCGGCAAAAATAGATCTTGATGGAGATATGATATACTTTAGGACTCATTGTTACTCTAGGACTTTTGTTAGTGATGTGTGAGGCTTAGTGAGTTATGTTGGTGATGGTGGGACCTTGTCTTCATTTTAAGTATTCTACTTCACAAATATAAATCTACTTTGGACAAGAAGATTTTTCTTAGAATGCAAAGTTGAGTGGGATAAGGATGGACTTTGAGGCTTGATTGAACTCATATTTTGAGATGTTTCTATCTCCTTGATTAAACTTGAGTATACAACCTAGTCACAACAATTAGAAAGAAGTCTCAAGGTACCAACACACAACAATCAGAAAGAAGCCTCGAGGTACCGACTCTATTGTTTCTATGTGAAAACTATTATGAGATATCTTATCACAACTTCAACTTTAGGATTTTCAGAGATGATCCTTATTCAAGGCAACCAGGGGCGGAGCCAGCCCGTCGAACCAGGGGGGCCTAGAGGTGAAGGGGTGGGAGGCTACGGGGGTTCGGGGGCAGCGCCCCCGAAATTTTTTTTTTGAATACGTTATTAATTCATTCTTTGTATACGTCATTTCCAACCTAGGAACGTATTTACGACATTCTCCACGGAAATGTTTTATTATCAATGCATTTTAGCAAAATTCACTTTAGGTAAAGGAGATAAACAAATTACTACATAGTTTTGTGTCCATTTCGATTGGTGATATAACTAAGAATAAATCAAATTGGAGTTGATTAAGGACAATTGAAAACCATATCTTCTTCTTCAATTTTAGAAATGGAAAGTTTTTCTTCTCCTTAAAAGTCAGCATGGGCCTGTGCCCCACCTGGAGCCAACGTGGCTCCGCCACTGAAGGCAACCACGTAGCATATTCCTCTAAACGTCGAGTATGAGATAAACATGGCACTACGCACTAGTAGGGCAAATAAAAAGAATGAAAAGACTTAGCAATCGTAGAGGCCTATAACATGAATATTATTTGATTATGGCTCTGATACAAAGATTATAACCAAATAGGAGGTATAACAAGATCACAAACTAGAACTTTGATAAAATAGAAGAAAGATATTACATGGCTTGAAGATTATGAGCCTGTACAATACACATTACCAAACTTATGCAGTACTGATTACAAATGATCACTGTTACCTTTTTTATATTTAAGTGCACGATATCGTAACAAGTAATATAGTGAGCTTTTGAGTTTGGATTATCGTTCCCACAAGTACTAGGCTTTAATGCTCAATTTACTATTTTTAACTACTATGTGGCGAAAACAAACAAAGAGTCGTGATTTGTTGTGATTCTTATTTTAACTAAGGGTCCGTTTGATTGCAAACGTGGAAAATGGGTGAAAAAAAATGAATTTTAGAGAATTGAATTGCCTAGAAATTGTTTTACTAGGAGTTGTAATTAATTGTGTTTGGTTGGTATAATTTTTCACCTAGAAAATGTTGAAAGTTTGGTGTCCGTTTGACTTTGTTTTTCACGAAAATTGTCCATTAAAGTGATAATTTCTTTCACAATTGGGTCTAGAATTTGTTTCACTATTACCATATCGAATACCATTTGTTTGACTTTATTTTGAATGAAAATTGTCAATAAAAATGATAATTTTTTTTTACCATTGTATCTAAATTTTTTTTCAATTGCTTAAAAGAAAAAGGAAAAAAAAAAGGGATGGAAAATCAATTTCCACCAAAATGGTGGGAATTGATTTTTCACAAAACCAAGGAATTGGTAAGCATGTGAGCATAAGATAGAAAAAAATTTTCCATGAAAAATAAAGTGTATCAAATAAGGTAAAAGTGGAAGTTGGAATTTGTTTTCTATTTTCCATGGAAAATAATGCTCTATCAAACAGGGCCTAATTGAAAATAAGTGGACATACACAAAGATCGATTTAGCGTTTCAAATATGGAATAGATAATAGGGCACAACAATTTCATCTATTAGTAACCTTTAAATCTTAATTCAAGATTCATAACCTAATATAGTGTTCAATCCAATTCTTTTATTGTATACGATTTACCTCTCTCGAGTTCTCATTAAGTCTATTTAACTAATTTAATCTCATATCTCGATGCAAATCATGATTAGTTTCTAAAAAATCATCTAAGAATTTCTAAAATAAATGAAATATTATTTCTAAAAATTCATCTAAGACTGCAATAATTAATATAAGTATCTCTACATGTTATACTAGATTATTGGATTTTAATATGTGATCTAAATCTAAAACTTACCTCTCAATTAGTAATAAATTCATAAAATCATTGAATTAGTGATCAAGTGATTCAAATCATTAAGTACACAATCAAAATCAACACAAATAATGAAAGAACTTGAATTTTGAATAAAAGAAATAGAGGGTTTCAAAAAATTACATTGCTTGTCCTAATAGAAAACCTAGCTACTCATAATAATGGAAAAAAAACTCAAGGCTATTCTTGATAGGATTCTGCTAGCTACAAGATTTAGTCTTTCTGACATTTGGATTGAGTCAGATTCTATAGTATCTATTCACTGCATCACTAGAGGAGGAGGAGGACCATGGACTATTCAGGGTAAACTCAGATAGATCACAGACATCGTATCATTCGACAAAGACGTTTCCCACATCTACAGAAAGGGGAATCAGGTTACAGATGCTCTTGCTGTAGAGGGTTGAGATCATCAACGATATCAGATATATGGAGCAACTGACTTACCACGACATATTAGGGCATTCGTACAGATTGAAAGACATAGACTGTCCCTACATTAGAGTATGATTTTTATTTTTTATTTTTATTTTTATTTTTTGTCTATACTTGCATTAGTTCTTATTGTAAGGGAAGTAGTATTTCCTTTTTTTATAACTTTACATTTATCTTTTATCATTTATTTTCATTGTAAAGGAATTAGTACTTCATCATTTACTTCTTTCATTATTTTCTCATGTAACCACGGTACTCATCCGTCACAAATGAGGACATATTAATAAAATATCAGAAATATTGTTCCCATGTAACTAAAAAAATTAATAATGGAAGAAAAACTAAAGATTTGCATTTAATACATCACCGGGTTTTGAATTAAGATGTAGAAAAGATGATGAATCTTGCACCAAATTCTCTTGTTGTCTCCAATTTTGACCATAGATCTTGATTTCTTGTTTTTCTCCCTTTTGGTTTTCTATCTAATTATCAAGTTGTATCTTGTGTCTCTCAAGGTGTGGAATCCCCCAAAAGTGCCTCATTTCTACTATTTATACTTCTCCTCTTATGTTTCCCGAATTTGGAGCCTTTCTAGACTTTTAACAGGCCAAAACTGTGTAACTCTAGTGCATACAGCATGACGCCTAAGCTCTATAAGGTGCTACATCTATGTTATTTCCTTGTTGCTTCTAGGTAATTGCAGTGCCTAGGAACTGTGTTGTTTGATGGAATTTCAATTTTTAAGCGTCTAAGCGCTCCAAGTATGGTGCCTGGGTGCTGACTCTATTATTGTCCTTAGTTTTTTTTTTTTTTTGACTTGTTTCTTCACTCTAGCACACGTTTTCACCATCTCAACAACCTTTAAAACAACATTAGATTTAGCCAACAATCAAGTTAAAATTGTATAAAACGCATGAGTAAAACTCACTCGTCAAATACCCCCAAACTCAAGTAAACACAAAGAAAAAGAAAATCACTAAGAGAAGACACACAAATACAAACTTAGTCAGATAGCTTGCCATTTGGCTCAGTATTGAGAACATTATATCACATTTATGAACAGCTTTAAGATTACAATACAAGAGCCAAACTTCCAATTATCCAATGCAAAACTGGCGTGGTGTGAAGAATCAAGTGTAACGATGTACATTCACAAGTTGTTCAATTCCCAACTCTCAATGGTCAATTATCTCATTTCTTCACTCGTACTTCACACTCCCAAACTTTTTTATTTCATTCTCTCCTCAAGGTGTAATAGTTTATTTGACCAGTTTCTTGTACCATTCAAATTTGGTTTAGTCTAATCAGTAACATTAACAATTCGATAATGTGATGATTCTCCCAATTATAAGTGCTTAAACAATTAAGTTTATACCAAGTGATTCAAATCCACAAGTAATCTAGTTCTCTAACAATCAATTCTTACTTGCACACTTGCATAAAGTTTTTTTCTCTTTTTGATATTTTATTTTCAGCCTAATATTGATATTGTCCATTTTTCTCTTTTTGACCATTGTAACGAGCTTTTAGTCGGTAACTCCCCGAATTTTGAACACCAAAGGGTACCAAATTTCAAGATACCCATACATACTTACTAACTTGAGTAAAACAGGTGCCGACGTGAGACATAAGCTTAATAAGTGCAATGCTTATTTTTTTTAAAAGTAAAGCAAAAGTTATAGGGATTAGATCCTAGCATTCAGTCACCACTAAGCTTATACTAGAAAGTTAAAAATAATCCACGCAAATCTTTTTCACATGCACGGAATCACTACAATCTTAAATTATTTCTTTTATCAGCTACAACATCCCAAATTATTATGTATACGGTTAAATGATGTTGTAAGTCAAAGATCAAGGGATTAAGCACCTAAATCATCTATTCAGCCTATACATATGAGTCTTCATGTTCATATACGATGCTATACTCAATTATCGTGCATAAATATTGTCATGCTTCACATGGATAAGCAAGAAATTGAATTCAAGCACATGATTCATTCACAATTCATAAACTAATATTGCTTTCAAATATATTCATTCTAGCAGACAAGACCATCTAACTCATACAAGCACATATAAAAAGAAATTTTTTCACACGAAATATAATCATATCACACGAACACAAAAGTACTAAACAACTGACAAAAAGCAATTAAGAAATGACAATTTACCCACCAAACTTAAAATTTTCATTATCCCTAATGTGAAAATAAATGCAAATGAGGGTTAGGACTTCCTTAAATACATCAGTTTGTGTCATTACCATCTCCCTAATGAGATGGATATGGGTGTGCTTTCGAACCATGTTGTTGCACACAAATTTGAGAATCTTCCTACAAACAACAAAATGAAAATGTTACAACAATAAAATAAAAAATCCTAAAATTGAAAACTAAGTAATAAGAAAGGAATAGATCTTCGGTTGCCTCTCAAGAAGCGTTTATTTAAAGTCTTTAACTTGACTTTTTGCCATGCTTGATTATAATGGCTCAAACCAAGTTATGACATCCTTGTACTTTGTGCAATTCTCATTTATGCACTATTTTTTCGCTCTTCATATTTTGATATTTCCATTTTCATTTCTACCGAAAAGCCCCTCGAAATCTGATTTTCTATAATGACATATTCATTGATCAGGTGGCCTTTCTTCATCAAGTTTACAGCAATCATTTTTATTGGAAGGTTGCTCAACCCACCATTCTCTATATCAATCATGGTTCGACCCGTTGCTAATAATGGTCGACCCAATATAATTGGAATGTCTCGATCTTCTATTATGTCCAACAAAATGAAGTCCACTGGAATGCTTTTATGAGTACATCCTCAACAATGCCACATGATTTTGAAATTGTTCTATCAGCTAGTTGTAGCATTATTGATGTTGATTTGACCTTCACCCAATCCTAATTTCCTTTAAACACAATATGAAATTAAATTTATACTAGCACCCGTGTCACACAATGCATTGATAGCACAAGAATCTTCAATTGAAATAGGCAAAATAAAACTCCTTTGATCTTTCAACTTGGGAAGCAATTTGTTTTCCTTGGTAGTGGCTTCAAAAATTCGTTGCATTTTTTATATCATAAGTGTACAATATCGTAACAAGTAATATAGTAGACTTTTGAGTTCGAATTATCGTTCCCAAAAGGACTAGATTTTAATGCTTAATTTACTATTTTTACCTACTATCTCACGAAAACAAACAAAGAGACATGATTTGTTGTAATTTTTAATTTAATTTATTGAAAATAAGTGGATGCACAAAAAAATCGATTTAGTGTTTCAAATATGGAATAAATATTAGGGCACAACAATTTCATCTATTGATAACCTTTAAATTTTAATTCAATATTCATAACTTAAAGTAGTATTCGATCGAATTCTTCTATTGTATTTTATTTACACATCTCGAGTTCTTATTGAGTCCATCTAACTAATCCAATTTCATATCTCTATGTAAATCAAATTTAGTTAAATGAAATATTAGTTCTAAAAATTCATCTAAGACCGTAATAATTAGTATATGTATTTCTACACGTTATACTGAATTATTGAATTTTAATATATGGTCTAAATTTAAAACTAACCCCTCGATTTGTAATAAATTCACAAAATAATTAGTGATCAATTATTTCAAAGCATTAAGTACATAATCAAAATCAACACATAAATAATGAAAGAAGTTGACTTGTGAATAAAAGAAAAAAAGGGTCTCAAAATATTATATTGTTTGCTATAATAGAAAACTTAGCTACTCATAATAATAAAAGAAAAACTAAAGATTTGCATTGACTACATCACCGAATTTTGAATTAAGATGTAGAAAAAATGATGAGTCTTGCACTAGGTTATCTTCTTGTCTCCAACCTTGATTTCAAACCCAGTTCTTGATTCCTTGTTTTTCTCCTTTTAATTTTTCTCTAATTCTCAAATTGTATCTTGTGCCTCTCAAGGTGTGAATTCTCCCAAAAGTGCCTCTTTTTTACTATTTATACTTCTTTTCTTGTGCTCACAAATTTGGAGTCTTTTTGAACTTTTAACAGGCCAAAACTGTGTAACTCTAGTGCAAATGGCACGATGCCTAAGTGCTATAAGGCACTACATCTATGTTATGAGCGCTCCATGTAAGGCGCTCACTCCACTTAGTTTCCTTAATTGTTTTATCTTGTTTCTTCACCTTAACACCCTTATTCAAAACCTCACCAACCTATAAAAAAACATCAACAAACACATCAAAAGTGTTCTATACTTATAAGATTTAACCAACAATCAAGTTAAAATTATACACAACTCGTGAGTAAAACTCACTCGTCTATCACAAAGTAATAAACTCATGTTTGTCTATCATTCTTTTCAAACTCTTTTTTCTACGTACTCATTTTCAACTACATGCTTTTCTTTTGCTCATTAGGGGTTAAATATAAATATACCAATAAGAGCTTGGATTACCTCTCTTAATAATGCTAATTTCTTAAAATGAAAAATCAAGTCTTAGTATGTTGAAGTTGAACCACTTGATTTAAGCTATTAGATAATGTTACATGTATATCATTCAAATTTTATCTTCAACATATTCTCCTTACGTGTAGGCGTTGTTCATATTTTTCTATCGAAGTCCCGTTTCATTTAAATGGATGATGGTGAAACTTGAATCCATACATTTGCCTGGTGATATCATGCTTAATAACTTGAACTAAAAGTTTAAGTAGGGCCGACCTTAAGATTTTTGGTGCACCGTGCAAAAATATAAAAGAGTGTCACTCTTTAATTTAATTAAATAACACATAAAGGAAGAACAATAAAGCTTTATATTAGTTTGGGTATTGTATTACAAAAATATACCCCAAATATACCACTCAAAAATAGAATCTAGTTAATGATAAAACTAGGAAAAACTTTATAAACTCGAAAAAAATTATCTTGATTTTTCAAAAACATGTGCATCACCAACCAACCAAATAAAAATATAAAGAAAATCAATAATATCAAATAATCTAGAATTTATCTATCCCTTTAAAGAATAAATTACCAAATAAAAAATTTAGATGACCAACTAATCGATTACTATACATCCATAACATAACTCGAATTTTAAGGACTAACAAAGTCGAAGTAAACATATAAGTTATAATACTTGTAGTTGCATCCTGCATGGTATAACAATTAAAATCAAGGAATTATCACTTATCATAAAAGAATTGTAAATAACGTTCGATTTTTGTGGCCGATCTTATTGGTTTAATTGATGGACAAGTCGTTTATTAATTGGGGCATTTGAATTGGGGATATTGGCTATATTTTCCCAAATATATTCTCAATCCAATTTGATTAATCTAATTAATCAAAGTCTAGATTTAAATAGGGATAGAGTCATTTGTCTATTATTTGGAAAAATAATATACCATTAATTTTTTTTTTCTATAATATGTCAAACCAATAAATGTCAATATAATATTATAATTCTCTTCCCCTTTTTCTCGTACAAATATTGCGTCATTTAGATAAAATTATATGTAATTTTTTTTAGATAATCACGATTCAAAATCAACATATATATAACTCGACGGATTGATATTCCTATTGTGCATTATGTGTCTAGATGAAATCCTAGACCGGGTGATAGGTTTAACTTGACGTCATTGAACATGGTAAGACATAAAAAATCATTATTTATTTTCATTATTTTGGGGGGCGTTGTCGACGAATAACATAAAACCAAACATATAAGCATTTTTGATTATTTGATATGTCGAATAAAGCAATTTAGATAACATAACCAAGACTTTAAAACTGTTATAGAAGTTCGACGTCATCTATATCTCCAAGGAAGTTCGATGAAATTGCAGGCTGCAAATTTTCTTTGATCAATTGTAGAATGCATCAATTTTGAAAATGACTACAAATCCAATTCCATTATTTGTTTTGGATTATTGGAGTTATTATAAATATTATTAAATAATTTCTAAGGGTCCGTTTGATTGTAAAGATGGAAAATGGGTGGAAAGAAAATGAATTTCAGAGAAAATAATTGTCTAGAACTTATTTTCCATAGAATTGTTAATTAAGTGTGTTTAATTGGTATAATTTTTCCATCTTGAAAATTTTACAATTTTGGATCTTTTTGTATTCGTTTGACTTTGTTTTACATGAAAATTATCCATTAAAGTGATAATTTCTTTTTTTTTCACAATTGATTATAAAATTTGTATCCATTGCCAAAAAGTAAAAACTAAAAAACTAAAGAATCGTTTTTTTTTTATTATCAAAGTTTAGAGTTTGTTTGACTTTGTTTCACATAGAAATTGTCCATTAAAATGAAAAAATAAAATTACAATTGATTATGAAATTTCTTTCAATTGCCCAAAAAAAAAAAAAAAAGGCAGACTGGAAACAGAGGTGAGAATCGATTTTCACCAAAAACAAGGAAAGATGGGCGCGTGGCTGGAAACCAAGAAAATGATTAGACTAGAAAATGTTGCCAATCAAACATGCATTTTTGTGAAAAAGATGGAATTTAATTTCCAATTCCATGAAAAAAAGTGTAGTATCAAACAGGCCTAAAAGTAAAACACGACAACAGTTTTAGCTCATGAGAACGATGTGCAAGGTGTACCAAAAACAAGCAAAAACTGATGAAATTGAGGATTAATTTGACAATGTCACAGCATCATACTAGCTTAGTAAGATCTAATGTGACATTTGCCGGCAAATGCTTATTATATATGGACATTTTTTTTTTATTTCTCTTTTATATTAGTCTTTCTTTATTATTTTAATAATCTTTTTTCGAGTTGAATTTTGTAGTATGCTAGTGTGAAAGTGAACTTAGTTGCGTGTGGTGGTAAAATTTATTTGAATAGAGATAATTGAACAATGATTAAATAATTGTTGGCGTGTCGCGTCCTATATTGTTAGAGTGGGATCCACACGTCTTAAGTATGGAAAAGGAAAGGAAGAGAAAAAGAAGAGACAAATGGAGTAGACAAGTTACCAGTAAGAAGGTTTAGAAAAGAACAATTTGAAATTGCACCAAGGGTTCTCAACCATGCACGAGTAATTGAGTTTCCATCAATTCATGGTATTTGGGTTTTCGATCTCCTACTCTTGTAGTATTTAACTTTTCAGCCAGTGATGATAACGAGCACGTCTCTAGTCCCACTAAAAACTTTCAAGAGACGATACAAGCAGAGACGGAGCTAGGGGGGGGGGGGGGGGGGCGACCCCCCCAACATTGTCCGCGGTACACTATTTCTAGTTAATTTTAATGTATTTTTCAATTTCGCCCCCCCAAGATTTTGACTCGCCCCAAAAATTTTGAAATTTTTTTTTTTTCCATTAATAAATATTGAGTAAATAACTTACATTTTAAAATTCAACATACAAAAATCTTAGATCTAAATAAAAGATCCAATAGTTACTTAAATAAATCAATAGCCCAAATCCAATCCAAAACCTAAGTTCCCAATTCTCAAGCCCAACTAATTAAAACCCAATTCCCAACATGGTTTATGCATAATGCATGTTTAGTTGTTCTTGAATATTTGAATTTAAGAATTAAGTAGAGTAGTTGCTGTTAGTTTGTGTAATTGTTAGTTATTGAATATTTGAATTTAAGAATTAAGTAGTAGGATAGTCAGTAGTGATTGAATCGAACATTGAATTTCAGTACTATTTTGGTACTCAAAATCGTCGTTTTCAATTCTTTTAGTTAAAAAAAAAAATTTCGGGGGCTCCGCCCCCGAACCCCTGAGAGGGGGGCCTGCCCCCCTCCACCCCCCAACTTCAAAACCTGGCTACGTCCCTAGATACAAGACCAGGGTTGGACAATTTCACATCCATATTTCAAACCAAGTCTTAATTGGTTGATTGAACCCCCCCCCCCCCCCCCCTCTCCTTTTCTCAGAGAAAATTATTTTCGAAGAACACTTGAAAGCAAAACGCAAGACTTTATGGTTTTTGGCAACATTTTAGTGGACAAATGACATTCTCTTAATTTATAAGAAATGGACACCTTTATTATGTTTAAAAACTCTAATACTTTCACTAAGGTTACTTTTAAATTGTTCAAGGTCATCCGGGATTAGAATTCACTCGAAACACTAAATTTAAAAAAAAAAAAAAAAAGTTTTGGTGGTTAAAAATAAAATAGATTTTAATAATGAATAAGTAATTTTAAGTAAGTTTACAGTTAAAGATGCTTGTACAATATACACGTTAAGGAATATACAAGAAATCGAAAGATTTATTTAAAATACTTCCACACTAGGCCGTGGAGTTGTACATTATTTTATTTATCCAAGGGATAGTTGTTGATTAAATTGAAAAGTGATCGAGGAAATCTCAAACTATAATCATTGTGTAATGAATATGAGCACAATTATATATTGCCAATTCTTTTGAGTTTTATTCTTGTAAATTATCTAGAACAAATCACTCTGAGAGAGGTTGAGGAAAGTTTAAGCCCTTAAAAAATTAATTTTTGAGATGTGATTTTGTGAAACGTAGTTTTTGAAGAATGTACGGTTAAAAATTAGAAAAAAGTTAAGGAATCTTATGAAAAATGATATTTTTCAAGAATGTATGGATGAAATGAGAATATGGGTGCAATTGAAGTTCCAAAAGAGGATGAACATATTATGTAAGTGATGAGGTATAATTAGCCCATATGATAACAAAGGCAACTTACAAAAACATACTTAAAATTAAAGGTCTTTTGAAAAATCATATGAAACATATTTTGGAAGTAAAAAATACTGTGTAAAATCAATTGTCACTTTTTTTTAATAGAAAAAGTGACACAGTAAAAAAAAGGTGACCCACTTGCATTTTTTATTAAAAAAATGACGTACAATGTTACTTTTATTAAAATTTTATGTTCGTCACTAAAAAAGTGATAGAAATTAAGAAAGTGATTGAAAAAGTAATAAATACTAATAAAAAGTGACGAATTCAAACAAGTGACACAAACTAAAAGAAGTTATATAGATTAAAAAAGTGAAACAATAAAAAATGTGATAAACACTCAAAAAGTGACAAAAAAAAAAAAGAGACAAAAATAATATAATGGTGATTTTCTCGTTTAACAAAAATCCATCTATAATCAAATTTGTGAAAGATAAGAAATCATCCTTATATAAAGCAATTTTTACTTTCCACACACATCCATTCATTTCAACATTTTTTTTTTCTTTTCGATCAAACGAGGTAGAATTACGAGGTGCAAGTGATGTTATTCCGTTTAAATTATTTATTTTCTTGTTGATAAATATTATGCTAATGAAAGTTATGAAATTTCCATCCGGTATCAAAGATATGATATGTTATGACCTGTTACCAGTTTCTATGATATGACGGTATGATATTTTTGACGCATGATTTAAATATTTTATTCGGGATTGCACCATTAATTCATGTCATATTGAGTATTCACATATATTCACCAAATTTTTCCCTACATCACAGATTAGATCGGGTCGCTGGATGACGGGAGATGAGGTGCAATTGTAGTGTCAAGATTTATGAAACTCAATAAAAATAATCCGGTGTAACAATGCATTTTTTTATATTATTTCAACAATTTCTTAGTTTTGTCTCGTAAAGATTTTTATTTAAAAATTCCAGATATGTTTTATCGGATTATAAATTTAAAAATATGTTATGCATTATTGGTGAAATTAATATTTATTTATCTAATAAATGTGATATGCACTTTTAGTATTTTTTTTTTAATTATATTTTGCCCGTTAAATTTCATATATTATAATGTTAAAGTTAATATTTTTGGTAGCGATTCCAGACTAAAATTTTGGGTCGTTACAACTAGGCCCACCTTTATTCTCCATCGCATACATCTTAAATCACTCAACAAAATCCTCGTGATGGAAAAAATATCAATGCAGGAATGGCAATGATTTCCAACAAAAGAAACAAGAATTGCTCCAAAACTTTACCCTTCACTTGCAATTTTGCTGTATGGATTGCAAAAACTTGGAGAATGGACACTTCTCATTCAATCCAAAAAGAGTCAAAAAATTCCTCTGAACAGCTGGAACATGCAAACACAATTTTCATGTACAGAGATTAACATAATAATAATAATAATAATAATAATAATAATAATAATAATAATAATACAAACAAGAAAAATTACCTATATGAACCCTAGAATCAAGACGAGCTGGATCGCAATCCGCGGAGAACTATTGCATTAATTCCCTGTATACTCACGAATTCAATAATCAGAAGTATAAAAAACAATCCTCAGAAAATATAATATAATTCTCTCCGAAAATTTTGCAAGAAAATTCTCGCAATTAGACAATGAAAATGATGACTAGTTTCTATAAATCCTTCAAATACCAGAAATTCTATAACGAGTTTCTCTGCAAATTGCATGTTCTCCATCCCCAGAATTGAAATGAAATGAAAATTTGTTGGTCTTGAAACTGATTATTTAAGGGAAAAATTAGGAGTTAAATAGAGGAAATTAGGAAGTGGTTGATAGGGGTTTTAATTTGTTTTGTGTACGAATCTAATTTGTCCATTTTTTAGAGTACCCAACCCAATTTCCTCAAGAAACAATTAACTGAAAATAAATTTAAAAATTACATAACAATACGTAAGAGTTGTTTAAGTGAGATATAGGTGTAAATATGAAACTCCAATTTTATAAAACTCAGTCTAGATACATATTATCTCGTACTCTGTTTTGTTAAAAATTATATAATTTTCCAATTAAATACCTCTTTAACACTAAACTAGGAAACATTAATGTAAGTATACATACTATACAGTACTCCACTCAGTAAAAACTATTTTACGGTAACTTACTATTCTGCACCTTACTTTGTGAAAAATCAGTGTACATCACCGTTTTTTTTAAAAAAAATAAATCTCATTTAAACGTAAATCATAATAAAATGACTAGATTGAATGAAATTATAAATTCAATGATCTAATTGTAACAAAGGAAGTTCAACTGCCACTTCGTCGGTGCATTCATAAACTATAAATTCCAAAGATTGGCTTCAACAATTGTTCTAGCCGCACTTCTTGCATAAAATTAAACTGTATAAAAGGCTATTTATTTATTTTTATTAAAAGATTCTTAGCTTTGTCTTAACATCAAAATTAGAATTATAAAAATGATAATTATAGTCATATCTTATGATTGTTTATTTGATCTTTAAATATTCTTAGAAATTTTTATCTTCATGTTCTGAATTTACTTAACGTGTACAGTGAAATATAAACAAATTTTTCAATTCCCACCAATGATCTGCTTTGTGCTATTTCCCTCTCCAATGTGATATGATATGCCTATCTCATTCGATTTGAATTCAACTACGTAGACTTCTTCCTTCTCTTCGAGCTTAATTACAAATTCAATGATAGGGCAATCAATGAAATCGATAAAATGTGTGTTAACATCTTCTTCATTAATTGCCTCTTCTTCGTTTTGTTCCTTTGTGATTGATCTTTTATCATCTTTGTTCTCGTCTTCCATAATTAATATCTCCTCGGGTTGAATGGTCGATTTATAATTTAAATACACGGGTAATGTAAATTCTTTTCTTTCAAACTTTTCGAGTGGATTGTATCCCCACCTTTTAAATTCAATCCAGAATATGCCATCTCCTACACACATTTTGTTTTTATCTAACTTGGCAAAATCAGTGTAATATTTTGCAATTGCCTCCTCGTTCAACATGGAATGATCAAATTCCACAAACGTGTCGGAAGGGATGAACTCACCCACATGCATGTATCTTTCAATAGATGTGTCAATTGCGAGTCTTCGACATCTTAAATATTGTTTAAACCGCAGGAGTTTGAGTATAAAGGGTTATGTGCATGTATTTATGCAGTAACCAGTATAATGCACTCCAGAGCATAATGCACAATATATATCTTCTTCCTCGTCGTCTATGTCAAGATTATTCATTGCAAAAATATTTTCATCATGACGCGTCAGAATCTTAGATGTATTACTGAACAGCACCTGGATACAATATCAAGTAAGAGAGATAAATGTGAGTAGCCAAAATCAATAACAAAAAATCTAAAAAAATAAAACAAAAATCGAATTTAATATAAACTACAAAACTAAAATTAAATCCGTTATTCCCCGGCAACGGCACCAAAAACTTGTTCACGTGAAACCCGCAAGTGTACGGGATCGTTATACAAGTAGTAAGATTTATGAGTTAAGAGTATCGTTCTTACGAAGAATAAGGTCGAATTTGTAGTTTAATAGCTAATATTAAATTTGAAGTGTAATGAAATAAAAAAAGATGGGTTGTATATTTTTTATACTAATCCTAAACTAATAAATCAAATAAAGTGTTTATCTATTATGTAAATATTTGTATTGGGATCGTGAATCCTCATATTGCCATTTAATTCAATTTTTCATTCTTAATCTAGTACATTCATGCATTCAAGATAATCGATAATCCATTGTTATTCAATATTATTTTACAAGATATATTAAACCTATATTTATCACGACCCGATCCTATTCATAGTCCGAATTCATATGAAAAATATGCATTGATTCACAGGATATATCACACATGATTGCACATGCTATAGATATTATTCATAATACATATTGTCCATGTGTTGATTTTGCTCGTTCTAGACTTATTGTGAGTATTTATACACTACAAAAAGTAACTTAGTATCTTATTAGTGATCAAGCAATCAAATAGTTCAATGAGAATGCAAAACCAATCAAGAAAAATCAAGAAATACTAAATTAGTTGTCTTGAATTAAAAGAAACAGACGATAGGGTTTATGATTCATCCATACAAATAAATTTAGCCTAGCATATTAATATGAAAATTACATAGAAAATAAAAGGAAGACATCACCAGAATCATATATAATTGAAAAAAAAAAATCTGAAAATTGACTCTTCAAGCCTTGGAAATCGGATCCAAAATGGTGAATTCCTCCTTCTCAATGTAATTTCCTCTCTTAGTTCTCAAAATACGGCTTTTCCCCTCAAAACCCCCGAAAAATACCTTATATATTCAACCCTAAAAACTCTCAAAACAAGACAAGGAAACAATCCATTTTTTCTCGTTCTAGCTTGAGGCGCGTACCTTAGCCTTTTGCCAAGCCTTAGTTGAGGCATTTTGGATCTAGGGCACGCGCCTCTCCTGCATGCGAGGGCGCGTACCTCGTCTGATTTTCGACAGTTGACCAGCTCTTCGTATTTTTATTATAATTTTCTCTTTCGATATCCGATTGAGGCGATTCAAAGTGCATTAAAAATCTGACTCAAAGGGTTACATTTCCTATAGAAATATCATTTTTTCAATTCGAAATATTTCTATACCAAAATTGGTTCTCAATGTGAGTTTGAAAATTCGAAGCATAACTTTTGTCGGTTTGAAGTTGATATGTGGTAATATTTGGACTATATTTCATCTATTTGGCTTCCGTCTTCATCAAATTGATGTCTAACACTCAAATCTTCATCTTAAGGTTCGACGTAACTTTTGAATATTTACATTTCAGTCCCCTAACTTTGTATTTGATACAATGAAGCCATTTTCTGCTATCTTTGCATTCTTTTCTCCAATTCTTTATCAAACATTGAGTTTTACCTACGAAATGAAATATTACACAAATTAGGTAGTATTTTATCTAAAGCATAGTAAAATATCATCGTTTAGGACCTAGAATAAGTGTAGAAACTACACTTATCAATAACTTATCAAGCATGCCCTTTGAAAATATCAACTCCTAGTCGATCTACAAGTTTCTATGACCTATATATTCAACAAGAGAAAACCCGAGCTGGAATATAGATTTTCATCCCTAGGCCTAGTTAGGTATGGCCATGAATGGTACTCAAATGGGACAAGTCAGCGATCAAATTACTACACACATGTGGAATGTCTACTCAAAACGTCATACATGACTCGTGTATTTATTTTATATTTTGTTCAATACCTGCTTATTTTGTCATGACACGTAGACTTCAAATCGTATCGATTGAATTGTTTTGCCAAATGTAATTTAGTTTGTTTTTTTTATATCTGGAAAAAAAACATTTTAGGCTTCACCAACTTAAAAATTTATATGTTATTTAATACTATATTAACATTAAACCATTAAAATTTATTGAATAATCAGATTTTTTTGAATAAAATATTATGAAACAAATTCTCAAAATTTCAAAATAAACGCATTTTCCATTTTTATATTTTGAGAAACAGTTTTACAGAATAACAAAAAGAACGCATTTTTAGAAATTTCAAAATAGACACTCAAAACACAAAATACAAAACGAATTCAAAACTCAAAACTGAAAACTGAAACACGAAGAGAACATCCACTTAAGGTTTGGAGTCGTTTTCACGTGAAAATAATAGCACATTACACACATGAGTCATTTATACACTTTACTCCATCTTGAACTTAACTGTGTATGTGGAAAAGTCTTTTTGATATTGTTCGACTTGTGATTGCATGCTTGATTTTGATTATTAAAGTGTCGATAGTTTGAGTTGTGTATATCGACGTTTAAAAAAAAAATGCTATTTTTCTGAATTTTTGGTGCCATTTCTGTCAATTGAAGTGTCACTCGCTTATTGCTGGAACACGCTCAAGCGATAGCAGCAGAAGCTGCCTCGTTCGTTTATCGCTCTAGGTTCGCTCGAGCGACAGACCATCATTTTGAATGAAATGGTCATTTTTAAGGTTTTTCTCGCATTTTCTCCATTTCTTTCACTTGATTTCTTCGAATTTCTCATATCCCACACAAAATTGGTGCCTTACCCACTCTATTCACACTGAAAACTCTTCATTGAACGTGATTATTCACCTTATTATTGATCTTCAAAGGTAAAACTCAAAAATCTTGATTTTTTTATTATTTTTTGCAATTTTCATCAAATTTTAGCATTGTTTGGGCAGTCTTTAGTATGTATTCGACATTGCACTACATATTTAGGACTTTGTGCTAGACTATCATCATTTTGCATGTTTTTGCAATTCGCATTGAGGTTTTTGGGAGATTTTGGCATATTTTGGGATTATTCATTGGACATTGAACTTTTTAAAGTTGTTTGGAGGTATCTGTGTGTCGAATGTGGTGTCGATGAGTGATGATTGGGGTTGTGAGTCGTGGGTTGGTTGTTGTGGAGTATAATCTTTGTTTCTAGGATAGGTTGTTCATCATTAATCAAACTTGGTTGATTAACAGTTGGATTCTTAGATGTTGTTGTCGTTAGTTAGTATCAGATTGGGAGTGTTCATTTGTGTTGTGTGCTTGGTTTGGCGTTGCATGGTGGTGCACATCACCACGACATGACGTCGCGTATCTTCATCATGACGTCACAACCTTGCATCTAGACATCGCATCATGTATTATGTCTTCACGTCACCTACGTCTAGACATCATTGCATGTCATCATGCATTCACTTTAGGACACGTTGCATGTCATTTTCTATGTCTCGATTTGCATGCATTCATGCATGTCATATATATCTATCATGATTTCATTTGTAGTTTATAGAGATTTTAATGGTTTTGTGATTCAATTCTTTCAGATGTCGCCCAAAAGAGCACGTACTACTCCATCTACTCTTAGTACTTCGATTGCATTTAGTCAAACTAGGTTCATTTTTTATGTGGCTTAGGATGTTTTAGGGTCATAGTTCTCTCAGCGCCTTGTCTTTTTCGAGCACGAGGTCATTAGTCTGACCTGTCCCCCCGACCTTGCTACCATTTTCACTTCGCAGGGCTAGGAAACTCTTCTCGTTGACTTGTCACCCCCGCCGAGTCTTCTTGTTCAAGAGTTATACGCTAACATCCATGATGCTAGCATCTCTTCTTTTCTAGTTTTTCTTCGGGGTCGGGTAGTTAAGATTACTTCGGACATTATATCTAGTGTTATTCACATTCCTAGAGTTGTTCACCCTATGTTTCCATATCTTACCCCCGATTCACTTCCTTAGTACACTTTAGTCTGTTCTACAGTGTTTAACACACAAATGGAAGGTGGTCCAGGTGCGATGAGCACTGGATCTTTACCTACTGCCTCCAGATTCTGTTGCACATCGTGTACACGAATCTTTGGCCGATTTCTCACACTTCTTCATTACCGATGGAGAAGGCTCATTTCCTTTGCGCCCTAGTGCATGGCAATTCTATTAATCTTCCCACTTTCATTTGCTAGCAGATCTTGAGGGATTTTCATACGATGGGTACGAGGGTTGGGCTTCCATATACGTGCCTTATTCATAAGTTAGTCACCTCTTTAGGGGCTAGTTTCCCTGAAGGGGGGTCCGAGGCGGGTTTCCCGACTGATTGGCTCATCCTCCTCCCGAGTCTGTTCCTTCTGCGTTTGCTCTCATTTACCCGTCAGTCGCTTTTTTGGGACAGATGGCCGTGCTTATCGAGCAGCAAGCTAGTATGAAGTGACTTACTGCTGATGTTGCTTCTCTTCGTGGAGCTGTTGGCTATGTACATCGTGGTCTACGGTGGATTCATCGCCATTGCGATGATGTTTTCGAAGAGAGGACAGACTATGATAATGCTGATGATGCTGCAAGTGTTTCTTAAGATTTTTCCTTGTCATTGTGTGACAAAAAGGAGTAGAGTAGATATAAACAGTTAGTTTTTGTTGATTGGAGGAGTTTGTATAGATTTTTGTGCTTATACATTGTATGATTTCTCTAAATTTGTGTAATCAACATTTTGCTATGTATATATAAAATTGATATCAGATTTTTTTGACTTGCATTTTATGTCTGAAGGGTCGTTGGAGTAAGACATAAATACATTTACCTACTACTTAAACATATTGAGAGTTTACAGTAAGGGGGAGCACATGTATATTTGTTTGAATTCAATTTCGCTAAATTAAGTTTTTAATGTTTTACAGTGTCAGTATTTCATTTTGGTATGTTGGGTTGCATTGATACTGTGTTTTAGTTTAGCTTGTGATTTAAAACTGAAAAATATGTTATTTGAGTTACAATTGCTTAAATGAAACCTACAAGTGAACTATTTGAACTATGATTATCTTTGATACTATTTTTCATACATTTTACACTGATATTTGAGTTGTCTATTTCAGGAAACAGGTACTGCAGAGTTCGATCAAGATAGTTTGTAGTTTAGGTTGTATCATTGTTTTGAGTCTATAACATTTATCATATTACTACCTTGACATAGATTGGTGTTTTGTCACAGAATGTCAACTGGGGATTTTGTTAGGTTTTAGTTGATTTTGTAAATGGCAAATTCTGTGAACAAAATGACTTAATTTGATAGATTGTAAAAGTTCAAGGAGTAATAAAAGTTGGTTATTATATCTAGAGTTTCGAGTTTAGAACAAGGAGGAAAATGACGCGGATTTTCGTTGGACTGTCACCAAGGATTAGTTCGAGCTACAAAAGTAGAAACATCGTTGCTAAACTGTCGCTCCTCTTTCGCTCGAGCGATACCTTGTCGTTGGCCCTTCGTTCTGGCAATAGCTTTATACATGAAATTTTTATTTCGCGTTTTAATGGCTTTTTCTCGGTTCATTGATTTCTTGACCTATCTATATATACCAGAACACGTACATAATGTTTTCTCTTAAGGTTGTTAATTGAGAGAGCTTCATTTGTGAGAGATTTATTCATTCCATCATTCAACTTTCATCTTGTGTGAGTGTTTTGGTCAGAAAAATATCATATTCAATATTTAAATACCAAAAACCAAACTTCCTACATATTTGTCAGAGGTGCTGAAAATCGAGGAAGGCGACTGGAGTTTCAATTTTTGAAGAACGGGTTGTTCTTCGTGATCCATAGGAGATATGTGATTCTACCAAGCTAGATGTTGCTGTAGGATAGTGGAGTTCCAGGAGAGCGTTGGTTATTACAACTAGATTTAGTGTAAATGAGCACAAAATTTAGGAGAGCTGTCAGAATTGTAGTTAGGAGATTAGATAGTTTGTATCGTCGTCTAGTCTTATAGACTGTAAGTACAAAATCGTTTATAGTGGATTGACTGACAAATGCCCAGAGTTTTTCCTAGTTGAGTTTCTCCATGAACAATTCTTGTGTTCTTTACTGCTTATTATTTATTGTTTATGATATGCAAACTGCGGCAATTCAACATAGGATAATTTGACTTGCATGATTAACCATCAAGATAAGAATTAAAAGTGACTTGTTGTTATTTAATTCGTGATTGTTTTTAATTTCGCATTAAATACCTATTTACCCCCCTTCCCCCAGGTATTATTAGGGTCGAACTGCGTAAATTTCAGATTCTAATACCACTTTGTGGGAAATAGAAATGGACTTAGGAGGAGGAAAAACTCAATGAGGAGGAAATGGTTTTCTATTCAATTGTGGACATGTTTTCAGCTCAAGATTACATACATATTTATAGGACTTCCTATCACATAAGTCCATCCCCTCAATTTAATTCTACTACATGCACCACGTTTAACTAGGTACATATTAATTACCAATACATGCATACATGAACCACACTTCACTAGGTACATATTAAATTACTAAATCATGTATCTCATACTTCTAAATTCATGAAACTAAATTAAATAGATGAAATGCATGTTTATTCTTGGAACAATTCTATGGACAAATCACCTTCATCAACTTCGACCATGCATCATATCCCGTCATATTAATTATCGCATAGTGAAGACATTTCCTACAAACATGTCGCTGTCATCAATTGTTACAAGTTGATCATATCCAGCATATTAAATCATTGCATAGCAAAGACACATCTTTCGCAAGCATGTCTCCATTTTCAATGTTAATTAGGATCTCTCATCTCATATTGTGATGGTATCTTACTTCTTTTCGTTCCTTCACAGACGTTGAAATCGAGAAAAGAAATACATCAGGTGAAAAAGAAAAAGAAGAAAACAATAACAAAAAAATTAAAACAAAAGCTGACTCAGTTTCTGCCTTACCGCGGAAAATAGGCACTTGCCATTCACATATTCTAAAAGTGTGTAAATTTGTTCCCAAACTTCGATAAATTGAATTTCACACTGAGCCTTTCAACTTTCCTTTGATTGTTCCCTTAATAATTTCTTATTTATCGGTTAGCCTTCAATTGCTCACAAACAATCCCAAATTAGCTCAAAAATCTTCACTTTTGCTCTAAATGCCTCAAATTCCGAGTTCTATCTAATATAACAATATTTATGCTAAATAAAGCAGAAATCTGCTCAATTAATAAATATTTATTAAGTTTAATACACTATCAATTAGTAATTGAAATGACCCTTGGCCCAAAGTTGAAGGGCTACAGTGCAATTCAATCCTGAAGAAACCAAAAATTATTAGCTTTCTTTGAAGTTTCAACTAAGCACACAACATTACCAGATTAATTAACCTACCTGGAAATTTCGCACATACTGTTAAGGAATTATTAATTAATACTAAAAGGGTATATACCCCACAATATGCCTTAGTTCATTCTTGGTGTCTCCGGTTCAAATTTTCCTTAAATACCAAAAAAATTCATCGCCACAGCTCATTAATCAAGTTTATTTTCTTTCTTTACTCTTCGGCTAGCAGGTATGCCTCTTCCTTTGTAGACTAGAAGTGAAACGAAATCTTGAAAGGTTCTTATAATCATAGAATCTTGAAAGTGTTTAATGATATCCTTGTTTGCACGCAATTCAGGCTAGATTCGTTTTTATTTTTGATTGATTTTTGGCTTCAATTAAACCCAGTATTGTGTTAAAAGATAGCATAAGTATGCATGGATCCCACTCCCGAGAACACACTGCTCTTCTAGAGAAATGCATAGTAGTTTTAACTTATTTTCCATGACGTGGATTTTGCATTGTTAAAATGTGTCTTTAGATTATTATGCCTTTTGATTAGAGTATTTCACTGATATTATTTAATTTTTCTGATAGAATTGAAGTCTACTGGGAGAAGATTAATCAGAAAATTCCATTATGGAAAGAGAACAATTACAAGTGCTTAATGCACTTGATGTAGCCAAGACACAACTCTACCATTTTACTGCTATTGTTATAGCAGGAATGGGATTCTTCACGGATGCATATGATCTCTTCGCCATTTCTTTGGTGACAAAATTATTGGGACGCATATACTACACGCACGATGGGGCACCAAAGCCCGGTTCTTTACCTCCTCGGGTTTCATCTTCTGTCACAGGAGTCGCTTTGGTTGGCACGCTAATGGGGCAGCTATTCTTTGGGTGGCTAGGCGATAAGATGGGACGAAAAAGAGTTTATGGTGTTACTTTGATTCTCATGGTTGTATGCTCACTTGCCTCGGGACTTTCTTTCGGGTCGACTCCAAAGGGTGTTATGGCCACCCTCTGTTTCTTCAGGTTCTGGCTGGGCTTTGGGATTGGTGGTGATTACCCTCTCTCCGCCACAATCATGTCTGAATACGCTAATAAAAAGACCCGTGGCGCATTCATAGCTGCAGTTTTCGCTATGCAAGGATTTGGGATTCTGACTAGTGGAATTGTGGCTCTTATTGTCTCTGCATCATTTGATCATGCATATAAGGCTCCAACATACGAGGAGAATGCGGCACTCTCGACCGCACCACAAGCCGACTATATTTGGCGCATTATTTTGATGTTTGGTGCCATCCCAGCTGCACTCACTTTCTACTGGCGTATGAAGATGCCTGAAACAGCCCGTTACACGGCCCTTGTAGCCAAAAATGCAAAACAGGCAGTTCAAGACATGGGTAAGGTGTTAAATGTTGAACTCGAAGCTGAAGATGAGAAATTAGAGAAAATAACTGAGAAGCCAGCAAATTCATTCGGCTTATTTTCAAAGGAATTCCTTCGACGTCATGGCCTACACTTGTTAGGCACCACTACAACGTGGTTCCTGTTGGACATAGCTTTTTACAGCAACAATCTTTTCCAGAAGGACATATTTACCGCAATTGGATGGATCCCTCCAGCCAGCACAATGAATGCTGTGCACGAAGTATATCGTATTGCAAAAGCACAGACTCTAATCGCTCTTTGCAGTACTGTCCCGGGATATTGGTTTACGGTAGTATTCATTGATATAATCGGAAGATTTACCATCCAACTTATGGGATTCTTCTTCATGACTGTTTTCATGTTTGCACTAGCTATTCCTTATAATCACTGGACCCACGAAGGGAACAGAATTGGTTTTGTGGTTATGTATTCACTTACATTTTTCTTCGCCAACTTCGGCCCAAATGCCACCACATTTGTCGTCCCAGCAGAAATCTTCCCAGCCCGGCTGAGATCAACCTGCCACGGAATATCTGCAGCAGCTGGAAAGGCTGGCGCTATTGTAGGAGCATTTGGTTTCTTGTATGCATCACAGCCTAAGGATCCAAGCAAAAGAGATGCCGGCTATCCAGCAGGTATTGGCGTGAAATATACGCTCATTGTCCTCGGCTGCGTCAACGCATTGGGAATGCTATTCA